>CM046725.1:57286359-57304090 GCA_025584915.1 Monochamus saltuarius | reverse complement strand
CTTGTATATGAGGAAAACATTTTATATTTTATTTGTAGACAATGCAATACCGATAAAGTCGTGGTTCTCGATCCCACGGACATAGCATTGCTCAATCTACTTCCTGTGCTTGACGCCTTCGCTTTACGGCAGACGTTAGGTCCGTCCTGTCAAGAAACCTCCACTTGCACAGGCTTTGGTAGAGAGGTGAGTTTTCCGACACGTAATTGCTATTCAGCCATTGTTAATTTCAGCCGTAACAGAAGTGATTTACCCATTAACAGCAGTTTCTAAAATACGGCGAGTCGACAAACGATTTTAAAGTAATCGATCAAGTTGAAAATTGCATTGACAATATCGTTACACAAGTACAAGAAATCGATTCTTCCACTAAAGAGAGTGGTAAAAATTTAAATCGCATACCTCAAAGATTGTGTAACTAAAAGTAATGATTGTAAAATTTATATTATAAAAGTCGTTAGAAGAAACCATTTCTTCAGGAAAGTTGGATAGAAGTATTATTGTAATTTTAGATTTTCTGTTTTTAATGTGTATTATTTTCAACGCCCAGTGGAAAATATCAGTGACCCACTTGCATTGCCGTTACGGTTCCGTTTTATCCGTTAGTGTGAATGGAAGATATAGTTTACTTATTTTAATTTGTGGTATGTCTTATACAGAGCTGTCCTCAAAAATTGTAAATATAAACGAGCAATAATTTTGTCTATCTTTCTAATTAGAATTAATGGTTCTAAGTTTTTTTTTAGAGATTAGTGCTATTTTTCATAGTACAAGTTTAAATGTGTTAGTGATCAGTTTTAGGATACCATGTAAACTTAATTGTTTAAATTATTTGTACATAATTTAGCGATAATAAAACATTTTTCAAAAAAATAATTTCTTTTGTGGCGTTTTATGTTTCCTGAAGAACAGAACAGTTAACACAAAATAAAAATTATCTCTGTAATGTTTAAACATATTTATAAGACGACTTTTATTATTCTTTAATAAATTGTAGCATCGATTTATATTTACAGAAAATCAAATCTTATACAGGGTGTTTTTAAATGAAGTAGCAAAAATGAGATCACAGATTCCTTATGTGAAAATAAACCGATTTAACCTAACATACCTATATCCCAAGTATAATAATAAAAAAGATACAAGGTGTCAAAGTTAAAATTTTATTTTACATTTGTAAATAACTTCTTAAGAAATTCTAATATTTACATAAAATATGTATATTATTCAAATTTGTTTCTAATTTTGACACCGCTTGTAGAGGGCGCCGCTTGGGCACACCATGTTTCTTTTAAATGGCAGAACTTTTTGCAGCTTAGTATATCCATCTGACTATCGAAATAATCGATTCTCCTACCTGTATTATTTGAAAAGGTATACCTTGCTGAAGTCGGTAAAAGTAGCCATTTGTGAAATAATCCTATTTGAAATGCTCAGTGCATCAAGTAAAAAGTTTTGGTTTCAGGTAAAGTGCATTTTCTGCTGAAAATACAGCAAAATGTTACTTGAAAAAGTTGTTCAGAATGGTAGATTATGGAGAAGTGCAAAATTTCAAGAAGATCTGAGGTTTTGAAATTTTGCACGCCTCCATAATTTACCGCTCTGAACAACTTTTCAAGTAACATTTTGCTGTATTTTCAGTAGAAAAGGCACTTTACCTGAAACGATAACAGTTTTCAATCAATGCACTGAATATTTCAAATAGGATTATTTCAAAACTATTACTTCTAATGCTTCAACAAGATACAGGGTGAACCTTAAATAAGTACAAATATTTTAACCAGCAGTATAGTTCACTATGTAGAACACATAATTAATAGTTGTTTTACAAAAATCAGAAATAAAAAGTGAAATTTTAAATAAATTTTGCAATTTTTCTGTAGAAAACTTGTTGAGGACCGCTGACTCATACATTTATGAGTCATAGCGCTCAGATTGAATGTGCCGTTCACAATGTTGCCAGTGTTACACAAATGTCTTTGCTTGAACAAACTAAATTTAATATGTTAAAAATGAAAATCATAGTTTTTTGTTATTATTCATAAAATAACTTGAAATTGTGTCTTGTGTCTGTTTCTAACAGTGTACAATGGCATTTGACGTGTGAAATATGGATTACTGATTAAATAGTTAATTATTTAACAAACAGGCAGCTTGTGTGCACGCTTTATGTATAATTTTGAAGATTGGACATAGTAATATCACGTAATATCTTCCTAAATACTTTACGGTAGTATTGCAGAAATTCATTTTTAATCGTTATATAAGGTCAGTTAAGCAGTTAAAATGTATGTTAATATTGCTGCGTATCATACTACATACCCAACTTTACTGTACTTATGCTTCAATCAAGTATTTTTAAAATAGAATTAACCGTATTACTTTACTATTACGTTAAGGGAAACGTAATATTTATATTAGGAAAGATGTGGCAACCTCGCAACAAATCATATGGATCATTAGCTTGGTTAAGCAGCGGTCCTCAAAATGTGGGTATTTTTAAAAATTAATATCTCCGTAAATATTAGAAATTTTTAAAAATGGCTTTCACTGACTGATCTATATGACAACTACACCAGCAGTTAAAATATTTGTACTTATTTAAGGTTCACCCTGTATATACCTTTTCAGATATAACAGGTAGGAGAATCGATTGTATCAATAGTCAGATGGATACACTAAGCAGCAAAAAAGGTCTGGTATCTAAAAGATGTGCCTCTACTAGTGACGTAAAATTAGAAATAAATTTGAATTTCTCATTCAAAAACCCGGATTTACAAATTTTATGTAAATATTTGGATTTTTAAAGAAATCTACAAATATCGACAATAAAATTTTAACTTTGACACCTGTATCTTTTCTATTATGCGACTTGGGATGTTACGTCGGTTAGGTTAAATCGATTTATTTTCACCTAAGGAATCTGTGGTCTTATTTTTGCTACTTCATTTAAAAACACCCTGTATAGTGCACAGTGTGATCCATCATAAGTGTCACTTTTTATTTTGTAGGTTATATTTAAGGATTGAAAACGATTGAACATAGAAAAATAGAAAGTGGAAAAAATTATAACTTTTAGCATCACATTTTGTGAAAAGATGAAATTTTGAAGTCTACCAAGTAAAAGTTTTATAGATCTTATACATAATGTAGACATAATAGGATAATTTTTATAGTGTTTTGCACTTTTCGTATTCCACGAAATAATTAGCAGTTATTAGTAGTTAGTGGTTACTATTTTTATAAATAATTCTTTAATTACAACGGGTAAATTTGATGAGATCATCTGATTGCATCCATTTTATAGAATAATTTTACTTATATTAGAAATCAAATTTTCGCAATGGTTAATTTTTCACATTTCCACACTGACACATTTATAATTTTATTTGCTTGATATTAATCGTTTATATTTGTTTTTTTTTCCTTTTATTAATAGTATCATTTATAACAAAATAATTTATTTTCTAACTTAAGTACTGACAAATATTTTTCCTTATTATGCAACTGAAAACTATGTTTTATTATTAAATTAATTCAGTTGACTTACTGAAATCACATTTTTGACAAACAATAATGAAAATGTCTGTCAATCGATCGATCCTTATAATTAACGGCCATGACTAACATTTACCCACAGCTTATCATAAATTTCATGCTTGTGCATTAATAGCTGTAAACTCATTAATTTTTTTAAATATAGTATCATACAAGATATAATAATAACTAACGCTTAGTCTTTACCCTGATCTTAAAATCTAAGAAATAATTTAACAAATTCTCAAACGATACAATACATTGTGAAACAAAACTTTCTTTCAACAAATATGAATCCATTTAAATTTCGTTGACATGTGCATTTTTAAGTTCAAGTCATAACTTCTAGACGTTCTTTGGGTTATTTTTTCCAAAATGCCTTTGAAGTAGAAGCCTAAAGCCACTGGTTTCCAAAATACAGTGTTGAGGTTATCAAATATCACATTTATTCAAATATTGCCAAATCAAACATTTTCAGATATATTTAAATATGTGATATTGCTAATTTCAACACTGTATCTTAATGTCTTGATTCATTTGTTTTTGGTTTAAAATGACCAAACACTCCTATATATGAGAAAATTGACTACTATACGACTAAGATTTTTTATAAGTTGCACCACAATTTTCTAACGTATTCCGTATTTCAAGATTTGGAAGATTTTTGGTCCCTCAAAATTTTCTTGAACTCGTGAGGAAAGAAGTTGTCACACCAAATGAGAGTGAATAGCATACTTGCATACTTTTTAAATTTGTGATGCAACCTATATCTACAAATCTTGCCACGAAATAAACTAGTAATCGCCTCGTTAAATACAGGTTGTCAAATGTAGTGATGTGGTAGTGATCTTGGATGTCTTTCTTAATGTTCCATCTTCCATCTACAAGAAGTTTTTGTTAGAAATTCTGAATTATTAAATTATTATGTATGTATTTAATTTTATTGTGTTAGGTTTTACTTTTGTTTGCGTATTGAAAATATAAGAGATACACTTCAAAAAGACTTATTAAGCTATATGTTCATAATTGTGTTCATTAACTTATTTTTATATTATTTATTTTTGAGTTCATTGTTATATTTATTGGCTAATTTTGTTTGTTATCATTTCGTTAAGCAGTAGGGTGTGGTTCATTGTAACCCTTTTAAAGAACAGTTACATATTTAGTTGTATGAATGTAAATCCTTGGGTATAATTACATAACATCACATTTCTTATACATAAAAACTTAAAAACTTTGAGGAACTATAGTTTATGAGAAATGAAGCTTCCATTTGTACCTGTTTGAATTTTTACTGTTTTGAAGTGTATTGCTCTAAAATGTACACAATTTTATAAAACCAAAGATGTAGTTTAACCGTGCTCTTGGAAGATTTGTGTAGGGTATACTTTGAATGAGACAGATATTTTTATACCATTATCAGGTTGAACAAGTAAGAATTTTTATGTTGAATAATATATTTTTGTTTTACTGAGATGTTTATCGACTTTAAGCTCTGTACAGTTCATATGTATATTTTAATTTAATATGGTTTTATAATATTTATATATTATCTCTTATTATAAAATAGATTTTATATTTTGATTTTTCTCCTAAAATCTAATTGCAAAATTTAAATAATAATTACAAGTTTGTACCAGGAGTTATATTATTTATAACATTGTTTTTAGATGTTCCGTTGATTCATTCAAGATTATTTCATGTTGGTTTTATATCTAATAACAATTTTTACAAATTCAAAGTATATTCACAGTTTTGTTTTGACTTGCCAATTTTATTTTTAAACAGCGGAGCTTTTGACCTGTTATGAAGTAATATTTATTGACTGTGAAGTCACGTTGATTAAAAATGTAGTAACTGTTTTAGAATAGATTATTTTATAATTGTAGGTTTACAAAAATTTTCTGCATCAGAAAATTTTTACTTTCAATTTTTAATGTATCCAAAAGTAGTTATTTTTAACTGTTAGTGGATATATTGAATATATATAATAAAACAATGCATGTGTAAATAAGTTGTAGTATAAATTTGTTAGGAAAATTTTATAAGTAAGTCCTTTTTAGTTGTACTTAAAATTGCATTATGGAGGTACAAATGTTGCCTTTTGTTCATCATTCTTCTGTCTCTTTGTTTTTGTACTTGCCAAAATAGCACAAAATCATATGAAAATTTGTTTCTGTAAATATTTGTACAAATTGCAAACATGTCACCATTTTTAGAAAATATGAGTTTCGTTTTCACACAAAAACTGTATAGACAAATTGTGATAATTATTTATATTCAATATTTTGGCAAAACCATTCTTCCTAGGAAATTCGTTACTCATTAACATTTTTTTATAGAACAAGTTTTAACCTATTTTAAATGTATACATTTTATTCTAGAGATACAAACACGTTATATGTCAACTGTTAGTTCTTTTAGACTACTTTGTACATAAGATCTTGTAGAATATTTTTCATTAAATTATTACCATACAATGGTAATTATGGAAAATAAGATAACTTGGAACAAGAAGTACCTAATAATGACTTTTACAGTGAAATTGTAAATTATATTAGAATAAAGTTTAACTAGAAAACACTGCTTTCTCCATCATTTACCCTTTTAAATCCAAATATATTAAAATTTCTTATTAAGAATGATTTAATAGCGATTATTTTTCTAGAACATACAACTTAATTTTGATATACTACTTACTATAGGCTGGACGGACAAAACATCGATTTGCAGAAAAAAATTGAATTGGAATGTTAAATAGGATCGTGATATCACATCAAATCAAAATGAATTGAATCAGTCAGAACTGAAAATTATGGAATATCAATTGAATAGAATCAACATTTATGTGTTGTAGTTTTGTATTGCTCGATTTTTATTTACTTTATTAGTGTATCGCTGTCAAATTTTTCTCTGATGTTTCATTTTATTAAATCATCTTCATACACTACAAGATACATTTTCATAACATTTATTAGATATGAGACATGTAAAAAGTGACACGTGACACATGGTTGCAATTACAATGTCATTCTCAGTAAAAAAGTTAAAAATATATATAGGATGTTTCATTTAAAAACCGAAAGTTGTTGTTTCCTATTAAACCATGTCTAGCTGTTGATTGAAGTAAATTGACCTCCTATTCAATTTTACTCGATTTAAATTGATCTGTCATTCAGTAACTAATTGATGCAAATTGATTTTTTTGACATCAAAAACCAATTAACTATTTTGCAAATCGCACAGGTCTACTGCTTACAAAATTAAACATTTGACACACATCAAAAGATATGGATAATGTCAACAATTAAACGGACCCCCTTATTCCTATATATCTAATGCTAGAATTGAAAAATAATAGAAATAAACTACTTACTAAAAAATTATAGGCATCGACAATGAACATTTGGCATACGTATTCATATCATATCTGCTAATTCTTGATATGATAAGGCATTTTGAAATAAAACAACGTAAATCAATCTGCACCAAGGCAAACTTAGTATTGAATAAGTGGAGCAATGCTGGATCAGCCTAGGTTTTATGTAATAATTCTTAATTTTCTGGAACCGATCATGAGTTGAGTTTCAGAAGCATCCTTTATATATTATTTGCTGATAAATATTTTTATGAAATTTCACTTTATTCACTGCAAACAAAGATATATTTGTTGTTAAACTGAATTGTTCAAGAGAAGATTCAAAATGAATGATCACAATATTAATATGTATTGACATTGATAAATAATAATGTTGACCGATAATAAAATTGCATTAAAACAATTTTATATATCTTTAGTTTTATTGGGTTTTGCCACACTTGAAAAATAAAGATTAATTAAATAAGCCCTTGCGCCAAACAGATCAGTCAAGGGTTATTTTTGAAACTAATTTTGCTTAACCAAAAATCTCACACTGAAAAAAAGCAGATAAGTAAAAATAACAAAAATCACATCACTATCGCGCACTTCCGTGTTATTGACGTTTCGAAAAACTCTGTTTTAGTTCTCAAAATAGTAGTAAAATATTAAACGTATTTCAGATTTAGAAGTGTAGCAAAACCCAACAAAACTACACTAAAATTATGCCACAAATAAATAGCTTCAGACAATACAATTTTATATAGTTACATACTTCTAATGTAAATATAATTTCCATCATTTCATATATAATTTTTAATAAACCAATGTCAAGCATATTATATTTATTTGGTATTTTATATAGCTAAAAATATTTCATGCTGTTCGTGTCCACAAATATTTTAGTATGCCACGTAATTTTTTTATCATCATACAACAAGAGTTAATAATTTAAGATAGAAAATTTAGGTGTGACAATAAATTAAAATTACTAAATCTACAGGAGAAAATAATGTATAATTACACACATTTTCAAGGATGGCTATAAAAATAAATTCTTTCATAAAACAAATCATATACAGGGTTAACTATGACTTAGTACAAATATTTTAAGAGGGGATAGGGAAAAATAAGAATTAACGGAATCACCCTTCAAAAAATTCCAAACTTATTTATAAAGCCAAAAAATTTTTTCGAAACTATATTAAATCCCTATTTATCGCCGTCACTGACCTGTCAGCCGCGAGGTTAAGTATAATCTGCCAGAGGTTAGGTTAGGTATAATATGCCAAAGTCAAATTTGTCAAACATAGTGACAGGTCACCGCATTGACACGCTTCCAAAGAAAAAACTACAAAATGTAGATTATTATTTAATGAGAAATACGGTATAGTAGCACAGAGAGGCAGCACCTATCTTACTAATATTTATTTCAGGATTGATACTTGAGAGATTTGAAGAATGTTTAATCATCTGTTTTCTTGCTTGTTTAAATTAAAACTTGCAAAGATTTTTGTACTTGCTGTGGACCTCTCCTTCCCTCGATCGTTCTTTTTGTGTAAATCGAGGTAACTACTTGGTTTGGCGGTCTTGACCAAGTCCTATTACTTACGTCGGGAAAAAGCACAGATGATAACATAATACACGCAAATGTACACAAATACATAAAAACACTGCCACACGTTTACTGCCACGGCATAAAACAGCTGTTCGATGTGGTTCAAAAGTATTCAGCATAATATTTTGTATACTCGAAACGTCTTTGACGCTGTTGCATGATAATATGCATTTCTCACACTCCCATAAATCAGCACCTTATCCGTCATCTAGGCATTTGAATACAACATGTTTGTAAATACACAAAAATACGCAAATTAAATTTTCGAAAAACAAGTACTGAAAAATTATTTCAAACTATCAGACTGTAACCGTATACTATACATCTACAGACGACATCTGTAGGTCACTAATGCCAGGTGCACTCTTCTTCTTTTATGGCCTACTCACGGCACATAAACAAGGAGAAGAAGAAGAAGAATTTTTAATTTTCATGTGTTGTTAATACTAATAGTAGCAACAATATTAACAGTAATCGACGATGTTTGCATAAAATAATTAGTAATACTTTAAACTATAACATCCCAAGATGTTCACAGTGTTCTGTAAAAATGACCCTTAGATTATAGCTAACTTCGCGTTTCTGCATTGTTTGGAGCATGGAAAGTAGGCAACTAGCAATGCAATATTCATAACCTAGAACTTACTGTTACTTTAAATCAGCTAAGTGACTAATTTTAAACGTGTTATAGTAATTAAATAAAGTATTTTATGTCGGATATGTTAATTATGATGAATCTGCAAGGAATGAAAATGTAGTTTTGGCAGTGTGCAACGAAAGAACCAAGATCCAATACAATATACTGCAGCTAAGCGGATTAGCTGGTATCTATCAGGTACTTAGACATTATTATTTTAATAAATATGTTTATTTTCGTCGTTTCTACACTTGACAATGTTGATAAAAACGACCGCATGGTTGTTGACATATCTAGCCATGTCGGATGATGATTAATTGTCATAGGCGCCGACTTTCCGTAGGAAAAGAGGGTTTTGCCCCATTTTTAAACATCGAGCTAGAATTCCAAAATAAATTTTTATTGTCTTTTAGACCTCCTGAGCACGTGGTTAAAATTTTTGTACTTAGTCATAGTTAACCCTGTATTATTTGCAATACCCATACAAATATGTAAAACAATAATTTCATAAAAGTAAATTTATTAATCATTTCCCAATCTACACCTCATTTAAAATACATTTCCTGACAACAATAAGCAATGGAAAGTAAACATATAAAAATCAGGTAAATAAAATATACTTCTCTTAAAAACAGTTAATCTTTGTCAATATCCTCTTTGTGACTTTTCTTACTATGGCAAGACTCTGAATCACAATCCCTTGATGAATATCTGGAAAACGAGATTATTAGATTGTACATTATCAGGAAAAAATAGCGGGTGTTTACATTACATCACATAAAAGTTTTAATATTGGTCTTGAGTGTTCTGGAAAGAGAAATAATTTTGATAAAGTGTCTGCACTATTTCAACATATTTGTTAACTTTATTGTATAAATGTGCTCTAAAATTCCCAAAGTGCAATTTAGAAAATTTCTGATCGATACAAATGGAATAACAAAAGAAGTATTTACATTATTTCTAAACTTGATTCGCTAGTTTTCATCCGTGCTCTGGTTCTGACGAACCAGAACCAGATCCAACCTCTAACAGTTCTTCTTTTTGCTCTTCCCCATCACCGTCATGATCGTCATTGCTATCGTGGCGACACTGGACATCTGCCATGCTGGAATCGAAGGGGGTACAACAGGACTATTCGCTACCGATGGAAACTGTTTTCTAAAATATAAGATTATAACACTGTAACACGTCGATAACTGATTGACTCAAATATTATCCATTTATTTATCTAAATCAATGTCAGAATATGCATGCAGAAATGTTAAAGTCAAAGGTGGAGGATATCTTTCTTTTTCAATTTGACACATATATCACCTGATGTTTAAAAGAAGTAACATGAAATCAGTTTATTTTTAAAAATGCTTTATCTTCAACTACAATTTTATTAAGAACTTACCTTCCTAAAAGTAGTCCCTTGACACTAGCAATTTCCGATTTCAATTCTACTAATTGTCTAGTTGTGCTGCTTTCTGAACTGTGACTTAATTTATCAACTTCTATTTTAACACTTTTAAGATCATCTTTTAGTTCCGCTATAGATGAATTCATATTTTTATTCATGTCCTCTACCGTTTCCTCTACCGTTTTCTTTTTCCAAACAAAAAGGGGCTATATATTGCTACAAGTAAATAAAACTATATTTTTATCGATATACGCTAAATACATTTAAAGTAAAATCTCTTCCATTCAGGTTGTAATTAATAAACATGTAAACTTACCTGATAAAATTTGTGAATAACATAAGCAACAATACTAAAAATTGCAACATTGTGAACTATTTCCCTTATTCTATCAAAAACTTAATTGTACCATGTGTGACCTATAATTGGTAACTGTATTTGACAGAGGCGGTAATGAAGGTGCAACAATATTTTGTTGTTCATGGTGCTCATAAGCCCTGATTTTTCACACGCTAATTGTATTTCCCGATCAGTCAAGCCTTTGCGTTGCAAAAATTTTTGTTTCTGAGCCAAAGGAGTATTTCTAACGCTTGGATTTTCTAGAAATTTTATTGCAGTGTCAACCTGCAAAAATTAACTTCTAAATAATTGTTCATGTTTGAAATGTTCTTTAATGAAATCAATCATACCATATCATCTCGAACTGGAGTATCTTCTTCAGGCACATTAACAGTAGTTTTTGTAGCCATAGCGAATACTAATTTAATGTCTTTGAAAAGTAAAATTGTTATCAAAGTCCAAACCAAATATCATCTACCTTTCATGTTTAACCTCACACAGAGTATTGGCAATTAATTAATTCTAAATAAATAAAGAAAAACAACACTTCCACTGTAAATGCTAAATAAAGGTTAAAATAGTATGATATTCAATAATTAAAATTATAAAATATAATCAATCACATGAACTGTCATAATTTCTCAGATTTGTAAAATTGTAGAACAAAAAAAGTGAAATGGAGGAACTACTTGGTAGTTATTGTTATTCTGTCTATCTTCTTCTTCTTTAGCATCACATAATTGAACCATAGAAATCATAAAATATATATTTCTATGGACCGACTCGAATAGGCTGTCGTTTTCACACTTTTTGCTTTTGGCATATGTTATGTTAGCTGTTTCATAAATCGTAAACCTTTATAATTATAATAGGTTAGCTACCAATTAATTGAACTACTGAAAGAAAATCAAAATGGGAAGAAGAAGACTAGTGAGTGGTTTTATTTTGATTTTTGACAAACATTTTCTTAAGGCTTCCGGCAGCCATATTGCAGATATATTTGCAGGAATCGGAATAAATTTCTACAAATAATCTGTGCTAAAACGTATAAATAGCACTGTGTTAAGTTAAATGTGAAGAAAAAGTGTTAGTGATCAGATTTAATAATGGCTCGATACGGGCAAAGACCTGAAAACGCTTTAAAGCGGGCAAATGGTAAGATGCATGTACCCATACATATGGTCAATTATATTGACAATAATTATTTCTCTTTAAAGAATTTATCGAAGTTGGGAAGCCAGCAAGAGCTCTAGATACTTTGCAGGAGGTATTCCGCAATAAAAATGGGCTTACAATTGGTCAGAATCGGTTCTGGAACCGATTATGTTCAAATATCTAGATCTTTGTGTGGAACTGAAGAAGTCCCACATTGCAAAAGAAGGTCTGTTCCAGTACAGAAATATGTTTCAGTCGGTCAACGTAGGATCGTTGGAAAATGTTATTCGAGGGTATCTTCGTATGGCCGAAGAAAAGACGGAAAATGCAAGAGAACAGTCTGCACAAGCTGTCATAGATATAGACGATCTTGATAATTTGGCTACTCCAGAAAGCATATTACTAAGGTGAGGAAATAAAACACTGTAAATTATGTTTTACTAATCACATTTTATAGTGCTGTTTCTGGTGAAGACGCTCAAGATCGTTCTGATCGTACCATTCTCACTCCTTGGGTGAAGTTTCTATGGGAGTCTTATTGCCAATGTTTAGAATTACTCAGAACCAACGCCCACGTTGAAAATCTGTATCACGATATAGCTAGGATGGCTTTCCAGTTTTGTCTTAAATATAATAGAAAAACAGAATTCAGAAAACTGTGTGATAAGCTTCGCAAACATCTTGAAGATATTTGCAAGCTTCCAACTCAAGTTGCCAACGTGTCCATGTCGAAACCAGAAACTCAACAACTTAATCTGGAGACAAGACTCCATCAGCTCGATTTTGCCATACAAATGGAATTGTGGCAGGTAATGCGTTTATAATTATTTTTATCATTAATAGATTGGGTCTACAGTAACTAACCTTGTTTATAAACTCAATTTATTAGTAAAGACTTGAGAATTAAAAACGTAAAATGAAATGAAAATAGTCTGATTATAACATTGTAGGATGCGCTTAATAGTATAAGCTGTTAGTTTCAAGAAAATAGCTTAGTTCTAAAGGCATTCAAATATAATTTTGATCTTAGTATAATATTTAATCCTGTTATCGTTTGCAAGACGTATATAATCTATTATGTTTATCTGCTGTTAGGTTGTTATATGTTAACTTGTTCGTTCTAAACTGAAATATGCTTCTGTAGTTTGGAGCCCAATTTAGGCTAATTACTTTGCTAACTTATACCAGTTTTACAGTCTGAAAGTTTTCTTGAGTCAATTTTCTTATTCAAGTTTCTTACTCAATTTTCTGGGCGAGTCAATTTACAGTTCACAATTTTCTTGATCTTAGTGCCGTGCATCTAACATCTAAAAACTCAAATTTTGGCTTAATTTTATTGATGCATTTTATTATTTTTAAATATTCTTTATTTCTCAGGAACTTTTCTTTGGTTGATTAAAAGGAAAGTAATTTGATTAGATAAATACAATAGAATACAGAAAATATCAACAAATCTGCCTAGGGAAAACTAATTTTTCACAAGGATTTAAATTTTTATTTTTTTCAAAAACAATTGAGCATTACTATAGTTTTAATTGTGGAATTAAGCAGTACAAGATATGTTTATATCAATGCAATCAGGAAAAGAATCCAAAAATGTAATATACAGAGTATTTTATAAGAAAAACAAAGGTCAATATTTCTGTAGTGTGATGCTCGATTTTTTTTTAATTTAACATGAAATTGGATTTTTAATATGAATTTTTGGAGGCATCAAAGAATATCTTATCATATTTTTAATTTAAAAATATTTTTAAAACCAAATAAAAATACTCAAAAAAATAATTTGTATAAATAAATAAAATCTGCAACCCTGTAACTTATTTGTGATAGCAAAAAAGCCTAAAAATAATTATTTTTGTTTTAATAATAAAAAAACGGTATAAATAAGTACATATAAGTATATTTTAATTAGTTTTATACATGAAATGATAGAAAATTATAATCTTTATACTTGGAGGCATGATAACAAAAACAATAAAACATGATAAAAGAAATTCAAAAACTTGTCAAAAGAAACATCAGTTTAGGCAAATTAGTTAACTAGACACCCTGTATATTTGAAGTTTTTGTTTGCCGCAAGAAATATGTTTTTGCATAAACTACAAACTGCGTCAGTTTTCTCTTTTGACATATTTTTCCAATAATTTCCATAATTCATAATTTTCATGAGTTTTCTATGCAAAACTCTCGATGGAAATACCCGACATACCGAAAATCTCATGAACTGAAAAAAACTTTAGTTCTTAGCATTGTAATATGCAGAAACATTGAAATAAAAACCAGATGAACTAATTTTTGTCTATCTAAACTCCTGTTTTTGTATTGTATTTGTAGGAAAATTATTAGTACATATATTAAGTATTCCTGTATTTTGCATTTGGCTTTTTATCATATCCTGCAATTGGGCATTTGCCTGTTGGATGTGTATTGACATAAATAACATACGAATGAGTATTAATTTCAGGAAGCCTACAAAGCGATCGAAGACATACATAACTTGATGAATCTTTCGAAAAAGATGCCCGTTCGAAAACTATGGCCAATTACTACCAAAAATTGGCCATGGTGTTTTGAAAGCAGGAAATTATCTTTCCACGCAGCTGCTTTGTTTAAACTTTTCCAATTGTCGAAGGAAATGAAGAAGAACATCACTCGAAGAATTACAAAGGTAATTATTGTTTTGTATTGGCATACTATGTTTAATAAATATTATTGTAATTTTTCAGGATGGCATGTAGAGTATTAATTGCAACCCTAGGTATTCCGTTACCGTCCGCCCACCCAGAGTTTGATAGATTCATTGAACGGATAAGTCGCCTTTGGAAAGGCTCACCGTGTTATTAGGTTTATTCAACCGCCTACCAGAGCCAGCCTTCTGAAGGATTTGGTAATAAAATCTGTTCTCTCTAACGTACATTTTTTATGTATATTACTTTCAGGTTAGAGTGAACGTGATCAACTTGGCAAGCCCCAATTACAAGACTTGTACAACTGGTTAGAGGTTGAGTTCCATCCTCTGCTTCTTTGTCATCGTGCACGACGTTATCACGTCGTTGCAAGCTGAAGAGAATTCTCCGCTCCAGCAGTATATACCTGCCTTGCAAGATGTCACACTGGTTCGGCTCTGTTCGACAGATCGCTCAGGTTTACCAGACCATCGAATTGCCAGGCTCCTACAACTGGCCAAGTTCACGACTGCTTTCCACTTAGAAAGACTTCTGGTGGATTGCGTTCGTCACAATGATATGCAGATCCGCATCGATCATGGCAAACAGTGCATTCATTTCGGAATGGACCTGAGCGAAAGCCAGCGTGAGGATAAGCCTGAAGGGCCCACTTTGCAAGTCATGCCGGCGAACAAGTCAGGAATCAACTTCGTTAATATGGCCACTGTTCTTAACCAGGCCATTCACGTCATTAATCCTAACAAGAAGAAGGTAAGCATCACTCAGATTGTTACAAATTTTTGGTTATTAATATTTTTATTCTCTTCATAGACTTATGCTTCATGGACAATTTTAATATTAAATGGGTATTCCCTATTATAATTCATAATACAAACAGAATAACGAACATAAAATTACTTTGAAAGTATTTTAATGCATTTTCTTGGTAATGTATAAACGTTTAAGGATATAGAAAGATTCTGAAATATAAAATCCATTGTTTATACGTATGCCTGAGCACAACCGCACAATGTTGCCTAATTGTGGATTTTCTCTAGTTCTAAGGATTTTTGAGTATAAATTTCAAAATTGTAAATTTGCCATTTAAATCCAACACTTTTTCATTTTAAAATGTATGGTTAAAGTATTATAAATGTATTTTTGTGAAATGTTGTTTATTCCTGTGCCTGAGCACAACTACAGTGTTGCCTAATTGTGAATATTTCTTTAGTTCCAAGGATTGAGAATAAAATGTCAAAATTATTAATTTTACTTTAATTATTTTTGTAATTTAACAAGATGTTAAAGTATTGTATATTATGAAATAATGTTGCCTAGTTGTGAATTTTTGGATGAAAAATTTTTATTTTTCATTTTAAAATTGCCGTAGTTCTCACTGTAAAATGATCAAATTTATGCTGTTTTTAAGTACAGAAATCTACAAAAAAATGCTTAGATCAAAGTAATGTCAAAATTATTGATGTTTTGTTTATCCACTTTTAAAATGCTTTTGTATGACACTCATTATTTCGCTATTCTAACCCCACATTTTAACAATTATTTTCATACAAAAATGAGCAATCTTATACGAGGTTTGTTCAAAAGAAAAGGTAAAGTTTGAATTTTTTTGAAAAGTATTTATTTATTCATCAATATCCATTTTTCCCCTTCAAAGTAATGCCCCTCAGATATAATGCACTTATGCCAGCGCTTCTTCCAATCCTCAAAGCACTTCTGAAATGCGCTTTTGGTATGGTCATCAGCTCGTTCTTCGATTCTGACTTTATCTCATCAATTGTGGCAAAAGGCTTTCCTTTCATTGGTCTCTTCAGTTTTGGGAATAGGAAAAAGTCACAGGAGCCAAATCTAGTGAATAAGGTGGTTGAAGCATGATTAGGGTGTTGTTTTTGGCCAAAAATCCCGAACAAGCATTGATGTGTGAGCTGGTGCATTATCGTGATGCAGAATCCATGATTTTTCCACAATTCCGATCGTTTGAGCCGTATTGCTTCACGCAAAGCGTTGCATAACTTCCTTGTAGTATTCCTTATTAACCATCGACCTGTTGACAAGAACTCATGATGCCCCACGCCATTGTAATCAAAGAAAATAGTGAGCAAAACCTTCACATTTGATCGAACTTGGCGTGCTTTTTCGGTCTTGGCTCATCTGGGATGATTGGGCCTTGGTTTCGACGTCATAACCATATACCCACGTTTGTCACCAGTTATGACCCTTTTGAGCAAACCTGGATAGTCGTCCTTCAACAACTCCTGAGAGATACTAATGTGGCGTTGCTTTTGCTCAAAATTTAGCAATTTTGGAACAAACTTCGCTACCACACTTTTCATGCCCAAAACATTCGAGATTGATATGCCAACATCCTCTGCAACTTCCATAATAGTGATTCGACGATTTTCCAAAACATTTTTTTCACTATTTCAATGTTTTCTTCACTTGTTGGCGTGGTTGCAACTCCAGGGCGCTCATCGTCATCAACATCTTCTCGGCCTTCTGTAAAGCGCTTGTACCACTTATAAACACTTTTTGAGACAAAGTGGACTCGCTTGAATGCCACAGTCAACATTTCAAGTGCCTTGGATCACTTTATTCCATTTTTAACGCAAAATTTAATATATATTCTTTGAACCATTTTTGTTAAAAGTCAAAAATCGAAGAACACACACAAACGTGACTAACCTTTTCAGTTGTCAACTACAAACTACTTATCCAAATTGGCTGATAATGCCAACATATGACTAACACATGTGTATCAATATAACAAAAAAATTTGATAATCGAATGTACACAGCCCGAAAATTCAAAATTCACCTTTTCTTTTGAACAAACCTTGTATGCAGAACTATGTAATTTTATGTTATAACATTATTTATATCTACAGTTGAATTTTAGAAAATACGTAGTTTGAAGTTCTGTATTTAAAAATTTGTTGGTTAAACCGCATTCAGCCCTTATATATTTGTTGTTCTTCGGTACATTTGAAAATTTGCAGGTGGC
>CM046725.1:56872322-57286259 GCA_025584915.1 Monochamus saltuarius | reverse complement strand
ATATAATATATTTTAAAAATTGTATATAACTTTTTGACATAACGGATAATAGATATAAATAACAAACGCCAAGCAATATATCATATATAATAACATAATAAAAATAATAATTTATGTCTTTATCAAATAGTACAAATGTTTTCATTGAGAAAGTAGGTACGCATCTCAAAATGTACCGACATTAATTTCGTAAATGCGTTCGTTCTGGCATATGTTTAACAACTATTGTGGGAATCATCTAATTTTGTCATCACCGTTTTTAAACGACTTGAGCAAGCGCGTAACGTGCTAGTGCATAGAAAATAAAAATATTCCAGATATGTATGTCTGGCATCTTATAATTCTACCGGATAGTAATTTCTGATTAATCACGTGATTATTCCGTAGTCAGGTACACGCGGTTCAATTTCAATTTTGAAAATAATTAGCGCCCATTTAAATGAACTGTGTTTTATGTAACTGTTAAAAAATGGACCGTTCTATGTATGGAAAAATAGAACCAGGTACATTGAACCCCTATCAGTGTACAATTAGAAAAGGAACTTCGCCAGGATGTAAGTATATGCTTTGTACTGGAAATGATATTTTCTTCTAAAATATAAAGTCACTATCATTAATAGAGTAGATCGATTGCTCGATTGCAAAATCCTTAAACTAACAGAAATTAAAAAAGTTACCCTTTTTTTAAACTACACTATAATTATTCACTTGCACTGCATTTTTATGTAACACTATTACACGATTTATGTTACCAACATGTTACCTTTTATATAATTCATTAAAATGGTGGCGACTATATTTGTAATATCTGTCAAGAGATTTATGCAAACACTTTTCCGTAACCACTTTGATAAGAAATAAATGAAAGGTTGTCTTAAAATTGGGTAATACCATTTTGAACTTATGCCAGATGTATTTTTAAATATATATTCATATATCTACGATAAATAGTTAATAATTATTTGGTTTTTATCACAGCCAATGTGCTAATCGCGATGTGAACAGATAATGATATTACTTTAATTATTAATAAGAGTAAAACGTATCCGATAAGATATACCGCAGATTTCAAATAAACGGCCCTGTACGTTGGTAGTAAAAAGTAAAATAAATCAGCATCCAATCCAAGCCAAGCTATATAAATAAATTATTGTATATATTAGACTTATCAGAGGACGGACGGCAAGCATTGGATTTTTTGGGGTATCGCACGATTATTAATAGCTGCCTGGAATATATACATATAATATTTTTGTTCAAATAATAAATCTTATATAATTTTGAGCAATCAAAATTATTACACCATTAATTGCAACTGTTATACACGATACTTAAAATATTTTGAGAGTGGTAGAACATAAAAAATCCCACAAAACAAATGTTTTGCATTGAAATAATATGGTACAGGTAAGGTACACTATTGTACTTGTATAACGTGATTTTTTTATCTGACAAAATTTTTTACAGTAAAATTTAATATTATACATCTTGACGAGGAAACACACTATGCGGTCGCGGTCTAGGTGCATCGCGGACCATGCTAATCCCGTGCTTGTTTAATGAAGAAATCTTCTAATGATTTTACGTTACGTTTCCACTAGAAGGTCGAGGACTGGACCACTCGCATCGCGGTTTCACCAAAAACTTTCTGGAGAATCTCGGCCAGTAGCGTCACTTAAAAGAACTAATAAGAATACTTCTTTTACAGCACTTAGCATATTTTGACACCTAAAGGAGCTTAAAAAGCTAAGGTTATTCGTCGGTTACCTCACCTATGGCATACTGATGAGAGCTAATTAGTTCGAAACCGGTATATATCTGCTAGGCTGCTGACGAGTGACTTTAGCTGTTTGCTATAGGTTTTCTAAGTGTAATTCAATACTGGTCGGGGCATTAGCCCGCAGAGTAGTTGTTTCCTGGAATTCCGTGTTTGCAACATATCATTATCGCCGATTCGCGATAGAGGTCGCTAGCTTTCCGAAATGGATAGCGAATTGCCGCTAGAGGTAGCTTGTCTACAACACGTAATAACGGCGTATTTAGCACCTTCAATAACCTACCTGTACCAAAATCTCAATTGGAAAAGATACAGCTAAATGACGATATAGATCCATAGCAAACATCGTGTTATTTTGTGATGTTTTATTACCCCACTTTTACATTAATTTCTCTATAAGACTGTATTGTATAGATTTACTACATTTTCGTATAAAGAATTTTCTTCCATTTGAGTTAAATATATTTTGTTCATTTCATAAAACAGTTCTCAAAAAAAAAGTGCAAATGTGGCATTTCGCGTTTGAAGTAGATGTCCAAAATTAATGAAAATATGTGTGGTTTATTAACAAATAATAATCCAGGGAAGCGTTATAGATAATATTGTGTTTATCTTCAATACTTCGTGTTGATGTCATCTTGTTTCGGTTATGACGTTGACGACATTTTTTAAAACTGTAAATCGAACGAAACATCACGCCAAATCCAACAGAACAATAAAGGTTGGCGTTATGTGTTAGAAAATAATATGAAACAGTAGATTCCAACACATTACTCTAATGTTTACTGTTTATGAGATCGTTCTGTTCAAATGCGCCCCGACGCAAACAATGTCGATAACGTCATCTCGAATTCACAGGAGCAACTGCAAATGATTGTGATTTTTCTGGGCCAACAGGTACAACGTCAGGGAATATTAAAACGCACAAGAAAGTTCCCCTGTTCATCGTAGAATATCATCACGAAGTGATTCCGTTCATATACAGAAATATTGGATCCAGACATTTACCCTTGGAAGGATCCACATTGATTCACTTCGATTCGCATCCTGACATGCTCATACCGAAAAATATGCCGGCAGAAAAAGTGTATGAAAAAGATGCGCTGTTTGACAATCTGAGTATCGAGAATTGGATAATGCCTGCAGTGTACGCTGGCCATTTCACAAATTTGGTATGGGTTAAACCGCCGTGGGCTAAACAGATCAATGATTCCCATCAGAAAGTTTATTTGGGAAAAGACAAGGCATCTGGCGCCATAAGAATAAATTGTAAGGAGAATTACTTTATATCGGAATGCTTGTACAAAAAATTGGACGATCTGGAAAACGTAAGAGAAGTAAACTTGGATGTAATCACCGTAGGAGGCAAAGTATTCAACGAAGGCGAGAACCTCAACAGCATTCGCAAGATTCTTGAAAAGTATACATCTCCCTATGTTCTAGATATAGATCTGGATTTTTTCAGTACCAAGAATCCCTTTAGAGAAATTTACGAGAAAGCGCTAGTATATCAGCAACTCGAAGAATTGTACAAATTCGCACCCCCAGTGAGTAAAAACGACGAAGTAATTGCGACAGTGGTGGAAAAAAGGGAACAACAAATAGGTGCCCTGGAAGAAATTTTCAGCAATTTGAAACTGAATAAGCCAATTCCAGATGTGCAGGAAAACGATGGGGTAGCGCAAAAGGTCGACGAACTGGTATCGTCTCTTACAAAACATTATAAAAGTGAAGACATCGATTGGGATTTAATCCACGATGCCGGTTGTACCTGCGACGATTCTGGATTACCTCACCACGTTTCCAGCAAAGAGGAACTGACCGTTATGTTCGAAAGTTTTATAAATTTCTTAGAAGTATTGCCTATGCCTCCTGCGATTATAACTGTGTCTAGGTCCACCGAAGATGATTATACGCCTTCTGACGACGTGGAAACTATTCAGGAAAGATTAATTCATATTTTAAACGAAAGGTTTCGCTGTGACGAACCGATCCGTAATTATTTAGATGCAGTTTCTGAAGATGAGGACATTTAATATTGGACTTAACCACATTTGTAACATTATACAGGATGTTACACACGTAGGTGTATTCTAGAAACAAAATTTGAGGAAAAAAGCCCTTTAATTACCTCATTCTCAACAAAATAGTGTCATTAACAAGTTATAAAACTGAACTTTCTTTCTCGAAAAATGTTTAACCCCAGTAACTTGAAAATGAATTAAACTATACAGCACGTTCATAAAGTAACGCATAAGTTCATTATTAGCTAAATAAACGATATTGTAACCTCTATGTTAGGTTAGAGTAGAAATACGTCACGTAGACAAACAAACTTTAGTCACTCTTGATTTCACAAGAAATATCCTTCAAACCAATTTCACAACTGTCGCTTTACTTTGACGTTTAAGCCATTCGCGCCGTCTGACTGCTCAATACAAACTGACTTCAGCGGCGAAACCGATCCGCTTATACAGGTTTTTAGGGTTCTAGAAGTTTTCCGCGGTCTCGAGAATCAAATAGTGGCCGATAATATTCCAAAAAACGTCAAAATAAAGGCATCACAAGAATTATAACGTAAACAGGAACATAATTAACAAACTAAAAGGTAGGTGAGCTTCCGTAACAATATTATTAAAAATTCCCGAAACAAGTCGATTTTTGATTTTAATTGACTGTTTTTTCAAATAATAATTTAATATACAGGGTGACCTACCTTCGAGTAATGATGTCATCACCGGTTTTTTAAATGGAACACCCCATTTTTCCCCATTTCTGTATTTCCTGAGCTGATTTCATAAATGTATCACAAGTTGCTTCAAATTTGTACAGGGTGGGCAACAATACCAAAGGTGTTTATAAAAATGTATAGAAAGTTATACGTTACTAAATTCAGATACAATGCTCCTGTCAAATTTTCATCAAAAAATATGGATCAACAATTGTATTTCTCAAATATCAGCCCACACATTGCCTTTCTGTGGTGGTGGCGTATGGTATTCCATCCAATGTGGATTTTCCTGAGACCAATAACGGATATTTTGCCAATTAACATGCCCGTTCAAATAAAACGTTGCCTCGTCGGAAAATGCATAATATACGTGCAGAATTCAGTTTTTCGGTCACCGTCGTCTTCGGCCACATGGCTGAGACGTAAGATCACTAATAAACGTGTTTGGGGTGTTTTTTAATAGTTTATCAAAGTAGTTGTAATAACAATACATAATTTCATTTTCAGTACATTTATTCATTTGTAAATAAAGTGCAGTTTTGGTATTGGTCCACCCTGTTCCAACTTGAAGCAACTTGTGATAAATTTTTGAAATCAGTTCAGCAAGGGAAATCTGGGAATGGGGAAAAATGGAGTGTTAAAAAAACAATTGATGACGTCATTACTCGAAGGTAGATCAGCCTGTATATGAAATTGTTATTTGAAAAAACAGTAAATTAAAATCAAAAATCAATCTGTTTCAGGAATTTTTAATAATATTGTTTATTCAGCTAATAATGAATATATGCGTTACTTTATGGATGCACTGTATAGGACAAAAGTATAAAGGATATACAGGACAAAAAGTTTAAAGGATGTTTTTCCTTGTTTTGTTCTTAGAACACGCCCACCGTATTTGTGTCATAAGGTGGTGTAACACCCTGTATATTTTCTATATTACAATCGATGTACATATATGCATTCCTGTTGATTATGCTAATTATGAAATACTTAATTAAATTAGTTGATCCTAATGTTAAGCTCATGAAACAAATACGTAAAAACAATATTTTAAGTAGGTATCAAGTAGGTTGTGACATTGGGATTTACCTTATTTACAATTACAAAATAAAAATAGTAATAGGTAGTATTTTAGTCTGACCCGTTCCCTGTTCTAAATTGTTACATTGTGTTAGTGTTTAAAAATGTGCTAGTGGATAATAAATACAAAAAAACCGATTCGACGCGTGGCAGTGGCACTCAGAGTAATTTATCGGATTTGACCAGTATCGAATATAAATTTAAAAAAAAAACTAAAGAAAAACAGGAAGATAAGGAGTACCTAGTCTTTCTAATTTCACTTGAACTGAACGAAGCACTGAATTTAATCCAAATAAGGCCACTGTCGGGGTCGCGCTTTTCAAAAGTTATCTTTTGCCGTCAGTCCCGTACACTTACGTAAGAAAGGCCAAGGTAGAGTGGAAGACGTTTAAAAAACTATTTTTAGCACGTGTCGGAAGCAGGGCTTGCGAAAATACGGGTGCAACAGTTAGTCATCATAATCTGAATCTTTCAACTTCTAATAATGTGTTGTCTTTATGTAACATTGATACAGTGATACCGTTTGAAAGTTTTAATTGAGTCGTATCATATTTCTTCTAAATAAATCTTAAAAGACGCTCCGTGTCATATTCGCATCGATCATATAAGTCGATATACGTCGAAAAATTGATTTAAATATGAGTGTGAAGTTACGCATGCGTCCACCGTCCCCAAAAAGTGTTACTTTTGAACCTTGTTCATCAACTGCAGTAAAAGAAATCAGGAATTTATTGAGATTTAGGAACCTGGCAGAGTGGGAACAATATCTTAGTAAGTATTTTGAAAAACTGTTCACATGGCCGTTGCAGACCGATGATCACTAAATACTACTTGCATGATAACTCCGATTACCGTTTTTAAAGTTAAAAGTTTTGTCATTCCGAAAAAAAAAACTTAAAATGAATGTATAAAATTAAATATATCTAATTAATTATATACAGACACGCACACAGGACACCGTCCATATCTATGTTTGATGAGATCATACATGTAGGTTTAGTGTATAATAATGTACAAGTCGATTTCAATCAGTCACACTTGACCTAGGTATTACATTTTTAGAATGAGTTACGTAACTAAAGTTGTTTGTTTTATTTACTATCGCTGTTGTGCTTATATACCTACTTTTGTACATCCTAAACATCCGGCATTATACTGTTTTATTTATGTTAACTTTTGTCTTGCCAAATATGTACTGGTGGTTAAAATTGGCGTAAAATAATAAAAACGTTTTAATTCTACATTTCTTTAAGCTAGCATTGAATTTCGACGAAAGTGTGATTCTGTTTAATTTAAATGTCTTACAAATGAACTATTTGTGGATCTGTTCATTGATCGTGGGCATTTTTTTTGTAAGGAAATTGCGAGAAAATTTAACATACAGATGCAAAAGGCAAAAATATGTAAAAATTTAATATACAGGGTGTCATTAATAATGGTACATAGCTTAAGGCTAAATTGTTAACGTCAAAATAAAGCGATTGAGTCCAACATGCCTTATTCACTTATTGCTCCTTTTCATTCTACAGGGTGTTAAAGTTGAAAAAATGTTTTCGATTTTTTGCTATATTTTAAGAACGATTGTTTTGAAAATTTGTAGTCTTATGTTTTTTGAGGTGGCAATATGCATACAGTGTTGAGGTCACAACTAGGGGGCGCTAATTATACTCTACTGTAGATGTAAAAATATGTCTAACTGTTTGTATTTTACACTTTTAAAATTTTTAATAAGAAACTATTGAACTACCTAAAAGGCATACCTGTTACAAATCGTTAAACTCAACCGTTTTCAAGAAACAGACGATTTAAGTTTTTGAGATTCGGCGGGAATTAAATTAGAAAATCAGGGAGTCCAAAACTGAATTAACAATAAAAGGAATACTACAACCATTGAAAATTTTATTGTGCATTTCTTAACAAATTATTAATAGTAAAAGATTCTCCAGTGACTTCAATGCACTTACTTAGCTGTTTATTTAAATTGTGTCTAACGTTGAATAAAGTTCTATGTTGCTGGATAATATTACCGATTCTTGAATCTTTTCCCACAGTTGTTCTTGAATATTAATAATGTCATTAATGTCTTTGTAAACTAAAGATTTAATATAGCCCCAAAAGAAAAATCCAGCGGATTTAAATCAGGGCTAAGTGCAGGCCAAGGAATTTCAGTGCCGCGTGCAATCCAACGATGTGGAAAATTTCTATTAAGATATTTTCTTACTCGTCGGGGGTAACGTTCAGGTGCATCATTATGCAAAAACCAGAAGTTCTGCCGTAAATTTAGGGTAATATCTTCAAGAAGCAGTAGCAGGTCACTAATTAGAATATTTAAATAATTTTCTCCGTTAAGTGGACGTGGTAGTACGAACGGCCCCACAATGTTATCGGAGGGAATACACCAAATATTGATAGAGAACTATTGCCGAAAATATACTTTTCTTGGTAGATGAGAATTTTCTTGTTCCCATTTCTTCAATTAAACACCTCGTGGGGTAAATGGTCGGGCTTCGTCCGAAAATAATATTTTATTATAAAATGTTAGGTCATCATTTTGTTGCTGGTGAAGAAACTGTGCAAACCGTAACCTAGCTAGAGGGTCCTGTGGCGTTAAATGTTGAACTGGAGTAAAATGATTAGGATACAATTTTTCTTTGTGGAGTATTCTGCTAACAAAAGACTGAGTGATGCCAGTAGCTACCGAATTTGACGTGTGTTTTCAGCAGTTTGCACTAAAACATCTTCTTTGTCTGCTGTTAATATTTTCGGCCTTCCAACGTCTCTTTTCGGGCGATGTGATCCTATTTCACCTAATCTGTCATACAGTTTCTTAAATGATCAGGTTGCCTGTTATCTTGATATAATTCCAAGTACCTCCCAGCTGCACGGTGACCACAAACATTTTCTTGGACAGATACACATAATATCTTGTTTCTCCTTTCAATGTTCGAAAAATTATAACTGGGCATTTCATATAAAAAATACTACTGCACTGCCTAATCTATGAATTGAGTGGCATTGACAGAAACGAAATGGTATTGTAGTGACAGCAGTCTACTTATTATTATTTCCACGCGTACTGCTTTGGAAAAATATTATGGATAATATCGATAATTTTTTATCTGTATTATTATCGATAATTATCTATATATCGATAAATATTCCCAACCCTATTACCGACAAGTTTTCTCTTTATAAGATCTGTAGCCTTTGTTATTCACCCCCGGAAGTATTTTGATTCTATCTCAACACAATAGATGTCGCCCACTACGTGTTCCCTAAATTTTAGGTTACTCACAAATCTGTCCAGTTCGTAGTATAAGCAAATCTAAAACCTACGAAAATGTTTACATCATAAATTATTATTGGCTTCAAGCTACGGCTAAACGTGATTCTTCGTGAGTCAAAATATTATCGATATTATCAAAACTATTACCGATATTATCGTTATTATAACGATAATATTGATATTATCGATAATTCGATAATTTTTTATCGATAAATAGTCCCAACCCAAGTCGTGACCTCTACACTCTGTTTCCATATTCATAATTGCCATCTCAAAAACATAAGAATACAAGTTTTCAAAACAATTGGTCCATACGTTCTTAAAATATAGCAAAAAATCGAAAACATTTTTTCAACTTTAACACCCTGTAGAATGAAAAGGAGCAACAATTGAATAAGGCATGTTGGACTCAATCGCTTTATTTTGACGTTAACAATATGCCCTTAAGCTATGTCATTATTAATGACACCCTGTATTATTATTCAACTTTGACTCTTTGAGTGCCTTCGTACTTTCTATGCCACATAGCTTAAAGGCAGATTTTTAACCTCAAAATAAAGCGATTGAGCCCAACATGCCTTATTCAATAGTTACTCCTTTTCATTTTAGTTGAAGTTAAAAATGTTTTCGATTTTTTGCTATATTTTAAAACGTATGGACTGATTGTTTTGAAAATTTGGTGTCTTATGTTTTTGGCAATTACAAATATGAAACAGTGTCTGAGCGACTTACGACTTAGGGGCGCTAGTTAAACTGTACTATCGATGTAATTGCTTGATAATATGTACATTTTGTATTTTACACTTGTTGAATTTTTAATAAGAAACTACTGAACTAAAGATTTAATTCTAAAATAGAACCTGTTTAACTATTACAAATCGATAAACTCCAACTGATGTGGAAAATTTCTATTAAGACGATTTACGTTCTCACTCGTCGGGGGTAAAGTGCAGGTGCACATGCACGATCATGCAAAAATCAGAAGTTCTGCCGTAAATTTAAAGGGATATCTTTAAGAAGCAGTGGTAAGTCATTAATTAGAGAATTCTACGCCTAATATTGATAGAGAACTCTTGCTGAAAATGTACTTTTCTTGGTAGATGAGAATTTTCTTGTTCCCATTTCTTCAATTAAACACCTCGTGGGGTAAATGGTCGGGCTTCGTCCGAAAATAATATTTTATTATAAAATGTTAGGTCATTGGTGCAGAAACTGTGCAAACCGTAACCTAGCTAGAGGGTCCTGTGGCGTTAAATCTTGAACTGAGTAAAATGATTAGGATACAATTTTTCTTTGTGGAGTATTCTGCTAACAAGACTGACTGATGCCAGTAGCTGCCGAAATTTGACGTGTGCTTGTAAGTATGTTTTCAGAAATTTCCATTAAAACATCATCTTCTTCGTCCGCTGTCGTACAATCTCTTAAATATTCTATGATTGTGTTGTCTGTTATCTCGATATAATTCCAAATACCTCGCTGCTGCATGGCGACTACAAAAATGGACATATACACATATTTTGTTTCTCATTTCAATGTTCGAAAATTAACGGGGCATTTCATATAAAAATACTACTGCACTGCCTAATCTATGAATTGAGTGACAGAAACGAATATGGTATTGTAGTGACAGCAGTCTACTTATTATTTCCACGCGTACTGTTTGTATTCGAAAACGGTAATTTTTATCTGTATTATTATCGATAACCTTATCTATATATCGATAAAGGTATTCTCAACCCTATTACCGACTTTTCTTATAAAAAAATACTGTAAAATACAAACAGTTAGACATATGTTTACATCGACAGTACAGTATAACCAGCACGCCCTAGTCGTGATCTCAACACTGTTTGCATATTTGTAATTGCCATATCAAAATACATAAGACTACAAATTTTCTAAATAATCGTCATACGTTCTTAAAACATAGCAAAAAATCGAAAACATTTTTTCAACTTTAACACCTTGTAAAATGAAAAGAAACAACAATTGAATAAGGCATGTTGGGCTCAATTGCTTTATTTTGACGTTATCAATCTGCCCTTAAGCTATGTACCATTATTAATGACTGTATGTATGTATTTGCAAAAATATGGAAGTTGTTTAATATAATGTTTAACGCATAATTTATTGAAATTAGTAGATACGTATGGAAAGAATAATTATTATAATACCTAGGGCGCGTTTTAAAAAAACACTACTACTTTCACTGAGAGTGGCTACTAATTTCATACGATAAATGAGGAAGAAGTGTCGTGGAATCGGCAGCAGCTTCAGCAAATCCAAGATCCGAATTAAGATCAAGTCCAAAGCATAATGATCATGTAAAAGTTAGGTTGCTTTCCTTCACAGATGACCTTTCCTTTACCTGGTCAATATTACCGGGTTGCCCGGTATAAATATTGAAATATACAGAGCAAAAAAGCAGTTGTTTAATATAATGTTAACTGCATATTTATATACATGTAGAGTGCACCTAGAAAAACATAGACTGCGTCGGTTCATGATATAGGTCACGTGACAGGTGCCGCGTTTTAGGGACTACTACGGTCCAGAAAATGGATATTTTATTTGCTTTATGTTGGCGGATGTGCAAATATGATGGCTGCATTGCAATCTGAAATTAACTAACTTGCTGTCATTTTAAATGTCAGTAAAGAATGTGACATGAATGTGACCAATCACAGTAAACAAATGAGCTTCACGCTACAATACAACCAACGTAAATTGGCATTTCCAAGTTTTAGCGATTTGGACCTTTAGGGCAGCCATGATTTGCGGTCGCCGGCAATATGAAATATACACTGCCACAGTCATCCCATTTTTTCTATATACATACATGTAGAGTGTTTCTGAACCAGTGCTGCCAATGACATATTGTAAAAATATCCACTGAACACATGCAAATTACACGACATTACACGCACTTGAAGAATTTTACACGATTAGGTACACCTGCTTTCAAAGGATTGTTTTAATTAATTTAAAAAATGAGAGAAAATAATTTTACATTATAACTTAAGGCTAATTTATTGACGATTGTCAATATTTATTCAAATCGCAGTGGCCGTGCTTTTCAAGGCGACGCGATGTAGCAGACGATGATGGTGTAGACATAGACCAAGAATTTTATAATAAATATGGGCATAGGCAACCAGATATAACACAACTACTCTGCAAATAATTTTAGTATTCCCTAAGAAATTAGAACCCTTTAAAAGCAAGTTCTAAAATCAAGTTTCCATGTTTTTTTGAAGTGTCGAAACAGCAGCTAAACTTATCATAAGCATGATAAAAAGCAATTCAATAAACTGGTAATTAATAACAGTTGACAACTATAATGATAGGAATCTACTACAGAAAGTACCGTTCGGATACCTGTATAAAACGTATGATCAAACCACAGTATAAAAATGACAGAAAACAGTATGCATACAATCATAACACAATTCTAAAATCAGTAAAATCCATAGAACCATAGGTTAAAGATAAACCAAGTCGCGTTAACTGCACATGGTGATTACATTTTCAATCACCGCATACTCTCACTAGCACAGAATTACCATCTAAAATGGAATTGTTAGAATTTTACACACCTACTCTTGAAATTACACATATTTCGTGTAATTACACACTGATTGGCAGCACTGTTCTGAACGTAGGGCTGGCTAGCTTTACCGTACCTATTTACGCAAGCAAATGTTTTTTAACTGTGAAATTTAATTTTTGTTTAAAACAGATTAGTTAAACACACAGTAATTGCTATATTACCACCTGTCTTAGCAATGCATAAACGACGTTTTATAATTAGAGAAAATCTAATGTTGTTGCCAAAATTGTTCAACATCATTTATATACTTCCACTCAGATTATTAACTGGTTATTGATATGACATATTGTACCTGAAATGTCACCAGCCGCCGCTATTATCTTTACCTCAAAACTGAAGAAAGATAGAAGTCATATTTTACCCACAAATATCTAAATAAGATCTAATAATTCCTAGTCCAACAAGTATAAAAGCTGCAGGGTACAAATCAGAAATCTACGTCAATGAATTGTTTTTATGATCGACACCTTCATTTAGAAGTGTATTTTATTGACCTTATTACATGAACAAAATATTTTTAAAAAATTTCGTATCGCTAAAAGTATTTTAACTGTTCTCTCCAATGGGTGTTAAAATTGTTAAGAATGATTTTAATATTTTTTATTTAAATTCAGATTTCCAGCATTTTCATAAAATATCAATGTTTAGAAAAAGTCGTAGTAATCTGGAAAAGGAGGTCTCTTAAGGAATTGTAGGTATCTTTCTTCAGAAAATACTTTAAAATTTATTAACTGTATAATAAAAATACTTTTCACTATTGGTGTAGAAGTTTAGAGGGTTTCAATGGGAATAAAACTTCCGCCATTATCTAGTGAAAATTTTTAATGACGTCTAAAGATTAGTTTCTTATTATTTATTATATTGCGTATTGCGTATCTAGCAGATAATAAAATCCAAATCCTTTTATAAGAACCGAATGTATCATTAAAATGTAATGTTTCAGAGAAAACTGTTATCGGAAAGGGCCCTATTATTTGACACCCTGTATAAAGCCTTGTTCTCATAGACGCAAAATTCGCGATTTATTTAATGGCGGGAAAAGTCACAACTTTGAGCCAATTTTGCCAACTGCAATATTTTCTATCATTTTCATCATCAAACTGACATTGACTGTCATGGTAGATTGTCAGAAGCTCAAGTTAGCTCCACATAATGATGAAGTGAATATAGTGATAATATTCCTGTTTTGCAAAATTCGCGAGAATTTTTGCGATTTCACGCCCATGAGGACAATGTTCTACAAGGCTGTCCAAATTCAGAGAGCATTGCGATCGACGCCCATACCTCTTTTTTCTAAGGAGTATTGTTGGAATTAGGCCACCAAATTGCTAGAAGACTTCTTTATTTTAGTATCTATGTTTCGACCTATATAAGGTCATCTTCAGGATCGAACATTTTTTTTTGTCTAATCCATAGAAATAAAATATTTAGAAAGCAGCCATCTAGGGAAAACTTAATGTAAGGAGAATCCAAAACGGAATATTTGTAATTGGACCATAGAAATCACAAATTGGGCGTAAATTTTTTTTCATATTTTGAAATTCCCGCCTATTAGTGTGCAGCTACCCCGTTAGTGTAGCCAACTCATGAAAACTAATTTACGCGTTTTCTCCATAGGTTGACTATTTTCGATACCTCTTTTGGCGTTCTACATATATACAGATTCGGAAATTGCGGATCTTTACAGAGAAAGTAGAAATTACCGCTTCATTCCAAAGAAGGTACGAACTTTAAGAGGGGCGGCGACGTGCATTGGTCTAGCATTCCCCACTACTATGGTAATCGGTTCCGTATCGCCAACGCCAATTTGCCATTGCAAATCTAACTGTCCGGTCTACTGATGCCAGTGTTGTCAGATATCATGCATTCTGAGGAAATCTCATGCTCTTATATTTTGATTACAAAATCTCATGCTTTTTAATCGACACAAAAAGAAATAATAAAATTATTAAAACTACTCTTTGAAATCTACGAAAACAAAGACCTATCGAGAAATAAAGGCAAAATCGAGGGCAAAATTGAATAGATATAGGTATCTACAATATTTGGGTACTTGAAATGTCCTTTATTGTAAATTGCTCTCTTAATAATTAGCAATGAATACATAAACGGGTATGACAGTCGACGGATATGGGGTGTGTGTGCTGTATTCACGCTGTATTGCAGTGATTATTAACTCTATTCCGTAAGGGTACCTACATTTTCTGGAAACAACAGATTTTACAACCCGTGAGTCACCCTGCGTCACGTCAACTGCGCCTCAACGTTCGCCCGGCCTAACAATAAAATAAATTAGAAAGGTTACGTGGTTAATAATTTTTAAGTAAGTACCTGTAACTACCTACTTACAATGTAATATTATGATAAAATAGCAGAACATAAAAATGGCATTACAAAAGTAATTAAAAATTAAGCTGGGTCAAGAGGTGTTTTTTGATAAATTAAGCCATCTCATGCTTTTTTCTCCAAACCTAATGCTTCTTTGAAATTATTCTCATGCACTGAATTTTTCCCACCTGGCAACACTGCTTGATGCAAACACGCTGTGGTCGAAGTATGCGTGTAGCATGACACAAATACACGCAAGCGGCAAAATACAATTCACCATCAAGATCCTCTTTCCAAATCTGTATTTTATAATTTCTATGGCGTAATAAAAAATTATACAGTTTTTAAATGAAGTAACAAAAATGACACCACAGATTTCTTAGGTGAAAATAAATCGATTTAATCTAACATATATCCTAAGTCGCATAATAAAAAAGATACAGGGTGTTTCGATATTTGTAGATAACTTAGAAAATCCAAATATTTACATAAAATTTGTAAATCCGGGGTATTTGCGAGCGAGAAATTCAAATTTGTTTCTAATTTTGACGTCATTAGTAGATGTGCGCCACTTATGGCACTTCATGTTTCTTTTAAATGGCTGAACTTTTTTGCTGCTTAGTGTATCTATCTGACTATTGAAAATTTTAACTTTGACACCATGTATCTTTTTTTTTTATGAGACTTGGGATATAGGTATGTTAAGGTTAAATCGATTTATTTTCACTGAAGGAATCTGTGGTCTCATTTTTGCTACTTCATTTAAAAACACCCTCTATAAACAATTAAATTTACGGAGCAAAACAGGCAATTCACTTGAAAAGTAATATACAATAATAAAAGTATGCTACTAGAGAAAGAACAATTTACCAGTGTGGATTAAGTAAAAGTTATTTTATTTTTACTTAAGCCACACTGGTAAATTGTTCTTTCCCCAGTGGCAAACCTTTGAAAACTGTAAAGACAATTTTATTATAAGTTACTTTTCAAATGAATAGTCTGTTTTACTCCCCGAATTTAATTGTTCATAATATAATACATATATATTATTAGACCAAAAATGAAAAAAAAAAATCGTATCTTGAAGATCACCTTATATAGGTCGAAACATAGATATTGTAAAATAAAGAAGTCTTTTAGCAATTTGATGACCTAATTCCAACGAAAAGCCTTAGAAATAAAATTAAACCAAGGTCACTATTTTTAAACTACGAAATTACCTCTTTCCCAGCACAAGTTCTAAGCAACTGGCGATGTGGATTTCACGTTTTACAAACGTCAAATGGTGTGGTCAATATCAACAATAATTAAAGAGAGTCCTTTAGTAGTAGCAATTTTACATAAAATGGGGCCTTAATGAATTAATTCAAAGTTCAGTAAACAATTTTGAAACTATATTTGTAACCTTAAAGTGTAAATGGGATAAACATACATTGTGAATAATAATTTAAATAGTAAATTGAAACTCTTTTTAAGTCTCAAAATTTTATCTCATCTCGAGTTTCGGTTGTGCCTGCTCAGTTCAGCTGATTTTAGTGTAAAGCTGCGTCCAGACCAAATAAGCAAGCGTGAGCTAGAACATCATTCACGTATGCTCACGTGGAGGATACATAAAAAAATGATATTGCTCTTGCATATTCAATTTGGACGAGATATTTATTGTTTACGTACATGAGATGTTGTACATTTATGTAACGTAAAGCCTAATAGGGTCTCAAAATCAGCGAGTAGTGGCATTCGGCGAACTTTCTTTTTGCCTAAATATTTTGCTTGTAAATTCCTGAAAAAAGTATTGCCACCCCTCTCTTTGCTACCGTTTTTCTATTACGTTTTAATATTAAAAATATAATAAAAGAATCACAAGCAATTATTTTGTTCGACTTGTTTACGAACACAGAGCACATCGATCAATAGTGAACACAATACCAAAATGATCACTAGGTGTGCGGAAGTCGACGATCATGTGTTTGCCAGTAGTAATAATCTTGGAAAATTTTGCTTGCTCATTTGGTCTGGATGTAGCTTAAGAGAATCTTCGGATGATTGATTGATGTCTGTATTTTCCTTCTACATTTTTGAAATTTCCATACCTACTCATATGTAACATTTTACTGATAGATGGTTGGCTGATCAAACTGATAATGTTCAATTTACAGTACAATATCACTGATATTATTAAAATGAAACTGACGAGAGTATGGCCCGTCGCGAATTGAGCCTAGCCTAGCCCAAAAACAGCACAGGCGTGAAAAAAAATCTGTAAATCAGAGCAATAATAGAAGCAACACACGTTGAACCCATTCCACGCCAAATACCCTCCAAATCATCTCATAACCAATTTTCATGTGGATTGAGTTGTGCGAAGAGCACAGTTTTAAAGGTACATAGTGGGTAATTAATTTTTATTCCTTTCGGCTGGGCGATGAATGGATGAATATGAGGTACTTTTAAAAAATGCGTACGTGGATTGTGTTTGGGCAGGATATGGCATGGGCGTTGTCTGTGTTTGGAGGTTCAATTTGCGGCGGCCCTAATCATCATTCGACGAACACTTTGACATTACTTTTACCGCCATATTTCATTTTTTGCAGATGCGTTATTAGCCGATCTCCAGAATACGGTGTCCGGATCATCCGGTACTACGGGATATGGTTCTTTAAATACTGCTAGAGTAGTTAGGCACTCGCCTGAAGTGGAGATTGAGACTACATCCGTAAAGGTAAGAAAAGTTTTGTAAATATAAACTCTATTCTCGTGTTTATATCTTTTCCTACGTTCATGCAAAAAACAAAACTTTATTGAACTATATTTAGTGGAAAAATGTTTATTGCATTCATCTGTCACTCTACAATAGCGTTTTGTCATCATGACAAACATAAACGTTCAAATCGATGTCACATTTTCCTAGATTTAGTGTCATCTAAATAATATTTTTTGGTTTTTGCATGAACGTAGAAAAAATGTTGCATGCAACTCGTACAAAAAGTGCTTATTGCACTCGACGGGTTGTCCTACACTCGGCCTGACGGCCTCGTTGGACAATTTCACGTCGCGTGCAATAAACACTTACTTTTTGTACTTGTTGCATAAATAACTATTTATGGTACGATAAATCCACATTCCCAATCGTAATATAATCTGTTGGAAGCAAAGATTTCCATTTTTGGATAACGTTTCACAGTAAATCCAAAGAAAAACTCGAAATCACGCAAAATTCCGCGTCATCTGGAGGTCAGTATAACCGTAAAGATTGACAATACTGTCCACCTTGCGTCATTATCGGCGTTATTATACTTATTGCGTTTCCATTTCGCGAAAAACGTAGGTCCCATCTCACGTTATCAAGTGCGCGACACGTATCACGGTTGTTTGAAACTACTGGAAGGCTGTTTGTCTTCAAATCTTAATGTTTTTTGTTTCATTGTATTGACTTTGCATTTCGACGTTAATTTTGCCTCTATCCACTAGTTTATCTAAAAGCTTGTAATGAAAACCGGACACCCTGTACCTGGGGGGGAGCAAGGCAAGTCGAGGGTTAGCTCAAGAGTTAACTCGGCGCTTCGTACTGTCACGGATTTCCCAACCCGTCTTTTCTTTCACTTCCAGAAAAACAATCCGTTAATTAATAACTTCTTTATTAACTACTGAACACTACTAATTACAGGTCAACTAAACACTTATTTAATTAATCGCTATCTAAATCACTTTGATATCTCCAACTAAACACTTTAATTCAGACTGTAATACAAGACTTATACAAGACTAACTAACTCGGCCGTTTATTCTTCTTTTATAGACCCAACGAATATTCCAGGTATATTCCAGTATCTCTAGATCCCTTTTCTCGTACGACTGGAACGCTTCTCGTCGATTCTCGATTTTTCCAGGCCGATCTCGATCACGGCATGTTGTTTGTTTACCAGAATGGCGTAGGGGCGATCGGGGCAATCTTAGACAATTCGCGGTGCCACAGTCGTCGGGTTGGGAGTGAGTGGGGCAAATTCCGTGACACTGCCCCCTCCTTAGGACCGATCGTCTCGATCGGATACACCTCTATACGGGGACAGACGCTCCAGATGGACGACCTTCATCTTACTCCTGGGAGTCCTTTGTATCCGGTATACGACATCATTTATTCTTTTAATGACGGTGTAGGGGCCCTCCCAACGGTTTTGTAGTTTAGGCGATTTTCCTTTCTTCCGCGTGGGGTTGTACAGCCACACCAGGTCACCTTGTTGGAATCCGACTGTATTGGCCCGGACGTCGTATCGAGTCTTCATGCGATCGCTCTCTAGTCGCATTCGAGATCTGACTTGATCGTGTACGGCTGCTAGTCTTCGTTCTAGCTCATGGGTGTAAGTGTCTGGCTCTGTGGGCTGTTCCGCAGGACGACCAAATACCAAATCTGCGGGAAGGCGAAGCTCTCTTCCAAAGATGATCCTTGCGGAGTCTTTCCAGTAGTTTCATGGACAGCTGAGCGGTAAGCTAACAGGAAGAGTGGAATGAGCTTGTCCCAATCTGTCTGGTTCTCGTTTACAAACATCCTCAGATTGGTTTCTAGTGTGGCGTTGAAGCGTTCCACCATACCATCTGACTGGGGATGCAGTGGGGTGGTCCTGGTTTTCCGGATTCCCATAAGCTCGCAGACCTTTCGGAACACACCTGATTCGAAATTTCTGCCCTGATCTGAATGCAGTTCCATGGGCACACCAAATCTGCAGAACAAGTTGTTGACTAGGGCTTCTGCTACGGTCGTGGTCTCTTGATTGGGAAGAGGGTATACTTCCGGCCATTTACTGAAGTAGTCCATGGCTACTAGCAGATATCGGTTGCCACTTTGGGTTTTCGGAAATGGGCCAGCGATATCAATGGCAATTCTCTCGAACGGTGCTCCTACGATGTACTGGCGCATTTTGCCTCTGGAACGGGTCTTCGGTCCCTTGCTGGCTGCACATACGTCACATTTTCGGCACCAATCTTCTACATCCGTCCTACAGCTCAACCAGTAGAAACGCTCCCTAATCTTCTGTAGAGTCCTATTGATACCGAAATGTCCCAGTACCTCCATGTACTTCCTGCAGCACTTCCTTGACCCGGGACCTCGGGAGTAGTACTTGTTTCTTGACCTCCGTTCCGTCATTGTTCTCCCATCTCTTTTAGGACACCGTCTTCCAACACCAAGGAATTCCATTGAGCCCAATAGCTCTTTAATGTTGGGCTTTTACCGCTGACTTCAGCCCATGAGGGTCGGTTGTTGGCTTCTTTCCAGTCTAGTAAGGGCTTGATGTCACAGTCAGCTTGCTGGTCTTCCCGAATCGCCGCTGAACTCCATCTGTCTTCAGGTTGGGCTGCTACCACCTTGCAAGGAACTGATGAGATGTCCTCTTTCCTTTCAAGACTACTACAGTGCTTGCAGTTGACAGGACAGGGTCTCCTAGAAAGGGCATCTGCATTTCCATGTTTCCTACCGGCTCGATGTTCAACAACAAAGTGATATTCTTGGAGCCGTTCCAGCCACCTGGCCATCTGTCCTTCAGGGTTTTTAAACTGGAGCAGCCATTTAAGGGAAGCGTGATCCGTTCTTAGGAGGAATTATTGGCCATACAAGTTTTTATGAAAGTGTTCTAGGCTCTTGACGATGGCAAGTAATTCTTTCCGAGTCACACAATAGTTCTTTTCGGCTTTTGACAGGACTTTGCTGAAGTAGCCCACTACTCGCTCTTGGCCATCTTGTATTTGGGAAAGAACTCCGCCAATTCCAATGTTGCTTGCGTCCGTGTCCACTATAAATGGTTGTCCAGGTATTGGGTATGTCAAAATCGGGGTAGTGCAGAGGGCCTCTTTCAGCGTCTCAAAGGCTTGCTGGCATTTCGTCGTCCATTCGAACGGGATGTTGTCTTCTGTGAGTTTATGAAGAGGCTTGGCAATGTCCGAGAATCCTTGGACGAATCGACGATAGTATGTGCATAGGCCAAGAAAACTTCGAACTTGATGTTTGTCTTTAGGAACCGGCCAGTTCTTTATGCACTCTGTCTTCTCGGGTCTGTTTTCACACCGTTTGGAGTAATAATGTGGCCTAAGTATCTAACCTCCTTTTGGAACAGACTGCACTTCTTCGGGTTCAACTTCAGGTTTGCTGCTTTCAACTTCTTGAACACTTCGGACACGTTCTTTAGGTGCTCCTGGAAAGAGCGTCCCAGCACCACCACGTCGTCCAAGTAAATCAAGCAGGTCTCCCAATGCAGGCCATGAAGTACAGTTTCCATCAGTCGTTCAAAAGTGGCAGGGGCATTACATAGACCAAATGGCATTACATTGAACTGCCACAATCCATTTCCGGTAGTGAACGCGGTCTTTTCCTTGTCTTCTGGGCTGACCTCGACTTGCCAATATCCACTCTTTAAATCCAAAGTGGAAAACCATTGCGCACCAGCCAAGGTGTCCAGAGTATCGTCAATTCTTGGTAGTGGGTAACTGTCTTTCTTGGTGACGTCATTTAATTTTCTGTAGTCCACACAAAATCGGGTGGAGCCGTCTTTCTTCTTGACCAGGACTACAGGAGAAGCCCAAGGACTCTGAGATGGCTCTATGGTGCCTTGATTTTGCATCTCGATTAACATCTTGTTAACTTCTTCTCGCTTGGCTAGTGGAAGTCCTCGTGGTGGCTGCTTTATAGGAGATGATGAACCAGTATCGATTCGATGCTTCACTACATTTGTTCTCCCAAAGTCGCCTGGTTTAAGTGCAAACACATCTTCATTTTCACTTAGCAGCTCTTCCAGTTGTTCCACCTCCATCTCTGTTAATCTTTCTTTGGCCCTATCCAGGATGTCCCTTAGACATTCCGGTAGACTGGTCTTGTTTGGTTTCTTCTCCATTTCGTTGTTTTCTTTGAGTGTTCTGACCATGGTAACAGGTTCACAGACTCCTACTTCAGTTCCCTTTGTAATTTTCTGTGGAAAGGTCTTCAGGTTAACTACCCGTACTATTGTTGTTTTCTCTGGTTTAATCAGGGTGCGGCCGGTGACTATAGATTTATTGAACAGATCCGGATTACTGGGTTCCACCACTCCAACACTGCAAGACATTTGCCCATCCATTACAGTGGCAACCAATGTTTCAGTCTGACCAGGTAGTACCACATCTTCTTTAACAACGAGTCTTCGTACAGCGTTATTCTCAGTGGTGGTCGTTAGCACTACTTCCTCACCCATTATCCGTAGCGTGTACCAGCATTCAAATCTAAGTTCACCCCTTTGCTCGTAGTAAGTCTAGTCCGAGTATGACATTGTCCGATATATCTGCTACCAGGGCTCTGTGTTTGAATTTGACGTCTCCTAATTCTATGTCAAGCTCGCATTCCCCTTGACTGGCAGTTGTTGTCCATTGGCTGTTGTAAGGACATAACGCTTGGCAGGGCTCTTAATACGCCAATCACCAATAATATCCGGTCGTACAATAGTTCTTGCCGCTCCAGTGTCGATTACCATAGGGAACATACGACCAAAAATAATGCCTTCTACTTAGCAAGGAGTCAGAGTCCTGGAGACGTGACAACGTAATTTCTTCTCGTGGGGCATTGGTAGGAGGACGCAGCCGGCTCTTGCCCCGTCAAGCCGGCTGACCCTAGTTTTCCTGTGTAGCTGCCGCCTGGGAGTCGCGCTTTTGCTGATCCGTGACCGGGGCCCTACACTGACTTTTTAGATGTCCTGTCTGTCCACAGTTCCAGCATTTAAGAAGGCGATCCTTCGACTATCAAATTGTTCTTTCTTTGGCCCAATAGATGGGCTGAATTTATCGATAATCTCCTTTAGCGTCTTTATTAGGTCTCCATTTGACATACTATCGCTGTTATCACTGATGGCCCGAACTTTAACATGTCTACCGGATGCCATCTTTGCTGCCTCGAATTCCAGTGCATGCGAAAGAGCGTCATTCAACGTTTTAGGTCTAGCGAGCCGTAGTGCCTGCTGAGTTTCGCAATCTCTTAGGCCATGGATAAAAACTTGAAGGAAGAGCTGATCTACAAATTCGGACGGGGCTGTTGGATAAGCCAATCGAACCAGTCTGGCAACATCGGTCTCAAAATGTTGTAAATTCTCTCCACTTTGTTGGTGACGATTTTTCAATTGTGCCTGGTACACTTGCTGCAGGTGTTTATCCCCATATCTCATTTCCATATGCTGTTTTAGAATATCGTAGCTATTCTGTTGCCCAGCAGGAACTCCTTGTAAGACGTCAAGAGCTTCCCTCGTAGAGCAACTATCAGAGCTGTAGCCTTTTCATAGTCGGACCATTCGTTTGCTGCAGCTGCTGCTTCGAACTGACGCAGATATACATTCCAGGAAACCTTGCCGTCGAATTCAGGGGGTCTTGTCTTCTGAGCTCGGATAACAGGTCCGTCTGATTTGATTACGCCCCCCTTTGCTATCTTGTCTAATTTATGTCGAAGCTCTTCGCAGGTTTCTCTAACCAAGTTTATTTCTTCGTCTATTTCTTGTTTTTGTGCTAACATTTTCTCTTCTACTTGTGTTTCTACCTTATGTGACTGTTCCTCTAGTTTTTCTTCTAGTGTATTCTCCAATTTTTCTAACTTTGTCTGCATATCCTTCGTCTGGTTTTCCATTTCCTGTTGTATTGTCTGTATCTGTTCTTTCATTATATACCCTTGCTCTTCTAGTTTATTTTCTAATTTCTCCTGCATTTCTTTCGTCTGGTTTCTCATTTCCTGTTGTATTGTCTGTATCTGATCTTTCATTGTATGCCCTTGTTCTTCAAATTTTTCTTGCATTGTCTGGGACTGGTCTTCAATTTTATGTCCTTGTTCTTCAAATTTCTTTTGCATTGTTTGTCCCTGTTCTTCTAATTTCTCTTGCATCATCCTTCCTTGTTCCTGCATCGTTTTCGCCTGGTCTTCCATTTTATGTCCCTGCTCTTCTAATTTCTCTTGCATCGTCTTCGCCTGGTCTTCCATTTTCTTTTGCATTGTTTGCATCATTTCTAACAGTTTCGCCAGTTGTGCATCCATATTGACTTGGCTTCTAGTTACAGGCATCCACTCTATTTGAAATGTTCTAGAATGTCCAGGAATATGTTTGTAAATGTCACCGTCGACTTCCTTACAATGAAACGAGTGCAGTGATATGCCACACTTGGGTATTTGTCTCACTCCGGTATAAAGTTCTAGAATGTTCGAGAATGTCCTTCGCAAATAGCACCGTTCACTTCCTTAAGTGACGACGAGTGCGGTGATGTGTCACACTTGGGTCTTTGTCTCACTTCGGTAGAAAGTTCTAGAATGTTCCAGATTGTCCTTCGCGAATAACACCGTTCACTTCCTTAAATCAAGACGAGTGCGGTGATATGTCACACTTGGGTCTTTGTCTCACTCCCGTACAAAGTTCTAGAATGTTCGAGAATGTTCTTCGCAAATAACACCGTTCACTTCCTTAAGTCACGACGAGTGCGGTGATATGTCACACTTGGGTCTTTGTCTCACTCCCGTACAAAGTTCTAGAATGTTCGAGAATGTCCTTCGCAAATACCACCGTTCACTTCCTTGAGTCACGACGAGTGCGGTGATATGCCACACTTGGGTCTTTGTCTCACTCCCGTACAAAGTTCTAGAATGTTCGAGAATGTCCTTCGCAAATACCACTGTTCACTTCCTTGAGTCACGACGAGTGCGGTGATATGCCACACTTGGGTCTTTGTCTCACTCCCGTACAAAGTTCTAGAATGTTCGAGAATGTCCTTCGCAAATAGCACCGTTCACTTCCTTAAGTGACGACGAGTGCGGTGATGTGTCACACTTGGGTCTTTGTCTCACTTCGGTAGAAAGTTCTAGAATGTTCCAGATTGTCCTTCGCGAATAACACCGTTCACTTCCTTAAATCAAGACGAGTGCGGTGATATGTCACACTTGGGTCTTTGTCTCACTCCCGTACAAAGTTCTAGAATGTTCGAGATTGTCCTTCGCGAATACCACCGTTCACTTCCTTTCGACAAGACGAGTGCGGCGATATGTCACACTTCTTCTTCTTTATTCCACCCACGCACAGGGTTCCAGAAAGTTCTTCCAACTTCCGCTTAAACCCACTCACGCACAGGGTTCCAGAAAGCTCCTCAAACTTCCAGTTAAATCCACTTCCGACACCAAATTGTCACGGATTTCCCAACCCGTCTTTTCTTTCACTTCCAGAAAAACAATCCGTTAATTAATAACTTCTTTATTAACTACTGAACACTACTAATTACAGGTCAACTAAACACTTATTTAATTAATCGCTATCTAAATCACTTTGATATCTCCAACTAAACACTTTAATTCAGACTGTAATACAAGACTTATACAAGACTAACTAACTCGGCCGTTTATTCTTCTTTTATAGACCCAACGAATATTCCAGGTATATTCCAGTATCTCTAGATCCCTTTTCTCGTACGACTGGAACGCTTCTCGTCGATTCTCGATTTTTCCAGGCCGATCTCGATCACGGCATGTTGTTTGTTTACCAGAATGGCGTAGGGGCGATCGGGGCAATCTTAGACAATTCGCGGTGCCACAGTCGTCGGGTTGGGAGTGAGTGGGGCAAATTCCGTGACAGTACCTTGTGAAACAATTTAACTATTACTTAGAACAAAAAATCGCTACTTCTAAGCCAATGTCGTAGTTTCGCATCTTCGCCACTGGCATCGAATCATTATTTTACGGATTTTTTCTTGTACAGGGTGTGACTAGGATCAATATCAGTTTTTTTTACTAATAATGGCCCAATTTTGCGCAATCTTAGAAAAGTTATTTTTTGTCGAATTAATGCGTCAGGATGTTTTTGAATGTTTTTTTATATATCTCGCGTATACAAGATGTCTGTAAGGTTGGGCAAACATACTACTACTTACTCCGAGGGCCAAAATTTGTTGATCTAAATTAAGTTAGTTTAGTCCAAAATTTTATAGTTTCCGAAATACAGGGTGTTGAAATTACAACATTATTTTAGTTTTTCCTCAATAAAATGTAAATTGTAGTAAATACATAAAATTTGGTACAGAGGAATTTTCTGGCACGAGAAATTGAAATATCTCCGCGGATTTACTGTCATACAAAAGTGACAAAAATAATTGCATTACATAACATTCATTATTTTTAGAGTAGAAACAGTGATATAACAGTTTTTACCAATTTCGAGGCGTTAGATAATAAAAATAATAAGATTATTTCAAAATTTAAAGTTTTTATCTTGTATTATCAATTACCCAAGGTCGAAAATAATAGAGAGTGACTAATTCACAATACAGAGATGAGTACGGAAGGTACGAGTGGTATGATTACCTAAGCGTGCCACTTGAGAAGAGTTAAAGCACACAAAATTATCAAAAATAAGTTGACGTCGGCTGAACCTAGCACATTAACAATTTACTTTAAATGTGTCCCTGTCCTTATGGACGGAGATTGCCCACTACCACCCACTTACACCTACCGGATGCGCACTCGGCAGATATCACACTTAAGCCTTGTCCTCATGAATGCGAAATTCACGGATTATTGCACGAATTTTGCAACTTATGTTTTAATTATTTATGGCGGAAAAATCTCAACTTTTGACAATTGCAATTTGCGAAACTGTCAAACACTACAAATATTATTGCTCCTTTCATTATTATGTGGTGTTAATAAATTTGTTTTGAACTTCTGATAATCTACCATGGCAGTTTCATGATGAAAATGAGAGGTAATGTTGTAGGTAGTTGACAAAATTTGTTAGAAATCTTTCTATCAGTATACTCTTTTCGATTTCATTTATACGGACTAAGTTTCATCTTGTAAGATATAGCAATAGAATTATTTTTTGGAAAACTCATTTTAAAAATACAATCTTCTTTCCGCGAGTTTTCATCACTTTCCGTTTCACACTTGTACTTCTTTACCACTTTTTGCACACATATGCTATTCACGTACAATTTTGTTAATGAAACATATATTTCAACATCACTTACACTCATATTTTGGCCTCGCGCACTAAACTCTTCATACATGTCATCATCCGATATTCCTCATTTCCATTAAATCACTAATAAAATTAATTACATTCATAATTAAATTAACGAAAAGATATATCCGAAATTTTGCCCGCCCGAACGATATACCCACCCATGATAGCGCTGGAAATGAAACAGTTGGATCTGACAATTCGTCGCAGCCCATCAAAAGCCAACAGCGCATGCGTACTAAGGTGTACTAACTGCAGCGCATGCGTAGCAGAAGCTGTGTAATTGGATTTTGTAGAAAAAAATATAAGGGCTGCATTTATATTTCATTGTGTTGACTGCTATAAATTGTGAGCAGGTTTATAACATTAGTCACTCTACAATTTTGGAAGTCGACTATAACTATGTATCCCAACTGTTTTATTTTATGAGAAGTAACCTGTTGAAAGTCTAAACTTATCTAAATAGAAACAACAGTCCTGGGCGTCGATTCTCGAATGCAATGAAATAAGTTGGAGTAAGAATTCATTCCACTTAAAACATTCCTCCGCATATTATTATCTGTGCATGTATATATTTGCAATTATTGAGGCTTTATATTCCTTTAGCAAAAACTATGTGAAATAATTTCACAATTTTTAATGGAAAATGACTATGTATTCCACTAAATTCGAGAATCGAGCCCTTGCTGGTAAATAAATGGGATGTTTTTGTCGATTAACTGGCATGAATAAGATAAATTTGTTTTAATATAAATACAATATATTTAAATATCGTCGTCGACAAGTCCGGACCTGAGATCTGCGAACGAAGTAATCCTTAGATGTCAAGATTGGCAAGTTTCGGTGGCCCACACTGTATATCATACCGACTACATCTAATTATAGACTTTGCCAAATGTTTTTAAAATAAAATACAAAACCAAACAATTATTATTTCTCTTTTTCGTTGCACATGTTTTTCGCAACAACGCAATATGTTGTGTGCACTACGAAACTCGTACACGTTCGCCTATTTAATAATGCGATGTAGTAACGTGTGCAAATCTTCGAATCGTTGCGGACCCCACTTCTATATATTGTACTATCTTATTTTCTCAAATGCGAAATGTGTATATTTCGTTTCTTTTACTGTATATGTAACCGTTCGCACCATAAAGGGATCGCCTAGTGGATATTTGAGTAAAATTACTGAGTTAATGTTCTTTCTACATGTTATGTTGCTGTCATGTTTGTTCTTTCTTTATTATGATAAAACTTTTAGTAGCGACCATGTAATGGAAAAAGTTAACATGAGAAATGTAGCGTTGATAATGATAAATTTAGAAATAGATCTACAGATTTACAGGTCTTAACTAGTGTTTAGAAAATCATAATATATTTTACTTGCCGAAGGCCAGGGCCAGAATCAATTTATTAAAATGTTCACTTTTATTTAGAATATGTTTAACTTTCAGTAAGATTAATGCAAACTTGACATTTAATACTATTGCAATTTTGGAAAACGAAAACAGTGTTTTTTGAAACGTCAGAAAATAGTGATGTGATTTTTTACTTTTCTTCTTTTTCAGTAGGAGATTTTTTGGTTAGTCAAACTTTGTCAGATATTAGGTTTGTTTTAGCAGACAGTTCGGGACTGTCTCAAACTGTCAAATGTAGTCAGTCAATTAAGGGCGCCGTATTCCTGAAAAAGTGTTTTCTACAAATATAAATAATTTTAGACATTTAAGAACTGAATAATATAGAGTTTAGCAAATAACAAGAATGTTATTTCATGCCACCTGCAAATATTCAAAGGTACCGAAGTATAATCAATATATAACATCAGAAAGCGATCTATCCAATGAATTTTTAAGTACTGAAATCTTTCAAAATACGTTAAATTCAACTATAGATGTAAACATTGTTATAACATAAACTTACATAGTTCTGCATATAAGATTGTTCACTTTTGTTTATAAGTATGTGAAAATAATTGTTAAAATGTGGGGTTAGAATAGCGAAATTATGTGTGTCATATAAATGCATTTTAAAAGTTGTTACATTATTTGAGGAAAGTTTAAATAGTAAAAGTGGATAAACAAAACATCAATAATTCTATTTTTGATATTACTTTTGCTCTACGTGTTTTATTTTTCGAGATTTCAGTACCTAAAAAACACTACAAATTTGGTCATTTTACGGCGAGAGATACGGGCACCTTAAGTTGCTACTATATCTTTAGCGATATGAATACAAGATTCTCTTGGTCAAACAATCTCTGATAGTTTGAAACCAGTCCTTAATACTGCTAAAACAAAGCTATAGAATCGTTGAACAGTACTCTTTTGTAACTAAAGGCGGTACTTATCGTTGTAAACTCAATCCCCGTAATTTACCGTTCTGAACAACTTTTTCAAGTAATATTTTGCTGTATTTTCAGTAGAAAAGGCGCTTTACCTGAAACAATAACAGTTTTCGATCGGTGCACTGAATATTTCAAATAGGATTATTTCGAAAACTGTTACTCCTAACGACTTCAACAAGGTATACCTCTTTCAGATACAACAGGTAGGAGAATCGATTGTTTCTATAGTCAGATGGATACACTAAGCTGCACAAAAGTTCTGCCATTTAAAAGAAATGTGCCATAAGTGGCGCCCTCTACTAGTGACGTCAAAATTAGTTAAAATTCTTATTTGCCGTGCCAAAAAACATAATTGTGCCAATTTTTTTTAATACTCCGACAGGTTTCAAAGTTATTGAGATAATTCAAAATAAAATTATAGCATTGAGCGCCCTGTATTTTTTAAACCAGCAACATTCGGATAAGGCATATTTGGCTCAATCGACTTTTTTGGTCACCAGTATCTCCAGCTCTGAGATTTCCCAACCTTTCACAGACACCCTGTAGTTGCGGCAAGAATTCAGACACATTCAGATAACTTACGTCATAGGAACAAATCAATAATTAATTATTATTATTATTTTCGTTAAAATATTTAAGAAACTGCAACTGAGAATAATGAAATTATATACGACACTAAATGTTTGCACTAAATTACAAAAACTATTGTTATTAACGCGACAACCTATAAAAAATTATGTAATTGCGTGACGTAACTATACCTAGTTATCTAATGAAGACTATTAAGGTTCTATAAATGTAGTTTCTCTGAAATAAGTTGAAATGATAGCGAATTATTTATGAATCGTTAAACAAACTTAGTTTGATTAATTTCCATTTTTGTTCATGTTAAAAAATTCTATGAATTTTTGTTGCAGACAACTTATGGCAAAACCCAACCGACTTCCGCAGCTAAAAGCCCCGTCTATATTCAGTACGGAGGTACAGTTTCCGCTACTGGGACAGTCGGCGACGGAAAACGACCATTTAATAACAACTTAGATGAGCTGGACTCTCTTCTTCTCGATCTAAGCAATTCAAGATACGCGAATACTACTACAGGTATGTAACCAATTTCGGCAATTTTTATCGCCGATCTATACTTAAATCAATATTGTACGAATATACATTGTTGTTGCAGATAACAGTATGAACGGCAGCAATGGTCAGTTTAATGAATCCTATAATTCGATAGGAAAGAGTAGCCCAGCAAATTTCTCCAGACCTTCCAGTGCCCAAAGTACTTTAAACAGACCCTCAGTTGATAGCCTTCTGGACGAACTGAACTCTGGGTAAGTAATTTTCCACGGAAATATCTTTTTACTAGCAATATTCACATTTATGGGTGGAAAATATTGAATGTGTTCTTACATTACTTGTTGCCTTTGCAGCATAACTACCTTAAGGCCGCTTTACATTTAGACAATGGAGCATGCAATGCAATGAAAACTATTTTGCAGCAAAATCTTTCATGCAATATTGCAAGGTGTCATTTGTTTTACATTTATGCAATATATTGCCTATTGCCAAATTAGTAAAATGAAAATGATTTTGATCTGCTGGTCTTCTGCAAAACCATTAAAACATACCGGTGTTTTGTACTGTGGTGTGAAGTTTCAATCAACCTAGTTGATGGATGAAATAAAAAAGAAAATTATTATGGTTAATTCACTTTTTACTTAATTCCTCGCTGTTAGTTCCTTTTGTGTAGGATGGCAAAACTGAATATTACCAGAAAAGGAACCAGAATTTTAAGTGCAATGCAATCAAATTAGAGCGGACTCTATATTCGTGCAATGGAATGAAAATTGCGTCGGTCATTAATTTTAACTTTAATGCACAAGCAATATTTCTTTGCATGCAATAACAATTGCATAAATGTAAAGCGGTCTTTACAGATCAATTTACGCTATATGAATACTTTCTTCATACTTATAGTCATATGGCAATTTAGAAAAACTTAATAGTTTTACTGTACAAAACTTTATGGGTTCATAATTAAATCTCTTAGTATTAACAGCCAAATGTCTTATACCTTGGTAAACTCGTTTTAATTAAATCGTATTTAAATTTAATAAATCAACCATAACCATAATGCCTGGTCCTCATGGCCGCGAAATTCGCGAATTTTGCAGATTTTGATTTAAAGGGGAAAGTCAACTTTTCGCGAATTTCGTAAAACATCGCTATTTTCATCATTATGTGGGAGTAGTAAGTTTAAATTGAGTTTCTTCCAATCTACCATGACAATCAGACAGTTTTATGACGAAAATGATAGAACATATCGCAGTTAGCTAAATTGGCTAAAAGTTGAGACTTTTCCCGCCATTAAATAATTCGCGCGAATTTTGCGTCCATCAAGGCTTTAGAGTAGTTCAACGACTATTGAGAATGGCCATATTAAATTTAGTGGCTTACATTTTTACTTTTTTTGAAGTTAGAATTGTTCGAACTACTATGGTTTTTCGAATTGTTGTGCCACCCCTCACAGAATTGTTCAATTCCCTAGGCTTAACTAGTAATTTTTTACCTGTCATTGCTATTCTCGGCTAGGCTCTGTAACTGTGGACCTCCTATTGCAGCCTCTAGGCTCGCCCATATTTTGATTTAGATTTATTTTGTTGGTTCTAAGGCAACTACGGCCGTAACCCTTCCTCAGATAACATCGGTTGTATGTAATATCTCTTAGTAACCGTTATAATTGATCCCATCCTGTGCTGCCGAACATTTTGTCACTGTTCACTGCTGATATTTTCAACGGTGGCTCTTAAAAGCATCGCAATTAAAATGCTTATCCATTCTGTGGCTCGTCTTGAATAAATCTAAAATCCACTAAATATTGTTTAATGTATCCACTTAAACTGTAATGATTTTCAATTTAAATTAAGCATTAACTTCTGATCTCCGGTCAGTTGATGATTTGTGTTTTTTTTTCAGTGACGTAATATATACGGGTCCTAAAAAAGTTGTGATTACTGTCAAAGAGACGAAAACGGAAACTGGATATCCTGGAGAAACCGATCTGATTTCCTCTTACACAACCGCTACGCACACTCCTGCTGCGTCAACGGCTACCAGAGAGCTAGACGATCTCATGGCCAGCTTGTCCAACATTAAGGTAGATCATTTTCGTTTAAGAGTTGAGAAATTAAATACTGCTTCAAAATTTGAAGGGGTCAGTCACTTGGAATGTCTCATTTTACTTGTTCCATTTTGAGAGTAATATTTAACTTTACTAACCTTGTTGGAGTAATCATAAAATGAAATTACACAATTCTTTTACAGTTCTGTACTTCAAAGTTCTGAAATTCGGGTGTCTAAATCACAGAATGTTTCATGGGATCACCTCATGCTGTAATCATTTTTTATGTTGTTTTAAATTTGTCTTTTTTGTGAATTTGACTCCTGCGGTTTCACACAAAACGATATTATCAGTGTCGGTAGCGGTATCGGATACTGTGTTCACACATACTGTTTTTTTAGTCGATCTTGAATCCTGCAGGTGTAACACATTTGTTAAATTTAGTCAGTGGTGTACCTAACTAGTCAATGGATACTTGAAATTGTTTGGAAAAGTTGGTACAAAACTTAAGGCGGTAAAAGTAGAGCCAAAAGGTCCTATAAACATTGGTCCTCTGGATCAACGTAACTGGCCCTCCAAAGGGGTTCTTATCATTTGGATAATTTTTAAAATAACTTTCTTTCTGATTAAGATAATGGAATTGAAATTGTAGGTAATCGCACCATGAGGGTCTTCAACTATCGTAAGTTTCATCAAAGTTGGGTAGTTTACTATAACTACCTTAACAGAAATTTTTCGAAATTTTCTTATTCCTTTGAATTATCAAGCAAATACATAATATTATTTTTTAATAAATTAGGCTTTTTTAAAAGACAAATTCCTCTACTTTTTTTGTCAAATTCTGTGTAGTTTCGTCAGAAATAATATTTTTTTAAATAATGTATGGTTTAGAACAGTAAATTTTTTTTTAACATTTTCACATAGTAGGGGGGATGTTTTGTGATGGTGACAGTTTCATGTCAGTGTGACAGTTTCATTGTACTTTCTGTAATGGAAATAGTCTGCAGGCTGAAAGGGGTCCGTCCGTAGGGGTACTTACAAATTTACTAATTAACATAGGAAAGCAAGAGTAAAGGAAATACATTTTTATTTTGAATTTTAGAACTTTGAATCATAAAATGCATAACAAATCTTAATTACGATTGCGAAGCAAAGACTCAAATTGTCCACCCTGAATAGAAATACAGGCATTTACGCTTCTGCGATTAAGCCGTCGATGATGTAACACGCTGAAAATGTTTTCTTTTTATATCACCCGATAAATAAAAACCATCCGCATTTAAATCCGGCAAACGCGGTGGCCATGGTATGAGCGCGACAGATCCACGACCATTTCTTTTTCTCGGGAAATCATTTTCCAAAAAGCTTAGATATTCAACACCTCCCAATTAATTCGGTAGAAAGAATGGTCCCAGAAGGTGATTACTAACAATGTCACCCAAACATTCACTGAAAATCCTCGTTGATGACGAGTTTCAAAAGTAGCATGAGGATTTTCATCATATAACGTATTCCGTGTAAAATAAGCCCCATCGGTAAATAAAATATTTGAAACGAATATGTAATTATCTTTTTTATATATTTTTAGGTATTAATAATATTGTGTGAAACTAACTACTCTGTGGACTAAAGCTCCAACCAGCGTTGAATTACACCCATATCTACCCATATATTCTTTATTATTAGCTTTTGTAAAAATTTTTACTGTATTAGAAAGGTATTTTAAGTTAATATAAATCAAATCTCCTACAATTCCTATATCAATGAAGTCATATGTATGCTCTCTGATACCAAACATCTAGGTATGCTAATGAACAATTCCACAGACAAAGCTCTATTCAATAATTATCTAAAGAAATTAATCTATCTAAATCTACTAACCTGGTTTAATGAAAACACTATAAATATCTAACTTCACTTTTGACAGTGGGAACTCGAAAATTCAACCACAATAGATGAGATCTGACCTATTTGTGCATTTTTAGGATTGCTTTTTCAGGTGGCCCCCTTTAAGTTGAGTCAATATGACTTCATTGATAGGAATTGTATGAGATTTGATTTATATTAGCTTAAAATACCTTTCTAATACAGTAAAAAATGTAATTATCTTGTTGGCGACCAAAAATAGAGGCAGATGGCATGATCTTTTTGAGGCATACCATGAACCCTTTGAAAATGGTGAGGGCTCATTTTCCTTAAGCAACTGTAGTACATAAGTATTGTTTGTTCTAAAGCGAGCAGATGCTCTTATTGCACTCGCAATAGGATTACGTTAAAAAATCTTGCAAAAGGTTGCCTTCTATCAGGAAAACGTTGCCGATACTTTCTTTGAGCCGCCAGATTATTTCTATTACATAAACAATAAATAAAATGCATATCGGCATACTCATGGTTAGTAAAAGCTTAATAGTTGTAAAAAATCGAATTAACTGCAATCAAGCACAAAGATCACAGCTAAGAAAATAAAGAAACGTAAGAATTTAAATGATAGCACGCGAAAGTTACAATCATTATAATAAAACTGTCACCATGACACATGCCTACTATGTGAAAATGTTAAAAAATGTTACTGTTAGTAAGTATATTAGTCGTTTCCTATTTTTTTCAAATATTTCGAAATACAACCAATACAATATAATTTTATATGTCATTTTCATTATTTACGTAGGGAGAGAAACATTACTTCTCATTAGAGGAATGAAGTAAATAATGGCGATTTTTCAGGTTAGTAGTAAAAAAATATTATTTCCGACTAAACTACGCAAAATTCGTAAAACAGTAGAGAAATGTTTTCGTTAAAAAAGCAAAGGAATAAACAAATCTGTTAAGGGTAGTCAGAAAACTACCCTTATTTATAACCGATTTTGATGAAACTTACAATAGTTAACGACCCTTATGGTATGATTACCTACAATTTTCAATCCACTATCTAAATCAGAAAATCAAAATCTTATTTTAAATCCAGTTTGGTCAATAAAACTTAAATTTTAATCATTTTCCCCCTAGCATCATTTATCGTCGGCTATAATTTCCCAGGTTCATGCATATAGATTAAAAATCACAATGTATTTAATACACAAAAAATCTTATATTGTCGTAATGTTAAATATACGATATAACGTGATACCAAAAAAATTGTCAAAATGATAAGACAGACCTTCAGACAATGTAACGCAAATAAAAACTTCATTTTATAGTTCTTTGGAATTTAAAAAAGTGCGAAGTAACGTTAAGAGGGTCTGTCAGGAGGGAGCAGTGCAATCGACATTAGTTTTAATTATTTATGCCACAAAAAAAGGCATTTTGTTTCTTAAGGTCGCCATATTTCTCGCCGTAAAATGATCAAATTTGTGGTGTTTTTAGATACAGAGAAATCTCGAAAAATAAAACTCTTCCTCTTTTACTATTTAAATTATCCCTAAATAAAATAATAACTTTTAAAAAGCGTACGAGTATGTAAGACACACATTATTTTACTATTCTAACCCCACATTTTAGCAACTATTTTCACATACTTATAAACAAAAATGAACAATCTTATATGCAGAACTATGTAAGTTTATGTTATAAAAATATTTAGATCTACAGTTGAATGTAAAAATTACGTATTTTGAAAGATTTCTGTACCTAAAAATTTGTTGGTTAGACCACTTTCTCTCGTTATATATTCATTTTTCTTCGGTACCTTTGAATATTCGCAGGTGGTATGAGATAACGTTCCTGTTATTTACTAAACTTCAGGGTGTTAAAAAAAGAGTATAAAATATTGAAGGAGGTAATAGTATGAACCAAAATAAGCAGAAAAGTCTCAATAAACATGGGTCTGCAAAGTAACGGTTGCGGAGATATGGAATGTTTTATGTTTTTTAGCCCCTTTTTTATTTTGCAAAAACGTTGTGTATTTTCTTATAATAGTTGGTTGATGTTTAGTGAAATAAACAGTACGTATTTGACAGTTGTTCTCAGTGCACAAATTTTCTTTCGCTATTGCTGGTTAGTCTAACGCAGAATTAACAGACATGCTAACGGGAACGCCACCGAAGCGCGATGTCTTTATGTTGACACTTATTCAAATCGCCAGATTCTTTTCACAACGCATGTTTGGAAGAATTCACCAAAGATTGCGTGATACCGGTTCCTTAAGCAAACAGTGCCATTTATCCGGATGACCAAGGTCGGTATCCACTCCTAGAGCAGAAGAAGAAATTCTAGCACTGGTAGAGCAGAATCCAGGTACGAGTGTGCGGAGAATATCAGCCGAGGTAGGAATTAGTAGTCCTCTTGTTTGGAGAATCCTTCACAAGCAACTGCTTTATCCATGTGCAATGGGTACAGGCCTTAAATACAATAAATGATCATCAAGCACGTTTGGTTTTTTGCCGCTGGTTTCTACGTCATGATGCTGAAGACCCTCGTTTTCTTGCAAACATTCTTTTTACTGATGAGGCCGGGTTCACAAGAAATGGAGTGTTTAATTTTCACAATAGAATCTGGACGTCAGGCACGTTTTTCATTAAACATTTGGATGGGTATTGTAGGTGACAGGTTTCTAGGTCCTGTTGTTTTACCAAACCGATTAACAGGCGCTGCTTACCTCAACTTTCTGCAGAACACACTGTATGAGTTTTTGGAAGACATTCCTTTGAATCAGAGGCAACAAATGTGGTTCCAGCATGATGGTGCTCCAGCTCATTTTTCCATGACCGATAGATAGCATTTACACCAAACTTTTCCACATAGATGGGTAGGAAGGGCCGGACCTGTTTTATGGCCTCCAAGATCGCCCGATATGAACCCTCTAGATTTCTTTGTTTGGGGATATTTGAAGACATTAGTGTACGGTACTTCTGTAAATAGCCTGGAAGAGCTGCAGCTACGGATTAATCAAAAGTGTCAAGAAATCCAAACCAAGGAGGGTGTTTTCGAAAGAGTTCGAATATCGTTGAGACAAAGATGTCGTGCCTGCTTGGAAATGGACGGTGGGCACTCTGAACATCTTCTGTAACTTTGTTTTTTGTTTGTTAAAATCTTCCTTTGTCGGTTTATTCCTAATAAAATAAAATGTTTGAAAAACGAATAGTGGTCCATATCTCCGCAACCGTTACTTTGCGTTACTCCTGAAATATTTTACACTCTTTATTTAACACCCTGTATATTATTTAGTTCTTAAAATCTAAAATTACTTGTATATGGCGCCTTTAAACTATTATTATACAGTAGTGAAAGTTATAAATGTTATAAATTATAATGTAAATATGGTTAATTTGACGTATCTGAAGGATATCTGAAGGAAGTCTGGACGACCCACAAATGTAATTTGTGATGAAAAATGAAGTCTTCCTTTGATTTATCTGATAGAAGTGTAGAATAATTTAAGAGCTAAGAACATTTTTATATCGAAAAGTTAAATATTCACATAGGTATTCTCAAGAAAATTGCACTTGAAATTATGAATGGAAAAATGGGAAACGTTGCCATAGACAGAATGGTTACGTGTACGTTTTTGCAATTTAAAAAGATCGTGTCAGAATTTAAAAATATTCTGGGATTTCAAAGATTTAATAATTTTCTTGTCAAAATAAACAATTAAAAATAATGTAAAACTTTACTTTGCCTTACTCTTAAATGATGAGATGGGACTTTTGCAACTAAAAGAGTAATTGACATTAAAAAAAAACGGATAACATGATGAACAAACCGCTAATTAAGAAAAAACTTACAGGTTATTGTTGTTTCGAAAAACAGTGCAAAATATAAGAAACATGTAAACGTCATTTAACTGTTTTTCTTTGTTTACATTGGGGAAATACACCGATACTATTGTACTACACATAAGGCTTGTTTTGGTTTCGGAAATGGTGTTTTTGTGGTATTTGTGGGTCAGATACATAGTGTAAATACTGTGTAGGTAATCCAACGTAACTTATTGCTTTGTTTACAATATACAGGGTGTCCGGAAAATACGTGTACAACGGAAGACCACAGACTCCTGGGTTCAAAATAAGCCGATTTAGCCCAATTTACTTATTTCCAAAATTGCTTGGTTTATGCGCTACAGAGCGGTTTATTCCGAATATCTCGAAAACGACTTGATCGATTTTAACCATTTTTCGCAATCTTTTTCTATTAGTACCTAGCTGACTTTATTTAGAAACTTTTTTTATAGTTTCAGAATTTTTTCTGCCTAAACCACTCATCTATTCAAAGTTCTGAAAGTATAACAAAAATTTCTAAATAAAGTCAGCTACTAATAGAAAAAAACTGAGAGTAATTGTACAGGGGGTTAAAAAAATTTGTGCTTTTATTGGCATGATACATGATTTTTCTTATATTTCTAATGACTACAAAAGATTTTAAATGTCAAAAAGTGTCGTTTTCGAGATATTCGGAATAAACAAAAATTTTTCGCAAACTTTGACGCTCTCTAGCGGAAATAAGTGAATTGGGCTAAATCGGCTTATTTTGAACCCAGAAGTCTGTGGTCTTCCGGTGTACACGTCTTTTCCAAACACCCTGTATATATCTGCTCGTGACAATTACGGCGACAATGCTATTGGATAAGTACCAGATAGATGGTTTTACTTGAGGTATTTATAAAATTAAGGCATCTGATTTCACATTACTACTTGTTTTAATAACATTTATTAATTTTTTTAAATTAATTTAATATTTTTTTTTGCTATTTACTACTGATTTAATTTCTCATTAAACATTTTTTTAAATCTTTATTTATTGCTTTTGTTTATTATGTTTTCAGAATGAAACAGGTAATGTAGTCAAGTTAGACAGCAAAATTTTATAAATGCTACATCATATAAATGGTCTTCAAAAACAAACAATGTTGCAATCCTTCTTCGTCGCGCTTCATCACTATACACCCCATTTTTCTTTTCAATTTTTGCCACGGTGAAATTTTTTTATTAGGCATAATGCAATACTTCTTCCACATTTGTTTGTAATCCAACACCCCGTATCAATATAAAAATGTTTTCTTGTACAAAAACAACATGACTATTTATAACTTATGAAATTCAATTTGGGAACAGTGAAAAATAATATTAACCATTACGAAATTTCGCTATATAAATATAAAAATATTTGGCACATAATAAATTACATAGTTGGCCAAGCGAAAATATTCACATGGCTATAAATAAAATCATAATCAATGACATTAATGAAGTGACGAAAAATGGATGGAGATTTACAAAACTTTATTATTATATATCTATTAATTATGAATTTTGGTACTATATATGGATTGATTCATTGTTTTTTCACGTTTTTAATTTTCAAATTCTATACGAATCTTCAATAGTACCTATATCATATATTGAATCTGGGTAGATAGTATTGATAATATGTTTTATGTCATTCCCATATAGGTATGGGTTATTTTAACAGTTTCTCATAGGGGTAGCAGGGTCCATTTTGGTCACGATCGTATTTTTACAATTGCACCTCATTTACGAGAGTTTTAAATGACAACAAGGAGGAAAAATCCTCACTTTATACGCCTCTTAAGGTCGCGGTATTTCTGGCCGTAAAATAATTAAACTTGTGGTGTTTTTTTAAGTACAGAAAACTCGAAAAATAAAACACGTAGAGCAAATGTAATATCAAAAATAAAATTATTGATGTTTTGCTTATCCAGTTTTACTATTTAAATTCTCCTCAAACAATATATAATAACTTTTAAAATGCATTTGTAATACAAACATTATTTTGCTATTCTAACTCCACCTTTTAACAATTATTTTCACATACTTATAAACAAAAGTGAACAATCTTATATACAGAACTATGTACGTTTGTTGTAACAATATTTACATCTTCAATTGAAATTAAAAAATACGTATTTTGAAAGTTATCTGTACCTAAAAATTTGTTGGTTAAAGCGCTTTCTGCCGTTATACAGGGTGTCCTATAGTGATGTGTGCTCCTTTGGAGGGTGTGTTCCGTGGGTCATTGTAGGGGGGGGGAGACGTTTTCTATATTTTTTTTCGATTTGAGCCCTCCCTGACGAGATAAGGGCTTCTAAAAAATTTAAAATTTTTTTCTCAAAAACGGTTAAACTTATAAATCTGAAAATTGGTGAATACATTAGTTAATTAAGTGGCACTGTTGAGTAAGATTTTTATTTTTACCAAATGTCTAAAAAGGTGGCAACCACCAACTTCTGTTGTTTTTTTAATAGAACTTTTTATTGCAACCGTTTCTCGATATGAAAAAATTACAGTAAATAGAACAAGCAATTTACAAAATGTTCCCCCTCTTAGTATTTTTACGCAGTCATGCGTTTTTTTTTATAAAAAAATAATACCATCAAAGTGACAGCAGCCTATGTTTCATATGAATTATTTTGCTTGCATATTCTACACCCGAGGATATGTAAGTATGTGAATTTTATTTTTTGAAAAGAAAACGCGTCTGCGTAAAAATACTAAGAGCGGGAAAATTTTGTAAATTGCATTTTCTACTTACTGTAATTTTTTCATATTACTGAAATGAAAATCGAATTTTTTTCAATTTTTTAGAAGCCCTTATCTCGTCAGGGAGGGCTCAAATCGAAAAATTTTATAGAAAGAACTCCCTTTACAATGACCCAAGGAACACACACTCCAAAAAGCGCATAACATTATATGACACTTGTATATTCGTTATACTTCGGTACCTATGAATATTCGCAGGTGGCTTGAGATAACAATCCTGTTATTTGCTAAGCTCTCTATTACTCAGTTCTTAAATGCCTACAATTATTTGTATTTGTAGAAAACAATATTTCAAGAATACGGCGCCCTTAACTAAGCGTTGCTGAAAAAAACACTCAGGTGATCAGGCGCAATGAAAACATCTTATTTAATGCAATGTCTTATACTCACTTATACAGGGTATCTCAACGAAAATTTGACCCCCCCTATAATTGGAAAACCGAATATTTCAAAATTCGCCGAGACCCGTCGATTTTTGTTCTTGGGGGGAGCTTTTTTGACAGTCAAGCCAACTCGATATGTTCATCCCCCTAATGCCTAGCAACCCCAACTTAAAAATTTCAAATGCAACTACCCCACTTGTGGCACATCATTTTAAAGCCCTTTTCATTGCGAATACAGTGACGTACCGTTTTTAGAAATCGGTTGAGATTTGACAGAATTATTGGTTACAAACGAAAAGATGACAAACCAACTTACGCGTAGTAATTTCTACACAAATGCCACTAATAAGTTTTTCATCTACTACACATGACCGCATTACCTAATTGTTATTGATGTGTCTATCAGTTTACAAAAAAGTCAGAAATTGACCTTTAATTGATGTACACGTCACCCAAAAATTACCTAAATCTACGAAACGGTTTTATTGCGGAAAATGGTTGGTTTTTTTTTCAAAATAACACCCTGTAACTCGCTAGGCGTGCATCAGAGATTTTTTTTTTATAAGAATTTTATTCTTATTTTGGTCTGGTCTACCCCCTGGTAAATTTTTGTACGCTCACACTGGGACACCCTGTATAGTAAAGCATAGTAATACAACTTTCACTATTTAATTTCTAATTAAACATGCTTCATTATACAGATACGGCCAAAATTAAGTTTTAAGATTTATACATATTTGACGGTGTTGCCAAATTTAGTAGTTCCAGGCAGAAAAATAAAATAATGAACAATTTTAAGGAACATTTTCAATATGAGTATCTCGAGTTTTTATACATTTTTAAAATTTGTCAAACCCTTCGTTGCACACCAAACATGTTGGGGTATTCCAATTACATGAATGTTTTAAAACTCGTACATATCCTTCATCTGTTAATAAATTTTGGTAATCAGAAATTTGTAGTACTAATTACTAATAATAATGGGTCTGTTCAAGCAAGTACTACGGACTGGCTTGAAACTGTTACATATTCGACGAGTTAAGTTTTGTGTGGGTGTTCAGTAAACGTAATGCAAGAAGTAGTTGGACGGACATTTGTAAGTTTCAACACTAGTCCTTGACTGCTGCTTGAACAAATGCAATAATAATATGAGTATTAGAAGAAACGATATTTAAGATTTTGCGAAGAAGTTACTACCTCACTTATCGATCCAAATTTTAATCGGGAACCTCCATTAGGTGAACGAATCATTTTAAGCAAAAAAGTGAATAGAATTTTTCGTCTTCGAGTAAGAAATAAGATATTTATAACTATGACCCATCAATTATTTGATCAATTTAAGTCTACGCCAAAACTTACATAAAATACAGGGTGTTAAAAAAAGAGTGTAAAATATTTCAGGAGGTAATAGTATGAACCAAAGTAAGCAGAAAAGTCTTAATAAACATGGGTCCGCAAAGTAACGGTTGCGGAGATATGGACCACTATTCGTTTTTCAAACATTTTATTTTGTTAGCAATAAACCGACAAAGGAAGCTTTTAACAAACAAAAAACAAAGTTACAGAAGATGTTCAAAGTGCCCTCCTCCATTTCCAAGCAGGCACGACATCTTCGTCTCAACGATATTCGAACTCTTTCGAAAACACCCTCCTTGGTTTGGATTTTTTGACACTGATGGTGCTCCAGTTCATTTTTCCATGGCCAAACTTTTCCACATAGATGGGTATGAAGAGCCGGACCTGTTTCATGGCCTTCAAGATCGCCTGATCTGAACCCTCTAGATTTCTTTGTTTGGGGATATTTGAAGACATTAGTGTACGGTACTTCTGTAAATAGCCTGGAATAGCTGCAGCTACGGATTAATCAAAAGTGTCAAGAAATCCAAACCAAGGAGGGTGTTTTCGAAAGAGTTCGAATATCGTTGAGACGAAGATGTCGTGCCTGCTTAGAAATGAGCGGAGGGCACTTTGAACATCTTCTATAACCTTGTTTTTTGTTTGTTAAAAGCTTCCTTTGTCGGTTTATTCTTAATAAAATAAATTGTTTGAAAAACGAATAATGGTCCATATCTCCGCAATCGTGCGGACCCATGTTTATTAACACTTTTCTGCTTATTTTGGTTCATACTATTACCTCCTGAAATATCTCTTTTTTTAACACCCTGTATATTTGAAGATGTCATGTTTTTAATTTCAACACATTGAAAAAGTATCATTCTACGACCCATGTCCGCATGAAAGCCAGTTGTTCGATCGCCTGGTAAAGTAGCGCTATACTAAAAACATGGATCATCCTGTATACTCCCTATGCGGTTCCTGCGGAAAATGAGTAATCGCCACAACACCCAGTGCAGATAGAACATTTCCTGGTGTATATACATATATGTATATACACGTATTATAATGAAATTTACACCGATTGTATATATGTGGAAGGAAAACATCGAATTTTGAATATTTTCCGCTCTATATTGGTGTGACATAACACGGTATTTTAGTGTTCCACAAATAGCTTACGTGTAAAAGTTATCACGTTTAAAAATATATTTATCCCTTCGTCTTGCTTTAAACGACGGTGGTGAGAGAGAGGCTTTTTTAACACGTTCGTGATTTCACGATCTCCTGAAGGAGGGATTTAGCGGGAATAGAGGGGGAGTGCGTGGGGATGTGCTCTACTTGATCGGGAAATGGTACATGCTACACCAGTTTTCATTGAGCAGCATCAGTGGCGGTTAGTTAATTTTTATATAAAAAAATGAACTATATTTCCTTCTGAGATCGTTTATACCGTAACGTACTATACGTATAAGTTGTTTTTGATTTTTTGCAGGTACACCAAGGGCCACAGCATCACACAGTTTCGGATTCGCAGTACGCGCGCCCATTTAAGGCTACCCAGTCGCAGACCGCGCCTCCGCATAAACAGAACTTGGATTCTATGCTTGGTAATCTCCAAGCAGACATGAGCCGTCAGGGAGTCAACACCAGCCAAAAGGGATGCTGCAACGCCTGCGATAAACCCATCGTAGGCCAAGTAATAACCGCGTTGGGGAAGACCTGGCACCCGGAGCACTTCACCTGCGCCCACTGCACCCAAGAACTGGGAACCAGGAACTTCTTCGAACGGGACGGAAAGCCATACTGCGAACCAGACTACCACAACCTGTTCAGTCCGAGATGCGCCTACTGCAACGGCCCCATTTTAGATGTACGTGACCGTCCGACTGCCTACGACTTTTCTTATAATTCTTGATTTTTACACAGAAATGCGTCACGGCTCTGGAGAAGACCTGGCACATGGACCACTTCTTCTGCGCCCAATGCGGCAAACAGTTCGGAGAAGATGGATTCCACGAACGGGAAGGAAAGCCGTACTGTCGGGATGACTACTTTGACATGTTCGCGCCGAAATGCGGCGCGTGCAATCGGGCTATTATGGAAAATTACATTTCCGCCTTAAATTCTCAATGGCACCCCGATTGTTTCGTTTGCAGGGTAAGTATGTGGAAATGAATAGCACGTATGTAGGTACCTACTGACACACCCACCCAGAACAACATATATGTTCACATTTTAACACACCGATTACATTAAAAATGATATTACCAGGACTGCAAGTTGCCAGTGCAAGGGAAATCGTTTTATGCCGTCGAGGGTAAACCCGTGTGCCCTGGATGCATCGGAGCGGACGAAGAGGAGGACGAATAAATGATTTATGCCCCAATATGCCCCTTTATTTGACCCCCCCCCCCCTAGAAGTCGTTTTTATGAATGAGCTTTTACCCCCAAGAAAAATGACCCCCCCAATAAATATTACACCAGTAATTCTAATGTATTAAATGTAATATTTCTTATATTATTGATAAAATAAAGACTAAAATAAAAAAATAATATACAAAATACACTATACGAAAGGGACCATTTGTAAATAGCGCACATTTCTCAGGACAAGTATTCCGGTTTTTTAATTTTTTTTGCGATAGATTATTTTTGCGATTTTTGCCAATTTATAAATAGAATCGACGTTAATAAGGCATATCGACTAGATAAAACAACGAGATCGGTCGCCTCTTGAGACTCTGTCAGACGCCGATCTTATTTTTAGACCGCCCCACTGAGATTCATTAAAATTGTGTCATGCTTTTGCTTATAGTCTCTTTCTGGTACCAAAATATAAATAATCCTTGAAATATATTTATGACTGAAAGCAATAATAGATATTTTTACACAAAAAATTGGTACATACTGATACAGTATATACAGGGTGCCCCCGCACTTTGGCACACTTTCTTGTTATCGATTTTTCGGGAAAATCTCATTCTCGAAAGAAAATATGTCTTACACTGGGGTGTCAAGAGTAGTTGTCAAATGTGTTCAAAAAAATGTATAAATGCCGGAATTGCTTAGAGCAAAACATTATTTTTTATTAAAATTGTTAAAACTTCAACAAAATTGTTTGACAACTAAAGAAATATATAGATCGAGGTTTAAGAAGAAAAAACGGCAGAAATCACTTTTAATTACTGAAATAATTGCTGAGTATATCAAACTTGTCTATTGCTGGTTTATTGGAAAAATGTTCTTGATGAAAAATGTTTTATCTTGAAAACCAACTGACCAAACTTGCTATAAAATATACAAGGTCTTCAAAAAATTAGAAAATGTCAATGTTTATGTCTACAAACCATTTTTTTTTTGCTAAAAACTTTATTTAATAATAGAAGAGATACTTAAATACGAAATTAAAAAAAAAACAATATAATCGCGTGTTGGTAATATAATTGTATTTAATTTTAATATAAATACCCTTCTTTTTTCCCCTATAGATGTTTAATAGGAAGGATAAAAGGATGCTCCAAATTTGTTAGCAAAAGATTATTTTTTGTCTTTTAATTAAACTAGGTATTTCTTTATGTCTGTGAATTTTGAACAACATTCCTTTTTCACAAAAATAAATAATGAAGGTATTTTGTTTTAATATCAATTTTTTTCCATTTTTAAATTTTTCGAATACCTTTTACATTTCACCACAAATTTGACTAGAGATCCTAACAATCCAGTATAAGGAAAAATTTTCATTGAGAATTAAGTAGATTTTTCAAAAATCAATAGTTTATAAAGTTGTAATACCTTATCAGGGAACGCCTTGTATAAAAAGTTTTTTTTTTCATGAAGATATAAAGCACAATCATTTTTCTGCATTTCGCAAAATGTTTATGTATTCCAAAATTAAAAACAAAAATTATATTGAATTAATTTGTACTTTTATATGTACAGGGTGGTCAGGCGAAAATTGACCCCTTCCCCCCTCCCTTTTCACTGTTATTATTCGAGATATAAAAAAAATATGAAAGAATGAAAGTTGTAGGATCTTTTAAATATTTTTTACAGCATGTTACAAAAACAATTGAATATCACATTCCCGAGATACAGGCCTCATTTTTATTTTTTTAAAGAAAGCATATTTTTAGGCCATTGGAAGACTGTCAACTAAGCTTTTTCAAATAAGTTCCTAAAACCTCCATTCTTCCAACTTTTTTTGTACCTCGAATAATAACAGAGAAAAGGGGGAGGGTAATGTTCACTTTGTTTTAACAGTCTAGCTCCACACAGGTATCTATGACGATTGTTACTACGAATTGGATAGTTTGCTCAATTCTTTATAAATGATATCCTAGATATCAATAGATTTATCTGATTTTATCACCCACGTTACGAGATATACAGAGTGTTTAAGAATAAATTCCAAAATGTTGCTGTACATGTACTCCATAAGAAAAACTAGTATATACCATGGTATAAAAAAAATGTTCCCACATAAACAACATCCAGAAAAATAGAACTAATGAAATGAAAAAAATATAGGAAATTTATTGTTTAACACACTGTACATTTGCTAAAGTGATATAAAACATTCCAGCCAGTTTATGTTAGATATCATATCATATAGATCGAAAAAGACAATTAAAAAATGTTTTTCCTCCGTTATAATTTTATCGAATTTTTTCAGGATTGTAGACAGCCGTTCATTGGAGGATCCTTTTTCGATCACGAAGGACAGCCCTACTGCGAGACCCATTATCACCTGAAAAGAGGTTCTTTATGCGCTGGATGCCACAAACCGATATCTGGCCGTTGTGTGACAGCTATGTTTAGGAAATTCCATCCAGAACACTTTGTATGTGCTTTTTGCCTAAAGCAACTGAACAAGGGCACTTTCAAAGAACAAAACGATAAACCTTATTGCCATACATGTTTTGAGAAACTATTTGGATAACGCTCTTCCACGGTTACTTATTTTTACTGGATTGCTTATAACTTGAAGACAGATTATGGGTCCTTCTCCACACTCCGTAATGTGACATAACCAAACAAATAATTTCAAAATTGATTGAAATCAGAATCGTCAGATATACGTATACAAAGAATATTGAATGTTATATGATACACATTAATACGTTGATCTAGAAAAAAGTATAGGTTTATGTTCTAATAGCTATCAAATTAGCTTAATAGAATTCTCTACAGATCTAGAGGTTTTTTTTCTAGGTATATGGAACTGCCTTAATGAAATGTTCGTTTGTTTTTGTTAAGGGCATTACAATTATAGACCTAGAAAAACCACGATGTTATAGTCACCAAACCCAAAAAAATGGATCCAAAACATAAAACGTGCAAAGGGGCCATTTACAAAGTGGCTCAGTCATGAATATTAAAAAAATTGAAATTAAATGACAGATTAATAGGATATCAAACGTTGATATTGTAGGTGTTATCAGATAATAACGTTCTCGGGACGTTATTACATCTTTATAACGCCCTTAGTGTCTTAATTACTATTTAATTTACATCATATTGGATAAAAGTCTGGGAACCTTAATAAAAATAAAAGTACATTACAGCTTCTAAAAGTTGCTTATTTTATTAATTTATGTGATTTTGAAACAGGAGCTGCACATGTCGACTTTTTTTCAGCTGTGCTGTTTTACAGCAAAATCGGAATTTCTAACCTTTAACATTGTATGTTTATATTTTATTGTAACTCATATCAAAGAATACGTGTCATGGCATGATCAACATGTCACTATTCAAATTTTGTTGTGGTGAGAAAGAGTTGGAGAGAGGCCAACAACAGCCTAAAAGTTAAACATCTTCAATCATTCAAATTTTACCAATCAGATTGTTACAAAAAAAAGTTACCGAATAGAAGCTACCATGTACTTTTACATGAATTTGGCCAATGAATGAAAATGTTTTAAATGTAATAAAATAATTAATCATGTATATCTTCGGTAGTACATGAGAAAGTATTCTAGACAAATTGAAATTGTTCTTTATTATTTACTTAACCGTCTACAACTATTAGTTATTACTTATTGCATATTTTAATTAAGCTCTCCATATATATTGCATTAAAATAAAAATATATTCTCTAGAAGGACCAGCCGATATCCGCTTACCATTTATTATACAACATAACATATAATTACGTTTACAAAGCATTTATATTCTGAAATCAACCATATATTTTGTAATTACACTTATAACTAACTTTGGTTGTGACAAAAATAATAAGTAGATTTGGTTTTCTAAACTTGGGCTTTTTTATACTAGCAGCAGGACCGTAGCCAGGAGAAAATTTCGGGCAACACCTTTTCTTGTTCGTTACTGCGCTACGGCCCTGCAGATAAATCTAATCTTATTTTATGGTGAAAATTTTTTATTATTTGTAATGTAAAAGAAGAGCGAATGTGCATGTATGGTTGTTTTACGAGATCGCGCGAATGTGTTTATTTTATTAATTGTAATCTAATTTGCATCTTATATAATAATAATTATAGGTTAAGATGTTACGCTTTATTGAAATTTAATTTTTTATGTAAATGCCAAATTAATCATGAATAAGAATAAATTTATGAACTGAGTAAATAGTGTTTTATTAGTCTATTTTTCAGATAAGTTAAATGATATAAGTATTCCTTTTTTTAGCTATACATATATGGTCTATAGGCCCGTGCTCTCTATAAAAAGGACCCTTACCAACATTCTGTATCCAAGCAACTAGCAAACTAAAGAAATAAAAAAAAATAGGTTTGAGAGATGATTCATCTAAATACATTTTAAATGTGTCGCCACCAAAACAATTTCCATAATTTGGCAGAAATATATTGTCACGGAATTTGCCCCACTCACACCCAAATCGACGACTGTGGTGTCGCGAAACGAGAAATTTCCCCGATCGCCCCTACGCGATTCTGGTAAGCAAACAAATAATGCCGGGTATCGAGGCGCAACTGGAGAATAGACGAAAAGGGTTCGGGAAATGGATTTAGAGATGCTAGAATATACCTGAAATATTTTTGTTGGGTCTATAAAAGAAGAATAAACGGCCGAGTTAGTCAGTCTTGAATTGGAGTGTTTAGAGCGATTAAAAGTGAAATAGTGTTTAGTTGAGCTGTAATTAGTTTCAATAGTGTACAGAGTAGTTAATAAAGATAACTGATTAATTAACGGATTGTTTTTCTGGCAGTAAGTAAGCTAAAATAATAACGTAAGGGCATGCATGTTTAAGTGTGAATTTTAATTTCTGATGAAGTAATATATTACATTTCTTAACACCAAAAAAAAATATTTTCAAATAATTATTTAAAACCCCTTTTCAGACTGTCACTGACTTAGCTTCCAGTTCAACTTGTGTCACAAAGTATAAACTATATAGAGTGGTATCTTCATTACTATAGCACGTGAAAATTGTTTAGGGACAAGTCCATCCACTGCAAGCGCTGCTGTAGTACTTTAAGTAGATGTAGTGTGTATTTATGAGTTACTTACTGAGATTCAACTTACTTGTAACTTGGCAACGTTTTAATTATGAATTTGCTGTGACTGATTTTGATTTTGACAAGTCTATTTATTTAATATATTTATTATCTTATTACATATCATTATGTCCATTCTGTGAGGTTTATTACTGAAGAAATGAATTCTGAAGAACATTAGAGGAACCCGGAACATGAAGAATAATTTAAAATTTGTATTAAAAATAAGGTGATACTATACTATGTACTAAGTACCAATATTTTATTCAATGTTGTGTACCATATTATGTAAGTTCTTGTTTAAAAATAAATAATTTATTAAATATTTTATTATAATTATTATTAGGTAGGTATATGTAGTATGTACTTACAAAACATTATATCTAACTGATAATGTATATTATCATTCTATTAAATGAAATATTCTCAAATGCAGAGCTAAAATTAAAAAAAAATAGTTCACAGTCCATCCACCAGGAGCTGAAACTTTTATACAAACTCGATCCTAGAGATTCAACTCTATCTAGTTTATACTTTGTGACTTGTGTCGCCTTGACGCGATGTTGCCAAATTTAAATATTTTCCTAGTACCTAACTATTGCAATGTTTAAATGTGTAATAATGCTATAAATTATTTTTGAAAAGTACGCAATTAACATATTAATTTTTAGTTTATAAAATATTTAATATTGAATTGAACATACGCTAATACCGGGTCAGCTGTAATCGGTACAACTAAAAAGATAGTTCAAATTCCCATTTAATACGTTTATGGTGGAAACGCGGAACTCGTTGGTGTCCGTATTCCTATGCCAACCGTTGAACTGCATCTCAAGCAGGGATGTGATTTTTAATACAATCCTACTAGATTCAATACAGTTATTCAAGAGCTAATTCTAGTACAATTTAGGAATTACTCTCATGAAACGCGACTCATTGTTCTAGGTTATTGTATGCTTTAAGTATGTTATAGTTATCTGTATTCACACCACCTCTCCCCCTTTGAGATTAGGATGGCAATCCTACTTCACAGTTAGTAGTACATTTACTGTCTACCTAAATAAAAATACAATTCAAATTGGGTGAAACTAAATTTCACAAATTTTCCTACCAGGACAATAATTAATAGTGAAAGAGCTGATCCCCATAAAGACATGCTTTCCGTGTGTTATTCGGTATTGATCACGATGAGAAGGCCTGAATGGAAACGGGGGAATAAGGGATCTAATTCTGATGCACTTATAAGTGAGAAAATAAAAAAAACATGAATATGGTAAAACTCATATTCATAATCAAATGCGATTTAAATTATTTGGGAATATCAATGTAGAAGCTCGACTGGATTCCGCTTTCAAAAACATAATGAACAGAGTGACAAAAAAATATATGTTTTATCCAAACTTATTTACCTACTGTATACAATTTTGTGGAGCTTTTGAACTTTCGTTCGTCATTTATATTGCCTCTACACCATATAGACGTACACACAAGAGCACAAATCCGGAAATTGATGTATATTTGCCATTTATGCCATATGGCCACGTCGTCTGTAGAGGGCTTTAGATTTTCGCATAAGGTAAGATTTAGGAATTTGATGTTGGCACATTGGCAACATTGAATGTGAAAGAAGAAAAGAAGTGTGAGGTTATGTCTATTTGTTTTGTTTGTTACTGAATGGCGGTGATCTATATATTTCACATACAAAAAGATATATTTACATTATCCACATTATGGTAATTCCAAATTGTCAAGATCACATTGCAGTAGTAAATTGTTTGAAAGAATTTGATTGCTGTTTAAGATGTATATTAAGATTTTTGAATATAAAAACTGGATCAGAAATATATCTAGATCCAGAGACATATCTAAATGTAAGAATATTTTTTGTCATAATTTCTTATCATGTAACATAAATATGACTGCAGAAGTTTTTGAAATATTGAATTATTCAAAAAAATAAATGAAATTATTTTCGCTGTGCTAATAGGTATATAAATTATTTCAGAAAATACTGAATGAAAATCTGAACATACAAATTGATATACCATCAAAAATACCCAAAAGAAACCCTTGTCGAGTGTGTTTAGACATACTGCAAGATGCAACTATACAAAAATTTTCTGAAAATATAAAATTCACAAACATTAATGAGTACCAATATCCAGACTTTCTTACACACATAAGTTTTCCCAAAAGTGTGATGATTAGAAATCATAGTATGTGTATACTTTTAAAAGAAAAGTTTCCAAATGTTTATAATGACTTCAGTAGTAAGTAATTGATTTTTTTAAATTTTTATTTACAGTAATAATATATTTGTATTTCTTAAGGTATAGATCCTCTTAGCAAAATCTTCAAAATAGCCTCTACTGAAGCAATATCTCGAATGACATCGAAAATTTTTAACCCAATGTCAAATTTAATTTTAACGTTTGAAGTAGAATATGAAGACGATAATTCGGTAAGTAAGGTATTTGTGTATTTTCCCATTTTTTAAATGTAATTATACAGAATTAACATTTGTTCTGCTCAAGCTTGAAGTTACAGTTTCTTTTTTCTCAAATCGAAATAATTTCCTAAATTATATGAATAATGTGTCTTTATTTCCCATTCACATTACCTGTATAAAAAACAACAAAACAAAAATAATTCCATGCGACTGGTATAATCTCCAAAGTAACAACAGTCTAGCAATTTTATGTTTTATAAAAGACAATATTTAAGAAATTTAACTGTGACATTTTTAACTACAGCAGCGCTAGTATGCGGTGTAGAACTAACTACATCTATCGGCCGTTTGCTACTCCATGCCGGACTGAGAATGTCAAAGGCACGAAGCATTCTACATGCAGTAGACACCATTGAAAGCTGTCGACCTTTATTGCGTTCGGCGAGAACGATATTTTGCAAATACGGAATTCCAGGAAACAACTACTCTGCGGGCTAATGCCCCGACCAGCATTGAATTACACCTGGAAAACCTATAGCAACAGCTAGAGTCATTCGTCAGACGCCCACCAGACATATACCGGTTTCGAGCTTATTAGCTCTCATCAGTATGCCATAGGTGAGGTATCTGACGAATAATCCTAGCTGCTTTCGTCTGTCTAACCCGACAGAAGGAACCATTAGTGCGCGGTGTAGAACTAACTACATCTATCTAAGCAGCTAGGAGTATTCGTTAGATACCTCACCTATGGCATACTGATGAGAGCTAATAAGCTCGAAACCGGTATATGTCTGGTGGGCGTCTGACGAATGACTCTAGGCTGTTGCTATAGGTTTTCCAGGTGTAATTCAATGCTGGTCGGGGCATTAGCCCGCAGAGTAGTTGTTTCCTGGAATTCTGTATTTACAGCAGCGCTGTTCAAAATAAACATGTTTTATTCTTTTAGGAAATTGAGAATATGAAGCAATTAAAACACTTGATAAGGAAGGGTAAACAACAAGATGGAAGTAAAAATGTTATAACGGAAATTTTAGATAAATGTGAAGATACTTTGTTTAAGAAATATTTTACTGTTCCACCACCTATACCTAACAAACAAACGGCAGCAAAAGTTCTTTGTAACGCAAAATCAATATGGATAGGAGGAAGATATTTAAAATTTTCACGTGACATGGGCCAAACGCCTTGGATTATTAACAACAAAGTTATGGCAAAATATAATATCCAAGATCTTATATTTGACAGCATGGAAAAGATACTAGGGTAAGATTTTTTGTAATTAGATATACGGGATTAACTGTGACTAAGTACAAATATTTTAAGTCTAGAGAAAAATAAGAATTAACGAAATCATCCTTTAAAAATTTCCTTACGTTTTTTTATAATAAAGATAATGGTGTATTATGTTTATTGTAAATAAAAGAGGAGTGGCACAGGGTTTCTACGCCACTGATGATAATGGAAATATTTAAACATACCGAATAATTGGACCTATAAGGTATTTCATTATGACCTAGAATCGTTGTTTTATCGCAAAGGATTTTCAAGTAAATAAAAAAAATATAATAAAAATATCAAAACCTTTGACACCCTGGAAACGATGAACTTTTAGATATAGGTATATTTGGTTATATAAGTATCTCATTTATTTCCACTGTAAAATCACCCCTTCCAAGGATACCAGAGACACCCTGTATATTTATGTATCATTTAAAAATATTCTAGTTGGTTCACCCCACTAAAATTTCTCTCATACCCTGCACTTCCCCTTGCCTACCAACCCAATACCAATAGCCAACAATTCAATTTACAGTTTGATACGCACTGTCCTCTACCTGTTATACTTGACACAGCCCGATAAATTCAGAGTAAAGTTAATTTTATTTGCTTCTCATGGAGATTTTATAGTTGTTTTGATGGTATTAAAGCTATTGTGCACGGTAATATCCCGACATTTTCTTTACCATAACAACGGAATTGTTTACGTAAATTTCTGAAAGATAATTAAAAATATTACACCAAAGACATTGAAATATCTTTATGACAAATGATTAAAGTATATAAAAGCTAAACATTGCCTATAGAAGTTGTACTGATTTTTTTTCAAGATGTAATAGAAACAAATTAACATTTTGTGCGAGTGGTAGGGAAGATGCTGATGTAAGAATGCTTGGTAACGGTAGACCATTCTATGTCCAAATTGACGATCCTAAAGATAAATGCATAACATTTGACCAGTGCAGGGCAATGGAAAAGCAAATTTTTGACTCCAAATTAGTGGCAGTTGTCAAATTACAGGACATTCCTAGAACTAGTTTGAAAAAGATTAAGGACGGTGAGCAAAGTAAGCGTAAGCATTATTATGCGTTATGCCAAATAGATGCAGTAGATATGGATGATATCGTTAAAAGAATAAATGCTTATAAAGATAAAGCCTTAGAAATACTTCAAAAGACTCCAGTAAGAGTGCTACATAGAAGAACACAAGCTGTTAGAGCAAAATACATTCACAGTATGGAAGCAAAAAGAGCTACAGGTAATTATTTTTCCCTGCTAAAAGAGATTTTTTTAAAATGTAGAATACAATTCGCATGATAATGTTACCAAATTACTTTAATGAATGAGAAATACTATTGTCTTAATAAGTAAAACTCAATGTTTGAATTTGTTGTTGTATTTGAATTGTAAAACAAAGACCTAAATCCTCATACATTAAATAAATGTTTTTAATACATTTAATACAATTATAATATTTTTCAAGTTTTGATAACACATAAATTAATTTTTTAATTTTAGGTCACTCTGATTTAGTAGAAGTTAAACTAATAACACAAGCTGGTACTTACGTTAAAGAATTTATAAATGGGGATTTTCAAAGGACACAGCCCAGTTTAAATTCAATATTAAATCTCCCCATTGATATTGTCACATTGGACGTTACTAATATTGACCTGACTTGGCCTGAAGAATAAGTTACATATATGATGTATGCCCAAAAGAAATTCATAATTTGTAAATACAAACAACAGGGAATGTTATTAAATTTTTTTTAAATATTGTGTTTTCACGACTGATTAAACATTAAAAATTATGACATCGTTTGATATGTTTTCTATAACATCCAAAATATGACCAATAGGATCAAGCAACAGTTAAGGGTAGTTTGAAACTATCAGAAATGTCAAACTTCAACTACCTGTTGCATTACGTTTACTGAAAACCATTTATGGATAACTTAAATGGTTGAATATTTCGGATAGTTTGAAACAATATGTAAATCTTGCTTCAACAAACCTTATAAAAATGTAAGTACAATTTATTGGAATGTTTTTCAAGCAATTCTATTGCCTGCATGTCCTTATGACCAATTAGTTATTGATAATAAAATGGCTATCTACCTCATATGTCCAATCTTGCATTTATACAATACAATGCAATATATAGTTTTATTACTCTCAATTACAGTTTCTTAAATATTTTGATGAAAATATAATGAATTATTCATTTGTTCGTATGACGTAAGTCGTCTGAATTCTTGTCGTGAGTTATATAAAAATTGTTTTTACTTACCACAAAACTTCTTGTTCCTAAGGTCCTTTAAACAATCGTGTTTCTTTGAATTCGGGGTTACAAGAATTGTCACATCACATAAACAAAAAAATAATAATAAACAAGCGAACACAAATTGAAATAAAACATGTTATATTTACAGAATTTAAAATAATAAATTCTTGTTAAAATTGATAGTCTAAAAAGAGCGCCGGTTTTTGTTTATATTTAGATCACAGATTACTGAACTACTAATTTAGATACAGATACAGAACACAAGTTACAAAAGAATGCCGATACCATAGACCTTATAAATCATGGACTGGCCCTAGAAAGAGAGGTCCCGTGTTCTGATGTGTACAAGAGGGATTAAGCTAGTCCGGAAAAAAACAGATGTTCTATGACAGAAAAATATATAAACATAACCTGACAAAACCTTTCCTGTTAATATTGTTAATGATTTGTGTGCCTTTTGTGATTTAGTTGTGTTTAGTGTGTTTATTAGCAATAGTTTTTAAAAACTCATAAACCATGGTGGAGTCGGTCTGTCACCGTAAATGTCATACTTCTGTCACAGCTTAAATAACAATCAGCTCACAGACCATAGAAATCATAAAATATATAGAACGCCAGAAGCCTTTACATTAGGCACTCAAAAATAGTCAGACTATGGAGGGGCTTAGAAATCAGCCATCTAGGGAAAACTTAATCCTAGAATCATATACATATGTATATGCCTAGAATACAATTGAATTCAAAACGGAAGGACCATAGAAATCACAAACAGGACGTAAAATTCTCATATTTTGAAATTCCCGCCTATTAGTGTGAAGCTGCCTCGTTAGTGTAACCAACTCATGAAAGCTAAGTTACTGCACTATTACCAAACTCGCGTTTTCTCCATAGGTTGACTATTTTCGATATCTCTTTTGGCGTTCTATATATTTTATGATTTCTATGTCACAGACTCGTATCACTAATCACTATGACCATAGAAAATATAGTACTGATAATATATTTTCTATGACTATGACTCGTATGAGCGGGAACGTCTCGCGCAGATCTTCGCGCATGCCGCCATTTTGGGATAAATAGCGCCAGGGACGTGTGGTTGTAAAATATGCCCTTATAGCCATACCGTCAACGACTGCGTTATTGGCGCACGAATGCTGTATTTTGTGGTTTGTTGATTTTCTTGTATTTTATACTGTCATGTTATTTTATTTTTAAACAATTTCAAGTAAAACAAATTTATATTTAGTATGACACTTTCTAAATTGGGACAACTATTTTTAATCCGGTCCTGACTTGTATCCCAAACGAGAGAGAGACAACATGCTTCAAGGGCAAATTTTCAGGTTTTAATACTTCAAAGGTGCCGCCGTAGAGTCTGTGAGCTGATTGTTATTTAAGCTGTGCTTCTGTCATTTACGGTTTTTGTTTTATTCGGCCAATGATCTGTGGATTTTTACCCGGAGTAGCTCTATCTCTGTCGCACATATCTGAGCATCAACGATTTGTATGGGAGAAAACGGTTTTGGGCACGTCCATGATTTATAAGGTCTATGGCCGATACAAAACACCAAGGAACACATAGCCATGATCACATATTATCACTGAAATATACGATATGGAATGCGTTAAGTCCCATTGCGCATCCAAATAAAGGTACCAACCCTAGGAGCAGACAAAAGGAGGCACATGAAACTCAGCAAAGACATACTTCATTGGTTATGTATGTGGGTGAGAGAGAGACAACCATCTGCACGTACGATATGAATTGTGTTCTTAATTTCCCATTATTTTGTTTGTAAACACGTCATTGACGTACAGTGTGGCTTCTTCTTTTATATTGTATTTCAGAGTGTTATTCTTTGTGTATTTTTGTGGGTGTTATTGTTGGAACATGTCATGTTTTATAAGGGACTGTAAAATTAACCAGCATGTAGCACGAAATAATTCTTCATATTCAGAATTCAATTCCATTTCAATTCACAATCAGCTAAGCCCCAACTAGCAAAATGGAACTTTAAAAGAAGCGAAATATTTTATAACTATCGAATTGCGTTGTTTAACGAACAGTTTGATTTTATAGAGCCAATAATTGACATAATTTTGTTCCTGAAGAAAGTAATCGTGTAAAATTGTTTTATAATAGTTTTACAACGTGTTTTATAGAACAAATAATTTTCAGTGCTTTAAAATTTTTATAAAAGTATTACAATACGTTATACAACATTTAAAAAATTGTATATATGGATTGTAAACATATTGTGAAAGAGTTGTATACTTAGGCAAGTGACTTTTAATTATAATCTTATAAAATAGTTGTATACGTGTTTTATTAAGGATATATAAGGAAATTAATAACATTATTTTTTAACCTCGAAATGCGCTTATTTATAAAATAGTTTTATAGTTGTGTTTAATCTATAAAAATATTCCCTGTTTTATAAATATGTTATAGAACAAAATTGTGACGAGAAAACAAAATTATTATATATCCGCGTAATAAAATTCCAAACCTAACCTTAATTATTGAACTCCTAAGGTATAGTGTATAACCAAGCACTAATCAAAAAATAATACAAACAAATTCTTGAAACTAACGTTTCCAGTCAAACCTGCCGACGTTCAATTTTACTTATAAGTTTTATTATATAAATAATGATGGTGTCCATGTACGAAAACTCACATTAAAAACGCTTCATGGGTGCGAAAAATACGAAAAACCAGTACGAGAAGTAACTTTGATTTAATTTTTTGGTAATGCAATAATTAGGTTAGTTTTAAATTAAATACCTATTATTGTAATTAACTAATAATACTTAGCTAATACCTAACAATATTATTATAGATAATGGTAGCAGGTACATAATATTTTAAATTTCTAAATTTTTTAAAAAACTTGGCAACTTTTTTCGATGCAAACACTATCTACTTGCGTACACACATTTTTAAATATATTTAAGACTATAAAAACATTTTATCGTATAAAGTTCTAATTTACACTAAAATATTTTGTTATGCTTTTATGTGAAATAAAATCATTGTATTATAAGTCGCCATTTTTAAATGAATATTTGTTGGATCAGCGACTGCCGCCATTATGGAAAATTAGTTGTAAGCTTTATTAAAATTATATCTAAAACATAATTTTGCTATTTTTGGAAGACTATTTTATAACAAGATCATTAAATATAATTACACAACGATATTATAAATTAAAGAAAATATTTTTTAAATTTATTTTTTATAATTTTAAAGCAAATGTGGTCTAAACTAAAGCGCATAATTTTTTTGTCACAAACATATGTATAGTTTATCAATAAAATTTGCGGCGCAATACAATTTTCGTTATTGAAACACTGATTGTTGACATGATAATATTGTAACCTATCTACCATTTACACAAATGATCGCCATTGAGGGACCCCGTTTTTAAATATAAGTATAAATAATTATGAATCTGCGTTATACACCAATCTTAAAATGATTTGGTTCTAATATTCTTCACTAAAAAATATAACGTTTCTTTAAATAATACCAAAATACAGACTACAAAACGTTTTTATAGTTGTTGTATAAAATTGTTTTAAAAGTGTTGTATACATTTTTTATAGAACTGTTACATTACCAAAGTGTTTTATAAAAGTGGGCCCTTTTCGATTCTATAGGTATCGTATAAAGGCATTTAACTACGTTATATGAATTTGAAGCTCCTATAAGATTCATTTTATAGCAATTTATACAACCTTTATAAAATTTATTTTGCTAGTTGGGCCCCTACTGCTCCGCCATTGCTAGAGGCACAAAACAAAATATGGCGCTAATCATAAATAATCCATTCGCGCAGCTTGTAGCGCATTCCAGTCATCATAATATAAAATTACATTTCAGTGCATATTATCCACAGAATAAAGGAACAAGGAACTACACCCTTTATTCTGTGGCATATTGGCCGAAAAAAAAAATCATAGAATGCGTATGCTAAATCAGATGACGCGCTTTTTCTAGTCTATTCCTTTGCCCGTTTGCAGTGGCAGCACATACGTCATAGTAGTCACAGATCATTGGCCGAAAAGAAAACTCTAGGCACCACAAAACATATAACTCTAGGCACTGTATAGAATAATATAGTGTTGCTGGAAACATCACCACCACTAGTTTAATTTTAGTGAACAGAAATAAAGATTGGTTATGTTATGTACAAGTATTTACTGCTCTAGATATTGAAGTTGGAAATTTTCAACTTCACTCGTCTTTAACAACGAATACAATTAATTCTATCGGCTATATGTTTTATTTTTACTTTCTTTAATCTGTTTTATAACTTTCACTAATGTCACTAAAGGCAATTGAGTTATTATTTAAATATATTTCAATTCAATCCTTTTTTCCTTACAAATTTTACTCTCACACAACTGTACGAACGACAACAGTTTAAGTATAGTATGTATTTGTATATTAAGAGCCTTACAATCATGATTTTCAAGTGTTGTTTAAACAATACGTCTCAATCGTCTCATGAAATATGAAATAATGGTTAGTCGTGGTTACATTTGGTATGTTGTGGTAAGCTTAAGAAAATTCGGCTATTATTTTTCATCCGGGTGCTAGGTCTATGGGTCATATCTGTGATTATAGGTTATGTGGAATTATTTTATTATAATTTTTAAAGTAGTATCAGTAATGTGCGATATTTAAATATTCAATTTTTAAAACCGTTTATATATTTCTTTAACATTTATATCTTACTAGGTGCCATAAATAATATTGTTTAATATTAAAATGGATAATGATTTGGATAGATCTGTACGTTTGCTTGAAGATGCTTTATCACCAGGAGCTGGACTATTAAAAAAAAATGTAATAATCCCTAGGAGAGACAAAAGTAATCGCTTTGATTTATCAGTTACTTTAGCTCCTCATGAAATAAGTAAATTTATGGGTAATGATGGAACTTCATTATATGATGAAACTTTGACAAATCTTTTATATATTGATAAATCTGTTACGGGAAATGTTATACAAGCCAATAATATTCCTTGGAAAACTACAATTGATAGTCTGTATACAGAATTTTTTGCTGTTCTTCAAAATCACTCCGGTAAATATATGCGTACAATTTTGGAATGGTGTACTATTATTTAAAAAAGTGTCTATGTGCCTATTTAATTTTGATCTTGATCTGCTATTCGTAAACCTAATTACTGAGATGTGAATAATTTTATTTGTAGGTAGTCATAACATTTTGGATGTAGTATCTGATTTAGCTCGTTGTTGTTCAGATGTTTTGAAAGTTGTACAAGGATTAAGATCGAAAGTTGCCACTTTATCTGCAGAAGAAGAAATTTGGTTAGAAGAAGAACGAAATACTTGGCGATTACTTTTTATTCTCTATCAAGATCGCCTTTTTGCTCAAAATGAAATGCAAGGTGAAGGTAAAATCACTTGTATTTTTAATTAATAAGTTGATTAGGTACATGTCGATTTTCAAATTTTCTTTATGAACATATAATTTATTATGGTTCACAATTTTATTTCAGACACTATGCAATATTTTGGACCTTCAGAAAAATTCTGTGTCGAAAATTTATTCAAGCGCAATAGTCTTGTAAGAGAAAGTCAACTTATCATTGATTGGTTAGAATGTAACGCAGCCGATAAGAACGACGAAATCCTGCATTTCTCCGATAGTAGTGTGGGTTGGGAAAATACATTACATCAGTTACAGTTTGCGGAAAATATAGCTTTCGGTAGTTCGAGGAAGATCGTGTCGCAAATGGATCCAGATGCTCCACATTACGAGAAGAAACCTTTACACGATTTAGACGTAGAAGATGAAACGCACCTGGCTAAAAGAATTTTCACAGAGATTAGATGTGGGAAATTAGAGGAAGCTCAGAAGGTAGTTAAATCTATAAACAAGTATACTCGCGTCAAGAATTCAGACGGCTGACGTTACACATTTGTTTTTATTGTCAACGTAATTTTCGATGTTTGGTCACGTTAAAAACAATCATTTTTTGCAATTTAGTGCAATATATAATGCAAACTTTTAGTGTAGTATATAGTTTTATTACTATCAGTTGCAATATTCTGATGAAAATATAATGAATTATTCATTTGTTCGTATGACGTAAGTCATCTGAATTCTTGTCGTGAGTATAGCTAGTAATTAGAAATAACTACTTGTTTGTTTAGTTATGTAGACAGTGCGGACATTCATGGAAAGCCGCTTTATTCGAAGGTTGGAGACTCTTTCATGACCCTAATATAAAAGAAGAGCATGAGTATGATGCAAATTTGGAAGTAGATGATGGGTACGAAGAAATAGATTCCAATGAGCTTAAAGAAATAGAGGGAAACAGTAATAGAGATGTTTGGAAGAACGTAGCTATTAAATATAGCAAACAGGTAAGTCACAGTATTTTTATATTGCAGATTTCAAACAAATTATCGAGTTGTGGTGGGAAAATTACTGGAATTATCAAATTCCAAGCAAATAAAAGCAGTGCAATGAAAATATAATAGCTAAGTATACACAGACAATAGTATTCTAAGTAATGGGGTGAAAGAAGTGAAGATAGTCTAAGACGTATTGACAAACAAGTTTTGTGTCAATTATTGATAAATACTCCTTTTAATAATATAGTTCATTTGAAAGATGTGCCTATCAAAGTTGAGTACCTGAATAAATTAATACTTAATTTATTTGAAACGGTAGCACCTCTAAAAAAATTACAATAAAGAAGACAAAACCACCGTGGTTAACTGATAATATTAATTTTATGATTCGACTTAACGATCAGGCTTTAAAAAAATTTAAACGAACAAAAAATGCATGCCACTGGAACTATTACAAACAACTGAGAAATCAAACCAATATTGCGGTCCGTAATGAAAAAAAAATTATTTGGAGTATTGTATTAATAATAATGCAGGAGATTCTAAATTACTTTGAAAAAGTACTGTAAATATACTTCCACAAAACTTAAAGAAACCACTCGAGATTAGTAAACATTTTTTTACACTTGTCTTGAAATAATACTGCTACAGACATAGAACTTATAAATTTTTACAAATATAATTTTAAAACTGGTTTTATTTCATTTTTTTATGGTTTCAGTGGATACCGTTTTTAGCTATTTGACTGAAATTAAATCACCAGGTTATAGTTGTACAACAGCATTAATAAATGTAACGGATGATATTATTCGAGCTACAGATGATGATAAAACTACGGCACTGATATTGTTAGACTATTCAAAAACATTGATAGACTATTGATCACAAAATTTTATCTGTCTTGCACTTTATAGGATTTTCGGATAATGCAATTAGACTTTTAGAGAGTGTTGAGACTGATGTGGGAGAAACATTCAAAGAGCATGTATAAGGTGGTGAGCCACAAAGATCAATTCTCAGTCCTCTTCTGTTTAATATTTATACTTGCAGTTTGACAAGCTGCATAAAGGATTGTTCTGTACATTTATATGTGGATGACACGCAACTGTAGTACTCGTTTTTTCCAAATGACACATAGCAAATAATACTATTAATCAAGATTTAGATCGTTTGATTGCATTTTCCGAACGTCATAAGCTTCATTTAAATCTCCTAAAGTCAAATGTTTGGATATAATACATATATATCTTCTACATAACAATGTTCTACCATTGCTGAAAAGATTTAAAACTGCATTTAAGAATAAAATTAAGGAACATCTTTATTCTATTTCGTAAGCACTTTAGAATCATTCCCTTCCTCTTATATGCACATGTATTTACATTAAGAGTATTTATACTATTTCTTCGAACATGTTATTTATAGTTAGTTACTGTTTAGGGGCAGGACCGTGATCTTTTTATAATTGATTCCTGCTCCCTATTGCAATGAATAGAATTAAATTGGTGGTACTTTATGTAGGTATTGTATATGCATTGCAAATAAATATTATTATTATTAAATATGTTATGAGAGTGCATACTTTTATTATAATTTCATTTCATTATAAATTCTATTTCATTAGTAGAACATGCTTTCTTTTCATTGTATTATAGGACTTACAGGCTGATTCACGGCGATGGACCCTTAGAAGTTTTCGTGGTTGTAGTGATTATTTTATTCTAAAAATTTGACTTCTCAAATAATCAAATATCAGCTTTTTAATCAAAATATTTTCAAGAAGCTATCACTAGAATAATAGTGATAGAAAATCATTTTCCATAATATTATCTTGAAAATGACAAGGATTATGTATAAGAAAGTCTTCTGGAAGTTTCATAACATGAGAGATTCAAAAATCGAATATGCGATTATACAGGCTCAAATTTTCAGAAAAAAAAAATTGCTACAACCCTGAAAATTTATAACGGTTTATTGCCGTGAATAAATCAGAAATCAGGCGTAGTTAAAAAAAATGATTAACCATTTTCCAAAAACATCAATCGTTCTTTTACTTGGCTATGAAGTGGTCTTTCTTTTTTATTTACTAAAAGGTGAAGTTCCAGCTGGCATGTTAAAATATTGTTCTCCTTTTATTGACAAATATATTGTTCATATTATTAACTGTGGCATTGTGTTGAACCATCGTCGGCCAAATTGCAGGAGCCGTGCTTTTTTTTAGTCTGTTCCTTGGCCTCTCTCTACAGCACAAATGACGTAGTCGGACATAGCCGTCAATTGTTTCATAGAAATTATGACAAATGTCAAATATCTGTTAAGGTGTAAGTTTCTGTTTACGTCTCATTTTTAAATTTATAAGTTGTTACAACCTAAAATAATAAGTATTGTGTTTTTATGGTGAAAGTGCATGAGTAACAGTCCATTATTAATACGTATATACCCATTTTTATGAAAACTGCAAAATATTTAGACACGAAAGCTTTGTGTGAAGTATTGGAACGGTCAGTGTCGCGTATTTTAATGTTTTAAAATAGTACATAAAAAGATGTACATTTTTGCAATCCAAATTAAATAAGTAGGTTCTATTAGAAGATAAGCTATTACAGTGTCAATATCAAATGTCAAATTCTGCCGTTTATAGCATGATGTGTATGTTTCCAAATACTAACATTGGTGTCGCCACACTACAGCACATTACAGAATTATATATCGAAATTCAGGTGATTCGACGGACAAGTATTACAAAGACGAAGCGATTTAGCAGACGATGGTTGAACTATTTTTGATTATTTTATTTGTTTGCCAATAAAGGCCATTATTATTATATTATATTACAGGAATATTTAAATCATTATGACAGAGCGGCAGTGGCTTCATTTTGCGGATTTATCAGTCCGATTCTTCCAGTTTGTAACTCTTGGAAAGATAATTTGTGGGTTTATATGAAATCTATGGTAGATATCAGGGTTGAGTCAGAGATCAGAGATTGCTGCGTAAGGAACAGAGAATACATTCCGCTACCAGAGGAATACTGGGCTCAGCGGTAAAGTCTATAGTTTTTATGTGTAGAGTGAAAGTAGTTTTATATGTAATTGTAGAATGTCTCTGAATGAAGTCTTCACCAGCCTAGAATCATCTACGAACCATACTGTGCGAGAGGAATCTCGCAGAACAGAACATATAGTTCAAAAATATATAATTCTAGATGAAATACCAAATCTGTTTGGGGAACTAGATGAATGGGTAGAAGATGAGAATGTGTCGACCCATTATTTAAGGTTTTACGCGCATTTAACTCTATTTTTGGATCAAATCGGTCAGGGGCACAACAGAGACATCACGGAGAAAGTATTGAAAGCGTAAGCATTTGAATTTATTTCAAAACAAACAAATAATAGTCACTTTCAATTAATTTAATCAAATCGTAAACAATTTTTTGCAGTTACATCAAGAGGCTAATGGAACGTAACGATGCGGAGTTGATATCGTTTTACATAAGCAAACTGAATCCTGGTTCCCAAATCTATTTATATTCGCAGTATTTGGAGAAGATTATTGATACCGATGAGAGGAAAGCATCTTTGACGTACGCCGAACAGAACGGACTAGACGTTTTATCTATCACGAAGCAGGTGGTAGAAAATATTAGAAATATACCAAACGAAATAGACGGAAGTGTTAACCTCCAGGTGAATATTTTTAAAGTTGAAATAGGATATTTCCCTTGCACTTTTAAATCGAAATAAAATGTTCATAATCTAACATATTTTAAAAAACCGGAACAAAAAATATGAATACATGCAGTGTAATTTTTTTGTTCATAACTTTGGTAAAGGATAGAGCATGAGAAAATAATAGGATTCATTTCTAACATTTTTCTCTTTGCTACGTTTTTGTGGTGTAGGGCATTTTCAAAATATAATTATAATATAAGGCTAATATATTGTTTCATTCAGCTAAAAGGTAATTATGGGGTTCTTGATTTAATAAAAAAAATTACCATTTTATTGAATAAATCAACACAGATTTTTAAACAAACATCCTGTATAAATAATTACCATTTCACCACAAGCCGAATATAATTTCATAGAAATTTTCTATTATAAATAAATAATAATTATTATTTATTTGTTTAATAAATACTTTTCACCATTGATGTAAAAATTTAAATGTGTGCAAAACCCCATAATTTCTCCATTGCCTTTAGCTTAAAAAACGTTTCCTGCCAAATTTGCTTGTATTGTGATTATTATGCATTATGTTTAGACTAATTATTAATATTGTTACTGAAGCTCATCTGCGTTTTTAATTTGTTATGTTCCTGTTTGCGTTTGAATTTATAATTTTTATAATACCTTTATTTAGACGTTTTCTGGAACATTCCAAGCTATACTCGATTTGGTTGTAGATGCATTCTCGAGACCGGGGAACCTTCGAGAACCTTAAAAATGTATAAAAGCGGAATCTGCTTCGCCTCCACAGTCTTAAGAAGGTCAAAGTAAAGAAATGACAGTTGTGAATTGTTCGAAGTATATTTATTGTAAAATCTAGTAGGGGTAGTAAAGTTTGTTTTTCTACGTGAAGTATTTTAAGGCTGTCAACGTAGAGGTTACAATATTAATTTTTCATTCTTTGATCAAGTTATGAACCAGAAAACAGACACTCTATACAGGCTGTTTATTTTTCAGTAATAAAGTGGTATTAATTCGGAAACTGATAAAACGTCAAAATCTACGACAGTTCATAGCCTTGCTTAAGTAGTTTATAACTTTTTTTTAGCAAAAAATCACCGATTTGGACAAATACAAAATATCAGCTTTAGATTGGGTGAATTTTTATGATAATCAGAAGGGCGAGGCCTTGATTCAAGCAAACGCTTTAATATTCACATTCCTCACTTTAGGGAAATTAGATGCAGCTCAGCTGACCCTAAATAAAGTTACCTCGGACACTGTAAAGGTGTTGCTAAGTGAAGGTAGGTATTTTTGTCTTTAGTTTGATTGCCACACTTCTGAAAAAATAAAAATTAATTAAATAAGCCCTTGCACCAAACGATCACTCGAGGGTTATTTTTTAAACTAAGTTTGCCTTACCAAAAAATCTCACTGAAAAAAGCAGATAAGTAAAATATTACAAAAATCACATCACTATCGCGCACTTCCGTATTTTTGAGGTTTCGAAAAACTCTCTGTTTTCGTTCTCAAAATAGTAAATGTATTAAAAGTATGTCAAGTTTGACAGTTTAAAATTTGTTTATCTGCTTCCATAGAGATGAAGGTAGGTAGAAAATTATCTACAGTGTTAAAAATATTTTCTTGAATGCAGTTTTTGTTTTAACGTAGGTGATGTGAGTGATGAGGTAAACCAAACAATTAAGGAACACGTTAGTTACAAGGCGTACTTAGAAGCGCACGAAGCTTTTAACGAATGGTTCAAACAGTGCAAATGTAAGCCTACACCACCCGACGAATTACCGGAGAATGCACAGTTTCCCGAAAAAGTTGCCTATCAACACAGGATCTCTCAGTACAAAGCAGAACTGGAAAGGTTAGAAGTCATCGCATTTTTAATATTTATGTATACAGGACGTAACTTTGAATGGGATCAAATTTATAAATAGGGTAAATTTGATCTTATAAACACTTTATAATTCTTGTTTCCTCAAACTTTGTCATAAAAACTGATTTTTTTAACTGCATTTATTTTACACATTGCTGGATATACTAGTGCTCTAGCTGTGAGTACATACACACTTGGGAGCTCCGACATGCACTGTCAAATCTCAAAATTTAAGAGAAAGGAGAGGAAATATATAACTTTACAAGGTATAGAACTTGCGCTATAAAATATATTTAACTATCACTTTAAATTGTAATATGAAATTAAGCTTAATAAAACACGGAACATTCTCAGCCCAACGTGTAAAATAAAAACAAGTAGAAACTTTACCCTAAAAGGGGCAAACTAACCTACTGCAATTCAAATACCTTTTCGTTTACTGAAAATTAAAATAAATGCCATAAATTAACGTTTGCAGTTTGTTTTTTGCCTGTCTATCACTCTTGACATATCACAGCAGGTGTTTACCTAAACTAGGTCTATGTGAGAGGTCATTGACACTGCGACTTTAAAATAACCATGTAGTCACAGAAATGGGCCAATCCTCGTGATTAAAATGAGAGGTACACTGAGGGTATTGCTATACAATTATTTAATATTTCAGTTATACTCTCTGCCATTCCTGTTAGTTGCATATAGTTGATATAAAAATGGAATAACTAGACTGAGTTTGAGTGAAAAAGAAATGATTATTACTTCATTATTTATCTGATTAAGAAAATAATTTCATATTAGCATAGTATTTGTCCCATTTCTCATTATTATATGTTTCTCTATTAAATAAAGTGTTTGTTTCCTTGCAGATGGAAACTAACTACGGCACATTTAGTCAAAAACGCAAAGACGCTGCTTTATAATGTTCTACTATTCCCAGAAGGTTGGCTCGTCGGTGCAAAGAACGCGGATTACTTAAGATCGACTTGTATTCCAGAAATCGTAATACTGTTGTATTCGGTTTTATTTGAATCCGGATACCACGAAGAGAGTGTTCAATTGGCCGATATTATCGCATCGGAGAAATATCAGATATATAAGGTAAGGTTCTTAAAATACATAAGTTCTTGCCCTACATAAATAATAATATACGTGCTTTCTTGGGTTAATCAAAGCCCTAAGTGAATATTTTTCGTGTAAATTTAAAACGCATGTTTAAAATAGCATTATCTTCAATAAAAATAGGTTTAAGTTATAATGTACCATTTTTAGGTGTATTCAAAAGAAAAACTTGGTGAAATACTGGCAAAATTCTGTGAGAGTTCCATTGCACTGTTGAATGCAAAAAGAGATCCTTGGGGAAGTGAAATGACTGCTTAATTCTTATTTTCTCCGAAGTTTGTGCATCTCGATCGAAATTAAATACGATTTTTAATATAATTTTTTACCATTATCGTTTTTCACAGTAAATTTTTTGTACGTGAACCAAAAATTGAAATATGTGTTTATTTTTAAATAAATTATGAAGCATAAATATATGGATTTAATTAATAAGTAACTTGCCTGGGCAAAATATAAACTGTATAAAATGTAATATGTATAAAAATATTAACTACTTTTTGACATAAACTATTAAGAACAGTTTAGAATGACAAAACTTATGATTCATTTGCTACTTCGTAAGAGACTTAACACAATATTGATCCGATTCAAATCGAGCTCGTTCAAAGAGGACATCTCGTGTTTTAATAGTCGATAATGTTTGACGGCGTCATCTAGAGCGCTGTCGAGATGTGCCGATTTTAGAATTTTCTTCGCTTTTTGGTTATTTGCGGCCAATGCCCAAATAATCGTTACCACAACATTCTTCTCCTCACAGGTACCGTTCATTAATTTTATTTGGAGTATATTTAAAAATTCACCTGAAAATAAAACTGCATTAATTAATCCTATAAAAAATATCTACTATACCCAATCATCAAAAATCTAGAGAGTGACTCATGTTATAAACCCGCACACAATTTATAGCAGTCGACACAAAAAAACATACATATGTTATATATTTTTCCTATAAAATCGTGTGCCGCACATCTCTCAGAGTATACCCGATTACACAGCTTCTGCTGCAGCAAATACTCATGCGCCAGATCGAAGAAGTTAGCCCGCTATTGGTTGTGACGAATTGACCGTCTGTTCCATTTCCAGGGCTATCATGGGCAGGTATATCTTTGAGGCGGGCAAAATTTTGGATATATCTTTCCTCTGATTTAATTATGAATGTAATTAATTTATTAGTAATTTTGTGTTTTTAAGAATAATTCACGCTCTGCAGCATATTCTCAAAATCGTAAATGCCCTAATTTAACAAGCGAGGAATATCGGCTGACAACATGTATGAAGGGTTTAGGTTGCGAGGACAAAATATGAGTATAAGTGATGTTGAAATATGTAGTTCATTAACAAGAATGTATGTAAGTAGTATATACAGGGTGTCCGGAAAAGACGTGTACAACGGAAGACCACAGACTCCTGGGTTCAAAATAAGACGATTTAGCCCAATTTACTTATTTCCAAAATTGCTTGGTTTCGCCGCTAGGGAGCGCCAAAGTTCGCGAAAAATTTTTGTTTATTTCGAATATCTCGAAAACGACTTGATCGATGTTAACCATTTTTGGGCTACGCAGTTATTAGTCTAACCGACACTTTTTGACATTATTTAAAATCTTTTGCAGTCATTATAAATATAAGAAAAATCATGTATCATGCAAATATAAGCACATATTTTTAACCCCTGTATAATCATTCTCAGTTTTTTTCTATTAGTAGTTGACTTTATTTAGAAACTTTTTTTATACTTTCAGAATTTTGAATAGATGAGTAGTTTAAGCAGAAAAAATATTTTTCGTATGTCAACAATATCAGCATTCGTTCTGCAACAAATAACGAAAATTCCAAAACTCATTTATATTTTATTTAATAAATACGTGATAATAAGATTAATACAGCAAATAAAAAAAGTTATGATCTCTTTACAATAAATGCTCAGTGACCCGTTTTCTCGTGCGTAATAAGTAATCCGTTTACGGTTTTACGGTTGTAGTGCTCTCCATGATTACTGGATTACCTCGTAAAATGTTAACTGCGTCTTGGATTTGCCTAAAAATCCTCTTTATTATTAACTGCGTAGGCATATACTTTACAAAAATAATCGCAAGGAGGTAAGTCTGGTGCTCGAGGTGGCCATTTTATAGGAGCATCGTTTTCTCTTCCAATCCGCCTGTTAGGATACAGATTATGTAAATACTGACTAACGGGTATTGCAAAATGGGGTGCACCATCGTGCATAAACCACATGTTACGACGTAGTAACGGTAAATCGCCCAATAAATTAGGTAATACTTGCTGTAAAAATTTAAATAGTTGACCCCATTTAATCGATGTGGAAACACAACCCCAATAATAAAGTTGTCTATAATTCCACGTCCACTCTGAATTCATATTGAAAATGTCTTATTTCAGTACAGTGTGGTTTTCATCAGTATAAACGTGTTTGTTATGGTTATTAATAATTCCTGACCTAGCAAAATATGCTCCATCTGTAAATAAAATGTTTTTGCTGAAATTGATATCATGGGTTCTTTATTCTTGTATAAAATTACAAAATGCTAAACGTTTTCAGGGTCAATGGGTTCATAAACCGGTCATGAACCGATTGAATGTGCGATGTAGTAACTGCTCCTTCAAAACATCATGAACTGTGGTTTTGGTATTCCTATTTCTTGTTCAATGCGTCTTGCACTAATTTTTGGGTTCTCTTCTATCTTATCTAGGATTTGTTCCTCCACCTTTATAGTTTTCGTGGTACGTTGACGCCCTTGAACCGTATTCATTTGGTGTAAAGAACCAAATTCGACTGCCTTTCGATGTTGGCAAAAGTTTGATGATTTGACACTCGTCGATGAGGGAATCTGTCCATGTAGACCCTAACACTTTTGCGGCCGTTATCTTGACAAACTCCATAAACCAAAAGCATATCTACTTGTTCGGAATATGTATACGTATCCATGATGAAATATTGAAAAATGAGGAACATAAACAAACACAACAATAACAACAACAAATAAAGTAAGATCTAAAGTAACTAAGTAATTATGCAAAAAGAATAAATCGAGAGACTAACTTCAGTAGCTGATTAGATTTGACATACAACTGATACTTGAAATATCAGAGCCTACTTCTGGTACTTCGTTATTTGTTGCAGAACGAATGCTGATATTGTTGACATACGAAAAATATTTTTTCTGCCTAAACTACTCATCTGTTCAAAATTCTGAAAGTGTAAAAACAGTTTATAAATAAAGTCAACTACTAATAGAAAAAAACTGAAAGTAATTGTACAGGGGGTTAAAAAAATATGTGCTTATATTTGCATGATACATGATTTTTCTTATATTTCTAATAACTGCAAAAGATTTTAAATAATGTCAAAAAGTGTCGGTTAGACTTATAAATGCGTAGCCCAAAAATGGTTAACATCGATCAAGTCGTTTTCGAGATATTCGGAATAAACAAAAATTTTCGCGGGCTTTGGCGCTCCCTAGCGGCGAAACGAAGCAATTTTGGAAATAGGTAAATTGGGATAAATCGGTTTATTTTGAACCCAGGAGTCTGTGGTCTTCCGTTGTACACGTCTTTTCCGGACACCCTGTATATATAATGCAAAAAAGAGTGGTAACTCGGGGAAGAAAGATGGTATTTAAAAATGAGTTTTTTTACAAAAGAAAAAAAAATCGGTTGCTGTATCTTACAAGATGAAACTCTAGAATATATACAGGGGTGCTTTTGCGAATTATGTGTGACATATGAATTATGATATGTGAATTTCCGGCTTGATGGATCCAGAGAAAACAGATGGAGGGAACAACGAAGCAATTGCGGACGTTGTTTCAGGGTTTTTGCCCTTCATCAGCGCAGTGAATTTCCGTATAAATAAAATCAAAAAGAGTCTACTGATAGAAAAATACGAAATAATGATATGGCAACCTATTTAAAATAAGCATTAGAAGGTCGGAATCTGGATCGAAGAATATATTAAATTTTGATGAAATATGGATACATGAAGGTCATACGAAAGGCGGTACGATATGATATAATAAGTGTTTTTCTTTAGTTTTATTGGGTTTTTGCCACACTTCTGAAAAAATAATAAAGATTAATTAAATAAGCCTTTGCGCCAAAGGAACAGTCAAGGGTTATTTTTGAAACTAAGTTTGCGTAACCGTTTGGCACAAGGGCTTATTTAATTAATCTTTATTATTTTTTCAGAGGTGTGGCAAGAACCCAATAAAACTAAAGAAAAACTAAAATTATGCCACAATACAATAAGTATTAATGTGTGACCGTTATAGTGACAGTGCTAGTAACCAATAGTGAATAGTGTGTGTATATAGTGCAATGTATTCTAAAGTCCATAAGAACAAGGCTTAAGTGTGATATCCGCGGAGTGTGCATCAGGTAGATGTAAGTGGGTGGTGGTGGGCCAACCCTGTCCAAAAGGACGTCATTCTAATTTGTGGAGAGGATGGCACAAGGGGGATATTTAAAGTAAACTGTTAATGTGCTAGGTTCACTCGTCATCTACTTGTTTTTGATAATTTTGTGTGCTTTGAACATCATGCAAAGTTCACCTCCCGTACTCATATCGTTACATGCTACAAATATTGATAATACAAGATAACAACTTTAAATTTGGAAATAACTATCATTTTTATTATCTAACGCTTCAAAATTGGCAAAAACTGTTATGACTGCTTCTACTAAAAATAATGGGTATTATGTAATGCAATTATTTTTGTCATTTTTGTATATTTTTTATATCTGATCACCTTCAAATTTAGTACACCTATGAAATGTTGCTCCTCACATGCTTCGCCCATCGCATTTGTCTACAAGCTAGCAAAGTCGCTCTAGATTTTTAGCGGTTGGGTATAAAATAACCACACAACAACTTTCCGAGCCTACAAACTAGTACCTGAACTTAGCAGTCTCGTTCTATTAGGTTGGTAGAATGCAATATTTCTCAACACCAACATAGCCATTAACTTATTTTGCGGTCTAGGGCTAAAGGCTAAAGACATGACAAGATCTAAGATATCGGCTACTTTCGCCACCGATGCTTGGCCCTCCGGATACGTAGCAAAGATTTGTAAAAAGTCCAACCATATTAATTCTAGGCTGTCCCACGGTTTTTGTTTCTTCGTTTTCGCAGGATGCAAATGTAATATAGCACCCAACAGTGCACTCTAAAACACACGTAAATTAATCGATAATAAATTTATTGATATTAAATATTTACCTTGGCTATTAAAATTCGACACTCTAGCGATTCACAACAGTTGCATAGGATATTAAAGGATGTTTTCACAATACTTAAATCATGCATTTTACTGAACTGTTCCATTTCTTTAATTATTAACGTGATGAGGGCGTGTAAAAGGGAATCGTTGCTCGGTACTTTTCGTGGTCCAGAACCAGCAACTGAACTTGTTAGGGTCATAGACTGACAAGCTGAAATATAACATACATACAAGGTATGTCGTCTTTAAGAATATTAAAAACATAGATTCCTGACAGCAAATGAAGTAAAATAAGAAGAGTGGAGTGTAGTGGCAACTACGGGATCAAAGTTGCCAGATGTGAATATTTTCTTCACATTGAAGAATTTTGACCTAAAATTTGACCCTTGAAGAAAAAAATTTTTGAAATCAATAAAATATGAAAATTTTTCTGATTTACTTAGTTTTAAAGTTTTCTATATATTTTTTATTCGAATTAATACATTTTTTTATTGAATTTATTAATAGTCAGATATCACATTCTTTGTTCTAATCCAATGTGCACATTTATAATGATTTTAAACTGCATTTTTTATGGGAATTTGGGCTTGTCATTAAAAAAAAAACGCTTATTTTAAATCTTACCGATCTTTCGCAATTAATTTTTATTGATTCTAGTCTAGCTACGATAAAACAATGAAAATAATTGTGAGATGTCGGTAAAGTTATATCAGGTATTTCTGTAAAAAATCCAATTCAAAATTAATTACTGTATGAAAATCCTTTCTCTTCATTTGTTTATAAATTTATCTAAAATTATACAATCTGGCAACAGTGACTCGGCCTTTGGATAGGCAAGGTTCATAGCTGTCAAAAGGCCAAGGCCGTATTAGGATTTATTTTTCCACAAGTTAATTTTTCTTAGCAAAATGTGAATATAGGACTTTTTTATTGAAGATTTGTCTATTCCGAATATTCACAAGAATCTATATTTTATTTTGTCTGCATTAAAGATCACACTCAGTATATATTTGTACATTAAATATTTTTTTGCAACTTCAATGGTATGAAAATAAGAGAGTGGTGCCTTACCTAAACTGCATCCGGCAGAAAAAACATTCAGCAGCCGAAGAACATCGACGACGCAACCGTTTTGCATTAAAAACCAAACCCACAATTTATGGACGATGTCTGCTAAATTTAACGTAGTAGCTTTGACTTTTGCAGCGTTATTATTAATCATGAAGTTCGTTAATAACCTGACTAGATTATTTACATCGTTTAATATAGGACAAACATTTCTTTTACTCGCTATCCGTCTAAGACATTCAACAGATTCCAAACTGAGTTGGATATATTTTTCTTTCAAGTGCTTCATCAACTTGTTTAGTAAATTGCTTTCCAAGGCGTATTTCTTCGCCTCGACGGATACGCATAATAAACTAGTCAAGGCGGCCATAATGTTGTCTTTGGTTTTATTAAAAGTATCCTTTTTTCTTAAATTAGATATTTCGTAAAGGTGCAATAATATTTTACAAAGTTCTGCCCCTCCTGTCGATGAACTGTCATTCTCAACAAAACTAATTTCAGTGTCGTAATCGTCAGATGCTTCCTTTCCTAATTTCGGCAATACTTCTCCGAAATAGGCTTCTTCTAACAGATTCATTTTATGTCTGCCATTATTTCTAACAGCTTGTTTATCTTTAATGCTTCCATGTTTTTTCGAATGTGTATCTTTTTTAGTTTCATCTATCGCGGCACACACAACGACAGATCTAGATGTTCTGACCGAGTCGAGAATATTTTGTAGAGATGTTTTTAAAGTATTATCTGCAGTTGATGTCCCATAAGTCCGATAAAAATCTGTCTTCAATATGGAAGTTAGGAACATTAAAGCGGAATTTTGTAACCCTAAAAAATACTTTCAAAAAAAAAAATTCTATGGTAATTCTTAAACTCACCATTTGACCCAAGACAACTAATGGATTCACAAATGGTTTCCAAAAAAGGTTGACTCTTCGATTCAAATATCACTTCATAAAATATAGTCAGAACTTCAACGGATTTGTCGAGTTGTTCATCTTCATTTGCACCTGGTATTTCTATTAAAGTAGTAAGTAATTCAAAAATTTTTGTCCACAAACTGTTTCTTAAATACATTAACTGTGGCATATCAGTATCTGGAAGCGCAAACAAAGAATTAACAAAACAAAAATAACCGTAAACGTACACTTACGGAAATTTTTATAATTCAGTAGAGATATCAACACACTAAAACAATCGGATGTACGTAAGATCGTTCCCAGACAATGCGTACTGGCTGTTGCTAGTCTAATCAAAATCGAACAAACCACTGTATTCATTTCTAATATATCGCAATACAGGGATAATTCCTTTGGGTTTGAAATACTCACTGAAGGATTACAAAGTGCCCTAAAAATATTAATAAATATAATATGGAAAACACTAGTAAAAAGCTAACCTGTATATGAGTTTTACAAGACCACGTTCTTGTAACTTATTAGTCACGTCTTCCGGCGCTAAGTTTAAGATATTATATAGGAACAGTCCGAAACATTTTAAAAATCCGGGGGTCGCAACTACACAACTCTCAGAGTTTTCGGAAGTAGTACTAACTGTACTGCTGCAACTTTCTAAAATGGGATATGTAATAATTAAAATTGCAAAATTTAATACGTACAGGGTGTTCAACTAGAGAATGGGCCATATTTTAAGACTAACTTAAGCGTAATAAATACGTTAAACACAGTTTTCTCTAAAATGGTACATTTTAGCGGCATGCAAGTATACCTTTTTTAAAGGTAATAGAAGCTTGTTCCAAAAGAACTAATCATTTTCCAAAAATCTATATCCTTAAGAAAAATCTGAAAGAAATAATATAGTTGCACAGGCACCCAAAACGCTCTGTACATTTAACTCAAAAATCAATTCGTGTTTATCACAAAAAAAACCATTTCTAAAATTTGAGTACCCAACAAATAAAAACAGCAGGAACGAAAGGAAGCTAACCTTAAAGTATGGCCCATTCTTTCCTGAACACCCTGTATATCACGATCGATTACCTTGCAAGCTGCGATAAACCCCAAAATTGTCTGAAATATTTGTCGTAAGTAGATTGTTCAAAATTAATTCTAAATTGTTATAAATATCAAATTCCTCGAGTAGACCTAGTACCGCATTTGCGTAGTTCTACAAAACAAATACAGAAGAAAATACAAAATATTTGTAAAATGTATGCATATCAATTACCGCCTTTAAAATTAATGATGGATTCGAATGAACGACTTTATCTGAAGATATAGGCGTCATATGGGCTACCAAATTCGCTATTAGCTGGGCGGCATATTCCCTCACAATGTTTGCTTCATAATTATCAATTAGCACGGTAAATGCCGATTTCAAAATTGATCCGCTGTCAAGATTCACGTCTGAAACATTTTTCAAAATTAACGCTCTGGTTGCGTTAATATAGGAGTGACCCACCGCTCACAATTTCTACAGCTGCTCGAGGACAAGCAGCTAAGCCCCCAAACAACTGAAGGACTCCTGCTCTAACGACAACATCCCTACTTGTCCAAAGCGTTAGGAAATTCTTTAAGAAGTTTCCTCCGTGATCGTCTAAGAAATATCTCTCCCAAAACTACAATATTAACAATGTAATTGCCAAAATTACAAAATGTAATAATTTGTGTTTGCAGAAATATAAGGTAATTTAGTCATAATGTCATTAAATTTAACCACGTATTTGGAAGGCCTAATAAAGGCAGAAAATCGGAAAAAAAATGTATACTCGACCTTTCAAAAGATAAGCAAATCACCCCATAACTATTGGTAACACGACGCTTCTGGTACACGTCTGATGACGCGTACGAGTATTGAAGTTATATAGAAGTCCAGCAGTATTGCCACTCAGGATCACATACTTATAATAACAGCATGTTTGGTACTGAAGTGATAGATTTTTTTCTAATGAAAACCTTGTTTGCAATCTAAAATGTATGCATTTTGTATATTCTTTTGTTACCCTTTCGGTATGTTCTTGAAAGTAGAATCAAGTTAAGATCCTACGTTGATATTCCCAAATAATGCAAATCGCATTTGATTACGAATATGAATCAAAATCAAATTCATTACTCATGATCAGTAGGTACCGAATAAGACAGACGCACATGCAAAACACAGACGTGAATGTCTTTTATAAATTTTTCCATGGCTTTGTTCAGTAGAAAACACTACTTCACTTTACCCAACTTGAATTTCTATTAATTACACCGTGTGTTTATAAAGGTGCAAATTTTATTGTTGTTTGTTTCTGTTATTACATAGCGGTTGTGCAGAACTTGTCATTGAGTAATTAAAAACAAGGTTATTGACCTATATATGGTAGGTCAAGACTCGGATTGCCGATTTGTTGATCACTGAATAGATGTCCATATTGTTTTTGTTAGCACAAGTTTGTTTTTTTATTTCTGTCTGTATTTAAATACAAAAAATGTTTTAAAATATTTAAATTTTGCAACGTCACGTCAGACCGACACCAAATTGAATTGCCGGCAACAGTTAGTGACAGTCTGAATATGGGATTTAAATAATGGTTTGAAATTTTTTTTTCTGCGTAAATATGCATTAAAATTTTTTTTAAATCGTGTATTCTTATTATACTCATTTTTCCCTACTTCTCTTAAAAATAATGACTTTATGACTGAATCACCCTGAATAAATCGAATTACCTTAATTTTTGAATTTTGCAATTCTGCTATCAAGTTGTTAAGAATCAAAAGCACGTGCCGTGTGATGCTTAAGCCCATAACGGACACGGCAGCAGAAGATCCTTTACCGCAATGGAAAGCTCCAATTAATTCACAAAGACTCGATATTAAATGACTTACAGTTTCTTTGGGATTAGCACTTAATTTGCTGCTACTCCATCCCAAAGTTGCCGTCAAATGAACCAAACATAAAAGCAGGAAATCCAGATAAGCTGAAACACAACGAACAGAGATATTGAAACAAAAGACAAAAAAAAAACAGACAAATCAAATGAATAAAATCATTCACTTGGTGAACACGCTGATAATTTATGAATTTTTTGCAAAAATATCATTGAGTTTAAGGCTTTCACACCCCGTTATTCAAACTACTATAATTTATTGGGTTATTATGCCGTGGCCTACGTAACTGATTGCTCTCAGTCACAGAAACATTATGCCTGGATTACCGTTATCTGAGGAGCGCATCCGATTATATACATCCTTATAACCAACAATATACAGAAATCAATATATGGATAGTTTAGAGCCTAGCTCAAGAGTAACAGGAGCAGGTAAAATTGTCCTGGTTTAGGCCACAGCATAACAACCTGAACAACTTCATGTCTCGATTGGAAACAGTACAAAGTAGAGAATACGCATACCTAGGTTATAAAAATGCTGAGAATCGTTAAACTTGAGAATATCAGCAATAATCTTTATAACATGCGTCCACGGCTTAAAATTGGTGGTAAAATTAGCGGTATAGAAATCTAAATAATGCTGTTCTCGACACACGCACACAGTTATAAGTTTTAAAAGTTCCTGTCCGATAATTTTATTCTCTTCGCTGGTGCTGTCGGTACTTAGCAAATCCAAGAGGCATTGGGTGTTGTCTTTTAAAATCGTTACGATCCAACATTCTTTATCTGAAACAGATGGTTCGTTCAATAACAGTTTTGTATCTTATGCCAATTTGTATACCTCCTAGTTTATAAAACGGCACCAATACGGTTAAAAGTTGTATAACGTTTTGCAGCAGCAGCATATCGTCCTTGCAAGAGGGCAAAGATTTCAGAAATTTTGCAAAAGTTTGTTCCCATGAATGAGAGAGAAAATATTTGTCGATATTTTTATATATACTTATTTTATACAAGTAAATACACCTGTAACCAATAATCGTTAATCAGTTTATTATCGTAACTATTTGAAATGTAACAGTTTTCTTAAATATTACTGTTACTGGTTACTCACATAGTTATGTCTTCTATAGATTCTGTAATAACATTGTGGGACGTTCCGTTTTGTATCATATTTAGATGTTCCGTTATGCAAAAATGTATACACGATCTCTTTAGAGCTTTTAAATCGGAACTACTCATTATTAACTCGTTAGAAAAGTTAAATTCTACATCGTCATAATTTATATCATCCAGTGCTATTAGCTTTTGGAAGCCGCCAAATATTTCTAAATTCCACTGAATTCGAATCGAACTTAAACACCAGCGGTCACAAGTTATCGAATCTAAAAAATAACGATTTTGATAGAAAATCAAAGTTTTCTTTTCCGTCCATAATTAACCTTTTAGATTTCGTCTGGTATAATCACTAATATTCCAGTGAACGTTGCATAAAAAGGGTAAATGGAGGTTGAGATGTAGTATATTGGGTAGAGACAAAGATGCGTTTGCTGGAGTCCCCTTCATAAAATCTTTAAAAATTAAGAGACACAACAGTGTACTTGCATCTTGTCGCACTCTATCTTCAGTGAAAAATAGAAATAAACCTGAAAATTATTAAAATATATGAAAGACGTCAGTATTTAATGACAAAAGTTAAGCGTACTTACCCCTCAACACAAAATAATAGATATCCACATTCACACTAAGCTCTTCCCTAACGTCACCATGATACAGACAAATATTTTTCAAAATCGATATAATGGGTACGATGGAATCGGGATAATTTTTATAGTCTTGTTCCTTAAGAGCATTCTTCATTATGTCTACCACTAGTTCAATTCCGTTCTTCTCCAGAAACACTTGATGTAAAAGAGGATCCTCTATCATTACGCTAATTTGATTTAGAGCCGATCGTTTTAATACCGGTTCTATGTTACCAGACCTCACAACTTCCATTACTTGACATAAACTGGTTGGCTGTAAATTAATTAATGTAATTAATTATTTGATATAGTAATATCGTTCTTTAATTTCAAATAATCAGGTGAAACTTTCAGATGCAAAAAAAATGTGATTCTTTTCATATATACAGAGTGGATGAAAGGTATGGAATAAATTCATTATTTCTAAAACAACAAAGTTTCTTGAAATTTCCTCGGACCCGTCAATTTTGCTTTTTAAAAAGACTCTTTTTTCTATAGATAGATAGATAGAGTTTTATTAGTCCATATGTTAAAAATTACAACAAAATACCCAAAGGGAGTAGGACTTGTCACAAAAAAAATGTCATTTACAAAGACAATTAAAGAAATATAACTACAAAACTACAAAAAGAACAGAAAAAGAATAAAATATAGCTAGCGGTACAAATGACAATTAAAGCAAATATAAAACATGAAAACTATAAAAAAAGTAAGTGTAAAAACAAAGAATAATATACATAATAGTACAAAATGTAAAAATAAAACATGTAAAAACACATTCAATGACATGGTGTGTTGAAGACTATATAAAGTTTCAGAAATTTTGTAATATTGAGAATTTTTCAGTGGTCGGAGTAGCAAGAAAAACTTACAATTCATCATTAAAAAATTCATCCAAAGTATAGTATGCCTTCTGTTGCAGCAGGTCTCTAAAAAGTTGTTTAAAATGCTTTACATTCATGTCTCTTAGACGTGTGGGGACTTTATTATAAATCTTTATAATCATGTGATATACGTTTCTTTGTATGTAACTAAAATTTGCTTTTACAGCAGTTAGATCATTCTTTTTTCTTGTTTCATAATTCATACCAACGCATTTCCGACGTTCATTAGTTTTTGCGTGATGACGTCATCAACTATTTTTTTAAATAGAACCCCTATATTCTCTCATCGGATTCTTGTAGAGCTTAACTTGCGGAATTAAAAAATATATAATTTCAATACTTTATTCTTTCCACTTTCCGAGAAAAAAAATAACCGATCCAATAAACACTGCTGTTGACAGATGTCAATTCTGATTAGATTTTGTTTAGCTGCCAGAAACAGTTTCTGATGAGGTGACTTGATTTAATTTGTTGTTTTTGCTATCAAAAGATGTAATATTCTAACATGCAATCTAATAAAACAAAATAATAAATTAGGGGGTCAAATACGATTGAGGCAACCAGAATTTAATTATTAATTAATTAATTAATTATTGTTAAATTGTTTTAAAAATGAAGAGTCCTTATTTTGTAATACTGCCGATAAATTCACTATATCCATTTTACTCTCAACCAGCCCATCACAGACACAAATGGTAATATTCACATTTTTTTCAAGCCGATTGTATTGGAAGGGTTATTTTTTTTTCGGAAAGTTGAAGGAATAAAGTATTGAAATTATATATATTTTGAATTCAGCAAGTTAAGCTCTACAAGAATCCGATGAAAAAGTATAAGGGTTCTATTTAAAAAAATATCACGCGAAAACAAATAAATGTGGGAAATGCGTTGGTATAGAAAAAAAGATTTATTTTAAAAAGCAAAATGGACGGGTCCGAGGAAATTTCATGAAACTTCGTTGTTTTAGAAATAATGAATTTATTCCATACTTTTCTTCCACACTGTATATATATTATCAAAAAAAAAAATGGAGAAACAGTCCAGTTGTGTTGCCAAATGTTTCTCAATTTAACAATGATTCATTTAGGAAATGTTTTTACATATTGGCAACATAGGGGCACATCTGGCGAATCAAGACTCCGCCCACCTATGGTAAAACAGAGCAACCTTTAAAATTAATTATTGATTGATATCACTATGTTTCTCATTAATTATGTATTCAATTTATCTGGTACTTGATAAAAGCATTATGATTTATGAAATGTATTAACTTATTTATAATTAACTTATTGACATTAATTTTCTAGGGATTAAAAAATTGTGTTGTTCTACTCCCCCCTTATCATCCTTGTCGGCAGACTTTGACATTTTTTCTGTTTACTATATGTGTAAAATACCGCATATAAAAATATTTCTCTATAAATATCAGACATAGCAAGATACTTTCAAATACATTACCTGATAAAAATGGTCAGTGAATCTATTTTTGTTAATATCCACTACAGTCTTCAAGTAACAAACATTGGCTAAAGTGGAGTCATATACAGTATTAAATTTGGGCAACAAATCTCTAGAGTTGTCTTGAGATGACAGCAACCAGCATATTCTAGAGAAAGCCTCATCTCTGAAATAGGCTTCCTTTGTGAAAAGAAATTCTATATTGCACTTTAACATTATGATAGGAGGAATGAAGTTTTCCGTTATTTTATCGGGATCAAGAAGGGTCATTATTGCTTTGCCTATTGGAGAATTTTTTTTAGTGTGACACACAACAATCGGTAGAGATGGTATTAGCGCTTGTATGATCTTGTTCCAGACTGCCTCAGATACCACAGTTTGGCATTTTATTATATAGAGGACAATGTCTTCTGCATAGCGCGCTATCTAAAATAAACATGAATGTATTGAAAAAATTTTTTTTATGTTCTTGCAGAAATTTAAGGATATGATATTGTAAGTATACTCACTTTTAAATTTTCACTTGTCATGCCAAACACAGCTATGTTTATTAAAATATTCGGAAGTAGCAAAAAAAGTATTTGAGATCCCGTTGAATCAACACGTACTTCTGGTCCAATATGCGTTATAATTATTTTGTGACATAATCTGTACATTTCCTCTTTAACCTCCACTAAATTGTGAGATAATAAATGAAGAACAATTTCTGAAAACAAATTTCCAATAAAAAAAATTAAAAAATAATTCATATTTGTACGTGAAATATTTTGACTAAAGTATACAAGAGCTTAATCAAAATAATGGCTGATATACAATTTTTTAATTTTATGACAATGTATTTGTATTTACCTTCAACCAATTTCGTCATTTCGAAATTATCAGCAACCTGACAAAATTTTGAGGAACACATATCAACAAATATTTTCAGAAAACCAAAATTCATATGGAACTCTATGCTTGGCAGTGCTTCTTTTGCCGCTTTAAGACTTTCGTATATGCTAAGATATTTGTGTTGTTTTAAAAATAATACTGTAGCTGACATTCCATTACATACATCTAAAACTTGTTCGTATTTTCTAAGGGGTTCAACGTCACTGCGAATGCAAAAACTCTAAAATAAAATATAAAATAAACAAACAAAAATTAGTTACTCTGTCGAATCGGTCTTATTTTGTTTTACTTTTTCGTTTATTACTAACATACCTTTACATAATTTAAAAGTATGCTGTGAACTTCGGGATAAAATTTTCCTAAAATAACATCCAAGAGGCAATTCGATAACGCATTTTTTAGGTTTCTTGGCAAAATCACACTAGCTTTAGACAAAGGAACAAAGTGTTGTAAAAGCATCATGGTGTTATGTACTAGATATAAATATATTATTCGGTAGACTGAATTAGATTCCGACACCATAAATTCCACTCTGAAAATCGAAATGGGTGCAAATTAGTAATTAAAAAACAGAGTATATATAAAAAGGCTATAATTTATTCAGTAAATAAATAGGAAGGAATAATTGTTTGAAAAAATACACTTACCGAAAATATTCTAAAGCTTCCCCGTACTGAACCAAGATTTCATTAAATCCTTTTAATACAGTCAAACTTTCTTCATTCTGCTTATAATCCCATATATCCTTTTCAAAGCAAAGCCGTAGTAATGAAAGGACCTCTTCTAATAATATTAAACAAAAATTTATTCCAACCTGAAACAAAAAAATTCTGCGATATAATTTCTTTTTGTTGTTTCTACATTGTATTTTATACAAATAAATAAATAAAAATTGTATTTTAATGAATCTTACTTTATTTAGTTTCAATTTATTGTCTCCAAATTCATCTTGTTTTATGCATAAATATTCAAAGACCTTTGCTAGAGTTGTGAAACAGTACTTCGGAAGGGGCAACTGATCCTTCTGAATTATTAAAATGTCTTCTAATTTTTCTAAATCTTCTGATTGTTTATGGCTAATACCGATCGACCCGGAATTTCTTCCACTTGTAGGTGAATTACAAACAGAACGAGACTGATATAATAGCTAAAATTGAAGATAATTTTAAGTCGATTATGTTATTCACCAAAAACAAAATACTTACACTGCTCTTAAAATTTCGCAAAGATATGTCGTTGCAATAGTGAATTCTTGTTTGAAGTAATTTTGTTAAGCTACATAAGGCACATAAAACGGCATTAGTTAAGCGAATAGATCCGCACGTCATAAGATGATAAAATTCCTTAAAAAGTACACACACTTTACAACGCAATACATCAAAAACATTATTCGTCGTTTTACCAATACAATGGCGGGTCGTTGTAGAAATACTTCAGCCGGAAAGTCGTGTAAAAGAATGTTGGTAAAAAATTCACAGGAAGATAATAATGCCGATGATTGGGGAGGATCTTTTAATGAACTTTCTACAGATTGCAACACATGTTTATCAGGTTCTACAAGTGGCTGCCAGTCTAAATAGATATTTGGTATACTTGTATTTCTTCTATCAGCATTACTTGTAATCAAGCTTCCATCATTTATATTTTTAGAGCTCAATTTTTCTGACCAATATTCAATCCTATACAAACAAAAATTTAGTCACTTTTTACTATATCACAATAACACTTTTTATGCTGAAAATAATATCACCAAAGACTTTATATATTCAAATATACCAATTATTGTTCACTGCAGGTAATTGTAAAAATATATTTGTAGATAGATTGTCGGTTAAGTTTTATCAAAAATATAATTTACAAAGAATTAAGTTACATACCCGACTTGTTCTTCAGTAAAAGAATCTTTCTGAATAAATCCTTCTATCACAGTAGCTGTTGTCCCAACAGTGGGACTAATTAGAGGATAATAATTATTTGTACTATTTGTTCTGTAACTTAAGGGAATATCTGTTTCTAACGGGGGCACTTCAGGTTCTTCGTCCCCATTTATAAGTTTGCATAACTCATCTAATTCTGTATAATACTTGGATTCCAAATATGACCGCAGCTGACAAATTTGCATTTGTAAAGAAGACTTGCCATAATGATTTATTAAAGTTCTACCACTTTTTGACTAAAATACAGTTCGAATACAGATAAATTTCATATCATAAGTCCATTGTAGTTACCTTCAAAATTTGTTTCAAGAGAGAAAACACAACCTGCTTTTGTGTGCACGGCTCAAATAAAAACCACTGAAATAATTTTGTAAGAAGTTCTTTATTCCTGGCAAGATCATGATCCAATATAATTCCATTTTCAAGTTTAGATACAATATTAAAAAGAGCTCTCTCTCGAATTTCCAGTATTTTATGTCCTAAAATGTTTATTGAGGTTATGTTAACTATAGAAAACAACATAATACCCATGTTATTATAATATAATAGACATTCTCCTACCTAATTTTTCTATATGTGACGAAGATATACTTTCTTCCATCACACAAATATATATCACTTATAAAAAGGTAAAATTACGTATAAAATAGCACTTTATAAACATAGCATTCAAACTGGGCGACACTCGTGACACTGACACATTGCGCGTGCGCATAAAATTACGAATTAATTTAAACTTCAAACAAAACACAATTTATTTTACTATTAGAATTATATATATTACTGATAATTATAAATTACATTTTGATAATTTCGTATAGTACACATCTAGTTTCTCAATTTCCACAGGACTACAGCCCAAGAAAATATATGACAAAAGAAAAATAACTTGTATAAATCGTCAGGAGTCTGTACATCAAAAAAATTTAGATTCTTGATATTGCAATACACATCATTTATTATATTGGTTATTTCTGTAAACATCTTTAATTTGTAACATTTAATTCGAAAGGTTTTCTTTAAAAAAAATTACATTTTCTGACGTATCTAACGTGAGAATCAGATATATTTGACGTGCACAGAGTAATAAAATGTATAAAATGCATATACTCATATGCGCGAGTATACACAAATATTGTAAAAATATGTTAAAAATGATTTATTATAAAAAAATTCTCTCCGTTTTGATGACCACTATTAGTAGAAACGAATGGAATAATATTCAACTAGAGATTCAAGATTCAAGGATATGATGAGGGACTACGACTACAGTATCCTCGCGCGGCAAAAATTTCAATTACAGCTAGGAAAGTTTACTCATTTGAGTGATATAATTAATCTTGTGTGGTAATTGTCTATTCTTCATAGAAAACTGATTTGAAGGACTTGAGGAACATATTGTACTTCGATGTTTAATCCCAAAAAATTACGATAGATAGAAAATACTGCGAAGGTGCGACGTTTTTGACCTCAAAACGCAAACTTTTTGATAGGTGTTCTAGGAAAGAGGTTGACGTACAACGGAAACGTCTATTGATGACTATCAGGTCACCTGCGCCCTCAAATTGGATCACAGCAGCATATCTAGCCAATAAAATCAAAATCCACTGAAATGTAATTTTATATTATGATGACTGGAATGCGCTAAAAGCTGTGCGAATGGATTATTCATGATCAGCGCCATATTTTGTTTTGTGCCTCTAGCAATGGCGGAGCAGTAGGGGCTTAGCTGATCGTGAATTGAAATGAAATTGAATTCTGGATATGAAGAATTATTTCGTGCTATATGCTGTGGTTAATTTTACAGTCCCTTATAAAACATGACATGTTTCAACAACAACACCCACAAAAATACGCAAAGAATAACTAACGATACAAGATAAAAGGAAACCACACTGTACACCAATGATGTGTTTACAAACAAAATAATGGAAAATCAAGAACACAATTCATATCGTACGTGCAGATGGTTGTCTCTCTCGCACCTACATACATATCCAATTAAGTATGTCTTTGCTGAGTTCAAGTGCCTCCTTTTGTCTGCTCCTAGGTTTGGTACCTTTATTTGGATGCGCAATTGGTCTAAACGCATTCCATATCACAGATCATTGGCCGAAAAGAAAATTCCATATCGTACATTTCAGTGGTCTACACGCATTCCGTCGTACACTTCAGTGATAAAATCACTAACATTACTTATGCAAACCATTCCTACACCATATATACGGAATACTGTATTACTGGTTGCCGCCATTATTAGATTTATAAAATTTAAATAAAAAGTGCATTTTAATCTAAACGCTGCTTAACATAATAATAATTTAGAAATAGATATATCTAATTAACTTTTTTAAATACGAGAGTAACTATCAGGGTACAAGTATATACAAATTTATATTTACGCACATATATTTTTATGAAAAAAATAATACCATTATGTAAATAAAATGCCGAGTTAAATGTAATATTTAAGAAGGAAACGCACTAGGCGGTCGCGGTCTACGCGCACCGCGGAGTATGCTAGTCCCGTTCTCGTCTAGTGAAGAATCTTCTATTAAAGTTAAATGTACACATTTGCACTTGCACAGAACATATTGTGACACCTAAATAGTGCAGTAGAACAAATCGAAAGTGCATAGAGAACGACATTGCAACTGATTCTGTAAAAGTCCGTAGTCAGCTCGGCATAGAGCAACCTCATAGTGCGTTCTCTCCTTTACGATACTAACACCTCAACAATACAGCCATATATGTACATTGAAATAAGGCAAGTATTACAATAAACAAGTATCTCGCACTACAATTATATAGCAATGTTGCTTTATAGGTATTTTATGGGTTTCCCCAAGCGCCTTTGATTGCTTACACTTGAATCTATAGTTGAATGTTGACGGATGGACTACAAGCTATTTTAAAAACTGACACATCTTGATTTTTAATTTGTCATTTATTAAAAAACATGCCAGTGATTTGTACCAAGGAAAAAAACAAATATGAAATTATTACAGGGCGAATTTTGGAAAAAAGGAGGGCGGATAGTAAAGTTAATAACCAGGTGAGTAGAAATACATTTAATGATTTTTAAAGAACATAAATTTTGGATTTTATACCTTTAGACTCTCAGGACATTTTCTGTAAAGAACACGGATACACCAACAAATTCAAGGTTTTTTATTGGCACTTCAATTCCAAACTCAACAGTGAAAGGAATTATCAACTGGAAAGACACGGTAATTTTAATTTTATAAATCTTGTAAAATATCATAGAAAACTTGTTTTTTCAGACATATGCCACGATTAATGAAGATCAAGAGTTATATAATAGCTCGGAATCAGTGAACGATAAAACAGAATTACAGAAGACCGATTTAAAGAAAATAATTACTGAAAATGAAAAAAATAAAGATGTATGTTACAAAAATACTCTTGGTAACGAGTAGACTACTTACTATTCTTTTTTCAATTAGGATAGCAGACATTCACATCAAAACTCTTTCTCGATTGTGTCTGGAAGTGAAAAATTAAAAGAACTGCAAGAACTACATAAACAGTTGCAGAAAAGTTACGAACCAAAACCCGTAAGGCAGTAATGTGTTAATAGCAATTTTAACTTGAAATATAAAAAAATAATTGGACTGTTATAGCTTTTTGCACCACGTCGTCCTACACTAGAATCGATAAAATCAGCAATAGAAAAAGCTAAGCAAGAAAATGAAAGAAACAAGAATGTAGGTACAGACGATTTGGACTATAGATCTAACGTGACTATGACTGATGCTTCAACATCTACCGAAAAACTTGAGAAAAAAAAAATAAGAAAAAGAACACCAAAAGAGGTGCAGGTTTCTGCTAGTAATTTCTCTCCTGTAAGTAACGTTAAAAGTAGAAATTCAAAGAAAATTACTGAGAATATTAAATCAAACAAAACAGTTGACAAATTTCCAGAAAAAAAGTGATCCGACTTGAGAAACAAGTTCAATTTCATGCATATATCAGTCGTATAGTAATTTACGATTATATAAATATGAATATAATGTAAATATTTTTTTATTCTAAAATAAATAAAATGTGAATCTAAATTTATGAGCCTAATTATAACTTGAATATACAGGACGTCCCGAAAGTAATACGCCAAACTTAATTCTATATCGAAAAATAATACTATATAGATTGCTTTAGAAACCATGCTTGAATGCTTCTTTACGATTTATTAAACGTAACCATAAAAATTGCCTTCATTATTTCTAATGCCTTCCGAGTGTCTAATTACCAAGTCAACCATATTAAATTGTTGCAAATTTTATCTCTTATGGTAATTCGTAGATATTAAGTAGCACATTTAAATAATTTTAATTTTTTTACCCAAAAACATGCATCTTGACACAAAATATACAAGAGCTTTTTTCAAAATTGAACAAGGAATTTAATAGTTATTTATGCAACAAGTGCAATAAGCACTTTTTATACGAGTTGCATACAATATTTTTTCTACGTTCATGCAAAAACCAAAAAATGTTATTTGGATGACACTCATTTGAGTGCAATAAAATGTTTATTGCTCTAGAGCAATAAAAAACCACTTTTTCCACTAAATATAGTTCAATAAAGTATTGTGTTTTGCATGAACGTAAAAAAAAAACTAATTTATACTTTGTGAAAAAGCAGTGACATACCATTTTTTTTTTTCTTTAGAAACATTCAGCGATGTACTGGTAAGTTATGGGTTTCCCATAAGTGTCAATGTTTACAAAAGTTTATTAAAATACCTCAAATAAAACTTTAACACCCTATATTTTCATAAGGAAACATTTTTGAAGTACGGTTTCAAATTCTAATGCAACCTACTAGTATTATTTTTTGATGTAGAATACGTAATTAAAGTATGGTTATTTACTTTTCCATACCCTGTATAGAACAAAAATAATAAAATGTGTTACATATTCTGAAAGATTTCAGAAATAAAGTTTATGTGATCAAATTAAATAACTGTGATAATACAGCTCAGCAGTTTGCTAAAATTGTTAGAATTTCTTATAAAAAAGACCTTATTTTGCTTTATGTTGACGATTTTATTAATCAGTACTCTAAGTGCACATATTCAGCAGTGGATAAATACATTACAATTTGAATCGTTCCGACCCCGATTATCCTAATAGCTGTGTAGGTAAATGTATATTTTTACTCATTTATTGGTACTCTTTAAAACAGTGAAAAATGAATAAGATCCTTTTATAATCTAAAATATAATTTTTAGTTGAAAGTTGATGGTTATTTTCTCTTTTTCTGTACTAACCGATACAAAAGTTGATAAAGTCAAGGGAGCAAATTTTCCAGCAGTCAAATACAGCGGTCTTTTAGCCCTAGCCATAGTTAAAATCATACTCTTCTTAAAACTATTATCAGCGGTAAGCCAATCACATTGCCATATATACAGAGGCAATTTGGCTGCCTAAAATTTTATTCATGAGAGACAAACTATTATCGTATGTTCAACAAATTATTTTTTTTTAAACAATAAATTGATAATAAAAGCATATTATTACCTTTAATGTCACTTCATTTCCAAACCAACAGTACAACGTGAGCTGAAAACCTATGGTCATCAAATAAACTATTTCTGCATAAAATTGTTTACTAGTAACCGGTGTCTGAAAATAATTTGATGTACACTCAAATAAATAAAAATGACTCTATTTACCGAAGACACTAAATATAAACATGAACATAATATGAATAAAGTCGCTGTCGTTTGAGCCAGTGTCAAATATTTATGAACATTCTCCAAATCTTCGCAAACCCTGAAACGAGCAGATTTAGAAAAAATATAAGTATCATCATTAGCGATATTAGTTCACATTTCCCAAAATTTTAAAGTTAATGTAAATAATGATAAAAAGAATGTATAAATATAATTAATAAAAAAACATTCTCAGCTTTCCTGATATAGTACAAAGAATAGTTAAGGCAAAAATCTCAACATATAGGGTATTTCAAAATATATGTAGAGTGCTTATACAGGGTGTTCGGAAAAAATCTAACCAAAAGCAACAAAAAAACCACTATGAAAAAAAATGTCTAAAACAAATAGTTTGTCTATAAATACATTAAGTAAAAGCTCCTGTAACATAATTTGTTCTTTATATCAATATTAATGAAGTAAATAATAGGAATTTTCCAGAAAATCCTTAATGTATTGTAATTCAAGACCTGTTTGCTGTCATAACTCTATCTTTGGTCAGAGAAAAAAAATTGTTAAGTCAAATATGTTTTGTTTTATACAGTGTATCATACAGCAAAAAAATTTGTTTACATGAGTGTCCTTAAATCTTCACAGGGATTTATTTGAAAAAGTTTTCGATATTCATTTTCAAACAGTATTTTTTTGGTGTATTTGACCATGAAGAATTATCTCCAAGAAAAAGTAAATTTTTATACAAATAAGAATATTATGCTTTAATACTTATAAATGGTTTGTAGATGTCGACATATCCTCCTCATTTCGTTTCGCAATTTTAATTGTAATTCTTCGGAATCTAACAATATACTAGATTTGCAAACAGATTCTTCAGTATGTCCCACAACTCTGTCTCTTATTGTTAGAAATGCTCCTTGAATAACTGTTAAATTAAAAGCAATCATATTCAAAATATTCATGAACAACGTATCCATGCCTACAACACTGTAAATATCGAGATACCTTAATGGAGTCCTATAATAAAATAAAGATTTACCTGTAGGCATAAGACAAGGTTGGAATAGCTTGATATCCCAGTGCCATAAGGAAAGTTTCAGGCGTGTTGTATTGGAAGGGTATCCAACTATAAAACGGCAATATGTATGAAACCTGTTCAGAACGTTGATGGTTGCTATACATTAATATGGACAAAATTGGTGGTAAGTAGGAAAGAAAGAATGTGGCGTGAGTTAATATTAAGAACGAGACAGTATACTTTATTCCAATTTGTTTGTATTTTTTCGATATTAATCCGGGAAAAAAATGTTTCTCATAACAGCTCTCATAGCGAAATTCTTTATTTTCCAAAATATCCATAATTTCCAAAAGTTTCTGTTTCTTAAAGTAAAAAAACACAACTTTTACGGCTCCCATTAGGTGTGTTAAACTAAAGCTGATGTTTTTTATTAGATCATATTCATTTTTATATGTGTAATATAAGTTTACAAATTCTGTAACAGTAAAAAATACATTGACAAATAAAAATATTCCAATACTGTATAATTTATACAAAATCAGTACAACTTTGTGTTGGCTATCGGGAGACCAAAGCCCCGCACATCGCAATACCCGACGATTTGCAACAAACAAGTCTTCAGCGTACGGCTCATTCATTTTAAAACTTTAAAGGAATAATATTTCGATTTTAATATATAGCATGCACCTAGTTTATTTCTTATTCTTTCACAGAATTTTATGGTAGGACTGCTATCATTATTTTGATCAATTTTTATAAGCAGAACAATTGTGTTTAAAAAAATATTTCCTTTATCGAAACCCATACCAGTCCTGTCTTTACACACATTTAATATGCAAGAATAGTTTCAAAAGACGTCTAAAATTGATTTTTCTATTAAAGGCTTGTCCAACCTATAATTAGTAAAAAGAATTGTAAAGGAGTTAATATCTTGCTTTAATCTTTCACTCTAAATTGCTATGAAATTTTCTAAATATTCAAAGTAGGTACTGCACGCCACTTCTTCAATTTTCTTGTGCCACTGAAAAAAGCAAACTGGGGGGTGTTCAATTATTTAAATTCACATACAGGTGTACTAATCAGCAAATTATAATAATCATACTTTTTATTAACAATAAAAAAAAATATAGAGAAATAATATAAATTAATAAAAAAGCATACGCTTCCTTAATGCTTTTGTGCCTGAACACTAAACTATTAAATGATGAAACTTTTAAACAAGACAGAACTCTTCAGATATGTATAATGTATAATATATTATAATAAAAATATTTAATTAAATGACAGTTTTATAGTATACATTTATAAACAAAAGATATAAAAAGTTGTCTATTTATACTTTTCTCGCTTAGGAAGGCATTTATTTAATACTACATAAAGTTCTATAAAAATAATACATTTTTTATATTATGTACAATATTATATACATAAAAAAGAGTAACTTACATTTTTCTTAAATGCTGTTTATAGAGTATAAAAGTTTAATTTTTAAATTATTGGAAATACATTCGATGGCAAACTCAATAAAAAAATAACTCAATATTTTTCTTGTAATTTGTACAGAAGTCAGAATATCATAATAAAATATCAGTGACTCTATCAAGACTAAATTTTTCGCTAAGCAGATTATCTTCATTTTATTGAATCCTGAGATGAGAATTTGTTCCCTCAAGATCTATTTGGTTACGATTCGGAACTAATAAATTTATCAAAATTCGTATATCACATTTACGAATCTTTGCTAAAGAAACTTATATTTTATGACTGCTACTAAAAAAGATCTTGCAATATTTACTAAATTAGTAATAGGTAAACGATATTGTTTATGAATTACTTAACAGAAAGTAACTACCATCATATTTATTGACTTGTTTGCCTATTAGAAAAGCATAAAGTATTATATTATTTCCAATAACCTTTTTTGTTCAATTTCTACTGGCCAAATACATAATGCTCTTTCAGACAATTTGCAGCAGTTGCCAATTTATCACATAACTCTATCTATAAATATATTCTACACATAGCTATGTTAGAAACAAATCATTTAGGCACAACTGGCAGTTATCAATAATGTTGGAAACGATTATTGGTACAAAATGGTATCGATTATATAAATACTCAATATATTACTTTATGTAATTATAAAAAACTACAAAAATGTGAAATTACTTTCATATGGGAAGTTAGAGTAAGATTAATTTCTCATTATTACGATTACTAGAGGTATAAAATATTCTTTCTTTGGTTAAGACGATATCATATATAAGTATGTATATATAAATGAAATGTGGCAGCCGAGGTGGCAACCGACCCAGAATTAATGGCTTGTTAGAAATAGGTACACTGAGTTTTTTGTCAAAGAAAATTATAAAATATATTCGTTTAATTACAATTACAGATTACAAATTTTGAAATTCCAATAGATCTAGCTGAAGATATTGGTATATCTTCGCAATTTATTAAAACATGTCTAATGTATTATTCTTCAGACGAACGAATATATTCGTGTATCACATTTATGTAATTTTGATAAATATACACATTGTACTTTCATATATACCTCAAGAATTCGATAAAATTTAAATAGCCTAAAACTAAAAATTAGGACTAATTTAAACTTAGTCAGTCTTCAATTAAATTTATCTTGTGTTTAACACAGCCTATTGATAGAAAGGACACTTTGAGATACTAAAGAAATTCACTCACTCCAGCATCAGAATCTCCAAATTTCGATGCAGTATCGTATCCTTTACTGAGTTAAACACCACTTTAATGTTTTCAGTGTCGACGGCTGTTGTGAAATGATGATATAACGGTTTCTTTGGGTTCCTCTTCACTCCCGTGAACATTGACAGGATAAATTTTTGTACGTCTTGCATTGAATGTGAATTTCCTGTGAACTGTGGGAAATACCAGCGTATATCAGTTTCGGGATTTCCAACTTTCCTCTCCAACAAATCGAATTTATTTAAAAATAGTATAATGGAAACATTTCCAAATATGATGTTGTTAACAATCGCGTCAAAAATATTCTTAGATTCTTCTAATCTATTAGTTATTCTGTCTTCCAGCAATACTTGGTCGAATTCTGAAGAAGAAACGAGAAACAGTATTGAAGTGACAGAATCAAAACACTGAAACCACTTTTGTCGCTGTGATCTTTGGCCACCAACATCTACGAATAAGAATGGAATATTGTTTATAGGTATCACAAACTCTGTGATGCCTTTCGTCGCTTTGCGACAATGAAGTATATCTTTATTTGTCGGGATATAATCCGGTCTAGATATTCGTTCCAGGTTGTTGAAAAAGTATTCCACAGAGTCACTCTGAAATGTATACAATTTAAATATGTACTCATTCTTACATTCAAACAAGTCATAATATTTTGAAAACCATATTTTATTACTATAACTTTTTAAACTGTTTTAATTATTATTTATAACTTTTATACAGATACAGGATGATATTTATAAATGGTTCTAAGGACCAGTACTTTCAATCTAGATTAGATAAATGTAACACTCAATTAAACTTTAACCGTTATTTCGGTTACCTGTCAACTATTTACCAGGGGTGAAAGTGAGCATGTCAGTAGTTAAAATAAAACGGGGGTGCTAGCCACGATTAGTGCTTAATAATTGTGGTTTAGTGGGAATCATAGTGTAGATTTAAATGAATTGGAAGAACTATTTGATGATAATAAAGAAGAAATGATACACTATGTGAATAATTTGCTACATATGAAGTAAAAACACGGATCAATCATTTTGAAAAATGTTCAGAAGAATATTTTTTTAGCCGATCTCGATTTCTAAAAAAACAGAAAACGTATAAATACGAATTTTATTTTGAGAATATAAACTACTTAATGATATCAACTATTGACAACAACAATCTTGTACGGTTTTTCCTAACTTAAACTTTAACAAATTTCTTAATTAAGGATGTGTAGTCTAAAGTGCAGCCAATGTATATTCAATAGGAATTAATACAGATTTCTAAGTTTTGTTTGGCTTATTGAACTTCTTAAGTAGCGATTTATTAATTTTAATTTGGAAATACTTCTAACCCCACTACTACAAAGACAGGAAATGTTGATAAAATTATCAGAGCTACAAGAGTATTCGAATGTAAAGTAAAATACACAATAGTATACATCAAAATAGACCTATATAGAAAAGTGTTGTATAAAGACTATTAATTACTGAATAGTTCAAATTAGATTTTGATTTCGCTGCTTGTGCCGCCGTCTTCTTATGGTGTCGCTTGATGTGGACACCTCTCTGTATCATAGCACAGTACGGCCGATACTTCAATTTCAAAGTCAGTTTGTTCTCAATTACTTTTTGTTTTGCTCTCAATAATTTTTTTTTGTAATAAAATTTATTTTCTTACTATTTATTAATAATTTACTCTTTACATGAACAATGTTCATATATTTAATATTATATTTAAATATGTGACAGATACAAATAATGAGTAAATCATACCTAGATATGACGACATATGATACATAACAAGCATCATAGAAATATATTTAAAAATGTTGTACAACACATGTATTTCCTATTGCTACTAAAAGAAGAATACAGAGCATGAAGTGCAACCAACATGAAAATTGCAAGTTTATTTAATCTAGCGTTTGCAGTAATGATTGGGGATTCCAATCCATTTCAGTATTCATATGGTTCCAATAATATTGCAAAGAGATTTGAATCAAAAGATTCATATCTCAAATTGCATCGCCAACAAATAAATAGTCATGGAATTGTAATTCATCCAATGTTATGCCAATAAAACGAAAACATTTTATTATGTACTCCCTTTACTTCAATTATTATAAAGTATAAAGCTCTCACACCAACTTTTTTTAATACAAGGACAAAATGTGTAACAGGTACAAAAAGAAAAATATAGCATTATATACTTCCACACAGTAATCTTTTGCAATGAAATTTTTTCAGACATGCTACACCTATGCTACCCTTTTTTCGAAATATCGTTTTTAGTATATATGCAATAATTGACTAGAATATAAATGTCAACTGCTCTTTATTACAATAAGATAGAGTACGTTAAATGTTAATAAAATACAAAATATAGTACTAACCAGTTGAAACTCTCTTCGTCTATCAAAAGCTCTGCGAATGCCAGAATCTTGCCATAGTCTTGAAAGTAAAGAACTGTAGTGGTTAAAACGTATGGGACTTAATACCAAACCGTGATCCAACTGAAATAACTCTCTACCTAAGTCAACATTGTTGGTGTCACCCCACGGAATACCCAGTTTTTCCCTGGCATCAGCAAGCACTTTCATTCCTTTAACTAAATTTTGATATATCACTTGTTGATATTCTCTAATTAGATCGTTTTCAAACTTAATTCCGTGTATTATTCTCATTTGCTTCAAAAATGTTGATTTACCACTCTCCCCTGCACCTAATAGCAAAACCTTCACTTGTCTCTTCATTGCCTGTTTATCCTTTTCTATCATTTTATCAATTTCTTGACTTTTATACCGTTGTTCTAATTCTTCTGGACTAAATTTAAATCGCAAGCAACATGGACAAGACCACATTAAAGTGGACATTTTTGATAATCAAAACTTGCAACTACATTCTTCATGAATGAAGTTATGAAATTGAGTAACGCGCATGTGTTCTATGATCATATCACATTCTTGATCTTGCAGCTGTCAAAGCCAGAGCTAAGCCCATTTATTTACCGTTATCGTTCCTTTCATAGCCATAAGCTCGTGATCTTTAAATACACCGATTGTTGATTTTTGCCACAGAATAAATTTACTCCATGGTCACCATCATTCTGTTTAAAATTGCATCATAAAATATCTGTGATTTCCAGTAGTAATACTATTGTTTATCCATTATGTAATTACTGAAATTGCCACACTACAGTAGAATTAAATTAATGAATTCTATATTGAAATTTGGCTGATTCGGTAGACAAGCATTATATACCATTCTGCTAAATCTGCACCGTAACGTAGCAGACGATGCATTGCAATATGAAATTATGAAATAAACTTGCTGTCACATTAAAAGTCATTAAAGATTGTAACCAACAGTGCTGCCACAAAGATTTTGAGAAAAGTACTAGATCCGGAGAAAAAAAAGTACTAAAAGTACTAGATTTGTTTTTTTTTGTAGGCTGTACGCGCAGGCGCGGAATATTGAAGTATGTTTTATGTTTTTTTTTATATAGTATAATAATCTTTGTTTTATGTTTTATGATATAATTATTTTTCTATGGTTTTATGTTATATGCTATAAGTACAGTGGGAGTCAGCTTAAACTCACCAGTTCCATGGTCCATTCTTTTCTAGTGTCATTTATTATACACGGTGCTAGAAAGGGACAAAACATTCAAGTGGTGACTTTAAGCTGACCATCATTGTCAATCTGTGATCATTGTACATACCTATTAATTTATGTAAGACAAGGAACAAGAAAATAAACAAGTATAAAATAAAAGGTTTTCATTTGTATATAACCAACAAAAATAAACTCGCATAATTAAAAATGAAACATAAAAAACAGTAAATAATATAATATAAAAAATAGGGTCAATATTTACATTTTTTTTTTCAAGAACTGGAACAGGTACAAAAGTAATATTAAGGAACTCTATGTAAATATATAAGTTTTAGTTGAGTTATCACAGTTATCAGGCAACCACCTAATATTTTACAAATATTACTGAAATAATATCCTTTTAAGTAAAAAATTAAAAACATTTCCTCTCCTGTTGTACTAGATTAATTTTTTCTAATAAAGTACTAGATTTTGAACAGTACGTACTAGATCACTAGATTCGATCAAAAAGTACTAGATCTAGTACATACACTGAAATATACGATATGGAATGCGTAAAGTCCATTGCGCATCCAAATAAAGGTACCAAACCTAGGAGCAGACAAAAGGAGGCACATGAAACTCAGCAAAGACATACTTCATTGGTTATGTATGTGGGTGCGAGAAAGACAACCATCTGCACGTACGATATGAATTGTGTTCTTAATTTCCCATTATTTTGTTTGTAAACACGCCATTGGCGTACAGTGTGGTTCTTCTTTTATCTTGTATCTCGTTAGTGTTATTCTTTGTGTATTTTTGTGGGAGTTATTGTTGGAACATAGAAAATGTCATGTTTTATAAGAGACTGTAAAATTAACCAGCATATAGCACGAAATAATTCTTCATATCCAGAATTCAATTTCATTTCAATTCACAATCAGCTAAATCCCTACTGTTCCGCCATTGCTAGAGGCACAAAACAAATATGGCGCTGATCATGAGTAATTCCATTCTCGCAGCATTCTTTGATAGAAAAAAATTAACACAGCCGAAAATCGTAGATCATAGCTCCATGGACTTATCAACCCCACTGAAATGGTCTTCTTCTTCTTCTTTTATTGGCCTTCGCCCGTTGGATATTTAGCCATCGTCACACGTTGTTCCCGAATTTACTTCCTTGGGAGTGCACCATTGTATGGTGCTTCTGAGAGTATACTCATGTTCCCTCGGATCTTCCAAACTTCCTTTTATTTATTTTTAATTATTATTTTGTTTTTTTTTAAATAGGATGTTAGTAAGAGGACAACACAACATAGGAAAAAACTTTTCTCGCTTGGGGGCAACAGCCAAGCAGTACACATCCCCGAAAAGTTGCCTCGGTTTTAGGGAGAGCACCCAGGGTTTAGACAATAGATAGGACTGAATTTATTTTTTATTGATTTGTTTCAGTATTCATTTTATTTTCTTTTATTTACTTTCCTAAACATATATACACACATATATACATATATATACCCTATGTACGTATGCACATAGTATTATTATTTATTATTTTTAATTGTTTTTTTATTATTATTATTATTGTTATTATGAAATGGTCACAGAATAAAGTAGTTCCTTTATTCTGTGAAATGGTCATTGGTCATTATAATACTAGGTTCTTTCCTTTGCTTTTCAGTGTAGTGTAAATTACACTACGCTGAAAATCAGCTGTTCATGGCAGTGCAGAAGTGGTGCTAGAATCAAAGGAATAACGAAGTGTGAGATGGTGTAGCCAGAGAACAACCATGCTTGTGCAGTTAGGATATATTCTAAATTTGAAAGATGTTTTCTAACTAATTATTAATTATGGACGTCAAAGATGTTTTTTGTGATGATGACTAGACAATAGATTAGTAGATGTTCATTCAAGCTCGGCTAGCTCGAGTAATAGTGGTGATGAAGTAGAAACATTAATCAGTTCTTTATTTGAAAGATAAAAACGAAATTAAATTAAACATTATGTAGAAGAAAATTGTACCTAAATATTCTGATAGAGTTTTAAAAATATTTTAGGATAAATAAAACTTAATTTGATTATTTAGTTCTTACAAGAATTGTGAAATATTCAAAAAACTTTCAAATATTTGTTAAAGATAATGCAGGTTGCTGACTGCGCATGTCCAGTGCATTTCACTCCTGCTCGGCCTGGGTGTAGATAAATTACACTAGTGTAACTAACACTGGGACAATGGAATAAAAAAGTGTGGTGTAAAATACACTACTCTCTTGCAAAGGAACGGTTTCGGACTATTCAGTGCAGCTGGTGCTACACTTTTGTGCAAAGGAATAGACCTATTTCAACCCAAATGGTCTATTCTGTTCCCAGTACTACCACCCGTAGCTAAATGAAGTTGATCGATGTTCTGTGGTTTAACGTCTAGTTATAATATTTTGTGGTTGATTCGCGTTGATCAAATCAAAATTATTAGAAATGAGGTTAGGTTTTGGGTTGTCATTGCTATTAGAATTTTAAAAATAAAATGTTTTCATTTTCTCGAAACAGTTATAATTTAATAAAACTAGGAATGAGAATAATTAATGACACTAAACAAAATTCTGGCCATCGTAAACTATTTTACAATATAAGAACCAGGCAAAAAATTGATTTATTACAGGCGTATTTTGGAAGAAAATACTCTATTGCTACAAACATTGGTAAGTTACACTTTGGTATAATTTTGCTTTGATTTAATTTTTTTCTAGTTGGGTCAGCAAACTTAAAAAAAATTTGTGTAAAGTCTAGTCTGAGCTTTCATTTTTACAGAGCCTGAAAAGGAATTCAATTTTGATGGTATTACAAAAGGGGATAAAGAACTTGAACATAAATTGAAAGTAATCCTATTAGAAACAGAAGTTATGAGACAGGAAGGAAAACCGGTGCCCGATAATTCATATTTTACTGAACAGCATTGGACGGAGTTATTACATTTATCAAGTAGAACTGCCAGAAGGAAATATTTGGAATATCTATTCAGATTATCAAAAAAGAAGGAAAATAAGAAGGTAATTAATGATGTATAGATAGGTTTAATGTCAGTTTCTATAAATTCATTTTGTTTATGTGCTACAAAATAGTTTAACCTATTTTTATCTGGTGATACATACAAATTTTTAATCAAATGATTCTTTTTTAAATGCCATTTATTGTAGGAAAAACAACTTGAAAAGAAAATAAAAAGAGAAGAATTTATCAATTCAAAAGAAGAAAGAAACGAATCTTTAGAAGAATTTGCATTAAAATATGATCTGGCACATAATAGCATATTCCTTAGAATCTATGACACCACTATAAATCAAATGTACAATAACAGACTCATGCAAGCTATGATGTTTGGCCAGAAACTGGTGGTAGACTGTGGATATGATAAAAATATGACTAGAAGAGAAAATTTGAATTGTGCCAAACAACTTATGCTATTATTTGCAGAAAACAGGATACATGACGGTAGAGTATTTGTTTAAATCAGAGATCACCAGGGACTGAGGACAAATTTTTATTTCAATTTTTATTTTATTCTGAAAACGTACTTCAAACCAGCAAAAAGCAAATACAAAGAAAATTTTATTTTGTACCTAATATTAGAGAATAATGTTAACGGCAGACTTTGTTCACATTTTTAATATAATTTCATGCCTATACAGGCACAAAACGTAGAAGAGACCATTACATTTTGATTGTAAAAGCAACATGAACCAACATATTAATGTACGTAAATATTTTTACAGATCCTTTCGATTTGCATTATTGCAATGCAGACATAAACGGGGAATTGATAAAACAATTGCATAAATTTATTCCAAATATGTACGATCTCTCCTTTCCCCTGAATGTACATCAAGGCAGTTACTTGGACTTATTTCCGAAAGATCAACTGGTATATCTGACGCCACATTGTCGACAAGAAATTACTGAATTCGATTTTGATTCTATTTACATTATAGGAGCTATAGTGGATAAGGTAGGTAAAGTCAAAACTTTTGAAGTAATTTTGTGAGTTGTCGACATTAATACGTTTAGCAGCTTAAAATGAAGCACTGATGTATTATGTAGAATGAAGCAGTGATATATTCGGTCATGAGACTTTCACATAACATATTATAGTCATAGAAAAGCAAATTGTTTCTATAAAATTATATTCCATTGCAGTTGTGTTCTCTGCTAGATTAGTTTTCTGGACAACTCATAATATTATACTTAAAAAATTCATCCTCACTTAACATTACACCCTGTATAAATAATACACAATTCATTAAAGTGTATATGTATTAAAAACATTTATACATCTCATCACATTCAGAGAACGAGTATGTGTGGTACTCAGGTTCGATTGCATAATCATTTCAGGTAAATAACGAACCTCTCTCACTAGCGAAAGCGAAAAAGGAAGGATTGAGGATGGCCAAGTTACCCTTAGACAGATATCTCCAGTGGGGTGCCGGGTCTGGAAAAAGTCTAACATTAAATCAAGTAACGTCCATATTAAACGATGTCAAATTAAAACGAGACTGGAATTTTGCACTGAGGCATGTACCCAAACGAAAGATTATTGATCACAGTATTGGTTACAACACTAACAAAACGATAGACAATCCAAATTTTAGGGAACGTAGGACAGAGAAGAGATGGATTCCCTCGTCTAATATTGACATGGAACAAATTTTTAGTAATAATAAGCATACGCAGAATCAGTGAATGTGATCATTTAGATATTTTTATTACGTCTTTCATTTTCTTTATATTAATGTTCATTATTTTTGTTGACAATGTATTAGTGAAAATGAAAACCGACTAATACATATAATAATATAGTATGATTAAGTTTTATTTATATTCCTTTCAATTTTTACCCCTGGAAAAAATACTTAGAACATTTCTAGAGACGACATTAAGATATTTTCTAATAATTCTATAATCATTTAAAATCTGTACGTTCATTCACTTTATACAGCTCTCTTAAATAAAATAATGCCATTCTTGTAGCACTTCCAGTTATACTGGTCATCATCGACTTGCTTATTTTAAAGGGAACACTGTATATTTTTTTCATATTTGGATTCTACGCGTAATTTTAGGGGGTTTTATCAAGCTTCCTTATCTCTAATGCTCTGCTTTATTTCGATTTTCACAAAAACCGTCAATAACAGAAATATTAAAAGATATTGGTATACGAAAGTATAATATGGGCAGATATTCTACAACAGTTTTTAAATATACAAGGTTTCATTTAGAAAAAAAAAAAAACAAGTTTTGGTAGTTCGAAATTAAGCAGATTCAACAATAAGTTTTCAACAGTAAAATTATAATTTTTATAAGAGCTCTAAGAAATGATAGGCATCTCTCTATAATTCTTCTAAATATTAATACTTCTGCTTTGATGTGAAAAATAGATAATTTTGAATTGAACAATCAAAAAGTAACAATTTTGGTAAAATACAAATATCTCAAGGACCGTTAGATATACATACATAGATATAAGGAAGTTTGATAAAGGCAAAATACACGTATAATTCAAATATGCAAAAATATACAGGGTGTTGCATTTAATATAAATAAGCAAGTAGATGGTATTATTTTATAGAGACCCCCCAAAAACCCCAAAATCTGAATTTTCAAAATTGACATCAAAATGGTCTCTGAAATATTCTAAAGGACCGTCACCATAAGAGGGCCTGTATATACTGCGCATCATGTTTACCAGACTAGAAATGTTCACCCTCAAAAAAAATATTTAAGGGCCATTTTGGCTGGTTTTATAGTTAGGGACTGTATATTTGTATTTATAATTTATTTCTCAATCAGTTTTTGATACAATATAACTTTGCCTCAGCTTCTATTATTTTTTTACTGTAACTATGTATTTTTATGTAAAAACAAAACAATATATTAACAGTGGCTTGGAATATTTTTCTAAAGACGACATTAAAATAGTTAATAAAAAAATTATAGTTTTAGTTTCCATAAACACCAAAAATCTGTACATTTAGTTACTTTATACTTATTACAGCATTTCACCGCCTATAGGGAAGGGGAGGTGAGGTGGGAAGAGAGCAGGATTCGACATGCATCAAGTCATAATGTACCATTTCACCCGCCTATAGGCAACGTGAGCTGAGGTGGAAAGAGAGCAGGATTGTACCATTTCATCCGCCTATAGGGAACGTGAGCTGAGGTGGAAAAAGAGCAGGATTGTGGTCCCCTTTACTGATTCAGATTAAACAAACGCGTCGTTAGAGAATTTCGCGGCATAAGAGTTTTACGTCAATTGAGATGTCCTCTATCCGGAAAAAAATTGCCGCCGCCTCCGGACCACACACCAAAACTCAATTACCGCTCCCCCGCCCCCTAAGATCCCATATTTCGCTCATCGACGCGTAACAACTCCTAAAGGTCCCGGTGTAAATGAGAACATCCTAGAAATCCCCGCATGTTCGTAACGGGCCAGAAACCCCGGAGGCGGCCACCTAACCGCCGTTAACTGCCGAACCGGTCACCAGAGAATTTCGCGGCATAAGACATTTCGCTTTGTAATGAACTCCTTTACCGATTTCCCCCCTTTTTTTTTTTGATTTTTCTGTAAAATTTTGAAAAAATTGTAGTTAAAAAACTGATCGTTGGAGAATTTCGCAGCATAAGAGTTTTACGTCAATTACGGTGTCCTCTATATGGAAAAAAATCCCCGCCGCCTCCGGACCAAAATCCAAATCTCGCTTACCGCTCCCCGAGACCCGATCTTTGAGTCATCGACGGGTAACACCTCCTAAAGGTCCCCGTGTAAACGCGGCCCTCTAACGTACCGCCGTCTGTCCGTAACGGGCAACGGATGGTAACTTCGCACCACCGCCCGCTCGAGCGAGTGCGTGAACCAAATGTCTTGCCATCAGTTTTACGAAATTGTAGACATTTTTACCCTCTAAACAGAATACTTGGAAAGTTTTTCTAAAACCGACATTAACAGTTTTGAACAAAAAATAATAATTTTAGTTTCCATAAACACTAAAACTCTGTACATTTATCTACTTTATACTTACTTCACATCAAATTTACCAAATTCTAGAGAAGTTTTTACTCTCCAAACAAAATAAATGGAATGTTTCTCTAAAGACGACATTGAAAAAGTTTCTAACAAAAAAACAATAGTTTCAATTTCAGTAAACAATTAAAATATGTACATTTTTTACGTTATATTTACTTCCCATCAAATTTACGAAATTCTATACATTTTTACCCAGTGAGCAAAATACTTGGATTTTTTTTCTAGAGGCGACATTAAGAAAATTTCTAACAAAAGAAACAATTTTAATTTCCATAAACAATTAAAATCTGTACATTTATTTACTTTATACTTACTTTGCATCATATTTATTAAATTCTACAGACAACGAAGTTAATTCCTCCTTCTTCTTACTCTAGAAATTCTCCATGCATTAGGCTCTTCGTACTTATTATACAAAGGTTCTAGTCGTTGGTTCTTCTTAAACTTGCTAAGCTTGGTAGGGTCAGAAAATTTAAAGAAAGCAGGCGCAAACTCCACCAACCACTTGGGATCTATAGTCGTCACTTCTCGCATGTACTCCTTTGTCGTTTGTACCAATTCATGATATATTACCCTGAAACGAATTAAAATAATCTAACATCACTTATTTAGTTTTTTAAATTTGCTTACCATTCTGGCTGACGATTAAACAGAGCACTCGACGGATGAATATAAACCACTTGACTGTCGACCAAAGTCCTGTAGCCTTCTTGCGGATCCTTTTTCCCGGCGTTTCTGAAGAACCCGGAACAAATAGCTTTCTGCACTCTCACCGTGTTTCTCTCTGCGGAGACCACATCCAATTTGTGCCTATCCATGATCCCCAAAAGCTGCTTCCTCACATCCTGCGCTCTCTTCAGGGTCCTTATCTGCACGAAATTCTCGTAGCACCAGGCGTTTGAAAATTTGTTATTCTTCCAGCTGTTGTACACCGCCAGAAGAGTCAAGTGGTCTCCCTCTGGCTGGTTAAACTTCGCCTTCTTCTGATCTGCCAACGCTTGTTTATCCTTCGGCCTGTAGAAAACGTTCTGAACGGACAACATGCTAACGATAGTAAGTATTTCATCGGAACACTGCAGCGCCACAGACATGATGAGCATTTTAGACAGGTTAGGTTCTAGAGGAAACTCCGCCATCTGCAAAGAAAACAAAAACTGCAATCGTGCGAAATCTGCCAATTTCTTCTATTAAACCATCATTTGCTAATCACAGCATCGTCTGCTAAATCCCAAGACTCTTGCTTTATCTATATACAGGGCGTTTCAGGAGGCAATGTACATACTTCAGTATGTTGTTCTACAATTTTGAGCAAAAAAACTTTCTATGAACTTAGGTCTGGAAACGCTTCGTTTAGGATATACAGGATGTCAAATTTAAAAACATTTATTACATTTTTTTTAATAACTCGACTAATTTGAGTTAAATTCATAAAATTTTGTATGCGGAGGTTTCTTGGGACGGAAAATTCTAATTTTATGGACGATTGGCTGTATCTCCAAGCGCCATTAGGATCCTTTTAAATCGCTTCAACTTTTTTGTGCCACAGTGTATGTCATTTCGGAATAGAAAAACATTATCTCCTACCTTTTCTACTTAAGAAATGTACACCAATCAGCAATTTCGAAACTATTGGCTAGGTCCAAATGATTCAATACATTGGCCATCCAGATCGCCAGACTTAGACTCTATAGTTAATTTTTCTGGGGCGTTAAAGAAAGCATCAACCAATTGAAACAAAATATCAGATTAGCCATAATGTGAGACATTTACAGAAGATGTAACACAAAAGTCATAAAACGTAATTTTTTTAACGATTTTATTTGTTGTTTGGAAAATAATGGAAGACAAAATTATCTGTAATTCTGTGTTCATTATTTATTTTTATTGCCCTGTTACTATTTGTTAAATATTTGGTGTTTCTGACTGTATACAACAGTACTTACCCTTCGTCCCAATCTCGTCAGCAAGCCTTCATCGTCTAAAGCTGATAGAGAATGCAGTTGTTCCAAAGCCATAATGAGAGATTCGACGGGAGGAGCGTCCATAAAATCGAAATGCAAGAGATCGTTAATACCCATAGTCTTCAACTGTAACACTGTAGTAGCCAAATTTGTTCGTTGTATCTCAGGTACTGGCGTAGGCAACATTTCATCTCTATATGCTCTCTCAGTATATAACCTGTAACATTTTCCCGGACCTGTACGCCCCGCACGACCAGCTCTCTGCTTGGCTTGGGCTTGAGATATAGGCGTAACTACTAAAGAGTCCATTCCAGTTTTAGAGTTGTATACTTTTTGTTTCACAAATCCTGGATCGACTACGTAAAATATACCATCAATGGTTAGAGAGGTTTCTGCAATATTGGTAGCGATGACTACCTTTCGGCTGCCTGGGGGAGCCGGTTCAAATATCCTTGTTTGCATTTCGGATGGTAACGCTGAATACACTGGTAAGATGATCAATTCAGGAACATCGGGACCTGCGTGAAAACAACATAATTTAAAAAACATATTGTATACAGTATATTTTATGGATAATATTGGAAATAGACTAATTGAATAATCAGCCCAATGTATAAGAATTTATCAAGTTATTATTTTTTGCCAAATATATAATAAATATTGAACAAGTCATCAAATTAATTTTAAAGAGTGCCATTTATCATTTGTGGCAGAGGGGGCGGATATTATTATTTAGCACGCCACATTTGCGCCCAGGAACGACTTACGTTGGGGGCCCCTAACCATCATTCAATGCAGGAATGAGGGAAACCTGAAAAACTCATTAATTAGGAAGACGGTCAAATGTCAACCAGTATCAATCTCTGACATTTACCCAAGCCAACATTCTTCTCTTGACCACTGACCGACCAACAATCTATAGTCTATACAGATGTGACTGAGCAAAACCGATGCTTAAAATTTGGGAATTTTTTCTTCAGATTTGGCGATTTTTTTTGAGAAAACTGTTTATGCACATTTCCAATTTAATATGCATGATATTTGTACATATGATAAATATTAATAATATTTGGCACTGAAAGAAGTATCTTAAAAAATGCAATGCATTGTTGTAAGAAAAGGGGTTAGTTTTTTAGGAATAATAGTAAGTGTTCCAAACTTAAATCTCCATGCTTATCAGTGTTACCTGGTGAAACAGAACGGCAGAGAGCATAACTGCAATGGAAAATTATTTTATAAAAATAATTTTTTGTCTCTATTATGTTAGATGTACAAGTCTCAACTCAGTAATCTCTAAAATTCACCTAGTTTAGGTAAACACCTGTTATGATATGTGAACAGAAAACAAAAAATAAATGGTCACGTTAACTCTAAATAGGAATGATCATGTTTGTATGCAGCAGTATCTCAAAATTGAAATGAAATGCTTTCTGATAAAAACATTTCCTGCCTTTCTCTCAAATCATGAGAAGAATGCCTTCATGGTTAGCATATGCACTTGACAGGAAAGAATTAAGACTTCAAAAATAATCTTATGTTATTAAGCTTTAAGGTCTGTACAAATGACCCACATTGAAAATTACACCAAAATTACATTTGAACTAATTTACAGAACACCTTAATCTTACCTAAAGATTTCATCCTTTCATACAGAATCTCACAGGCCGTATCAATCTCTTCCTGCCCCGTCAAAAACAAAAGTATATCACCTGGCGGCTCTCTTAGATGAATCTGCATGACGGTTATCAAACTGGCGTCCAAATAATCGGTTTCTGGTTCTTTCGTGTACAATACTTCCACAGGAAACGTTCGTCCGGGTATCGTAAAAATCGGTGCCTCAAAGAAATACTGAGAAAACTTGACTGCATCCAGCGTGGCCGACGTAACAATCAATTTCAACTCTGATCTTTTCGTAACCGCCTGCTTTAGCAGACCGAATAAAACGTCGGTGTGTATCGTCCTCTCGTGGGCCTCGTCCAGCATAATAACCGAGTACTGTTTCAGATCCAAGTCCATGAGGCATTCTCTCAGCAGCATACCGTCCGTCATGTATTTGATGATAGTTTCAGGGCTGGTACAATCCTCAAAACGTATGGTGTAGCCGACTTCTTGCCCCAACCTGCATCCGAATTCCTCGGCCACTCGTTTCGCTACCGACATAGCTGCCACTCGACGGGGTTGCGTGCAACCGATCTTACCCCTCGCAGTGAATCCCGTTTCTGCCAAATACTGTGTAATTTGCGTTGTCTTTCCCGAACCCGTTTCTCCGATGACTATGAGAATTTGATTGTCTGTTACTGCCTTGCGTAGTTCTTCTTTTAGTTTGTATATTGGCAGAGACTGTCTCTGTTCTATTATGCTCAGGTTGGTTTTTTTGCCAAACGACGATTTTTTACCGCCTATGACATGTTTCTTCCATTCGGGTAAATCCTGAGATTGCAATCCGATTCCTCTCGCCGAGGTGCTTTTGTATTCTTCCTCGGGTAGCGGGTCGATCCAGCTTTTATTTTTGCCCGAAGGTTGCGAATCAACTTCTTGTTCTCTCTGTAACATTTTTTGTTCACGTCTTTCTTTCGCCAAAGCCGATTGCATCATAGCAGCCTGGGCCAATGATCCATCAGGATTTTTGACGATACGAACGGGACTCAAATCATGGAGAGCTCGACCGTGACCTAAAATCAATAATTATATTTGTTGAACTTTAAACATCAATAAAACAATAAGTATATTTTTACCTTGTAGGAAAGGTGGTTCGTCTTCGACTAATTCTATTTCAATATCAGCCTCACCGCCATCTTCATCTTTTGGAAGTAAGCCAGTTTCTTCGTCAAAATCGGGCAACTCGCTTTTATCTATACAGCCTGAGGAGATCATCTGCTTTATTTCCCATCTTTCTGGACTCGATATTCTTGTCACGCGTTTTCTTGAGTCCTCTTCACCCTCATCATTACCCACCGGTAATCTAAGAACGGAAGTGCTACTAGTGATGGGTCTATCAGGATTCCTATCTTTGTCTTCTCTTTCTGTCAGAACGTGCGACAGTGGGTTCAAGTCTTTGCCTGTCATCTGACACACGTCTTTCATTGTAAGTGATACTTTCTGTCCCGTTACAGAAAGAACTTTTACCTACAAAAGTTCAAAACACCTATGTTATTTTCAAAATATTTCATATCTCATGTTTTAAAATGTATGCCTTACCTTCACTTTGCTACCTCTAGATACCACTTCTGAAACATTGGTTACTCTACCTTCTGCTCGAAGTTGAGAAATATGTACTAAACCTTCCCATTTTTTCCTCAATCCCTCCAACTGTACGAAACATCCAAATGGAACAATATTTGTCACTTTGCCCATATAAATCTATTAATTAAGAAAGATTTAGAATCAAATAACACCATTATGAAATTGGTACCTTTCCTGTGACTGGATCCTCCTCTAATTCAGGACTGTTCCTATCATGATTATACCTCTTGTTATACTGATCTTTCCTTCTATCTCTCGATCTACTTCTCGATCTTTCCCTGGACCTTTGTCGATGTCTTGATCTATTGTGGCCATCATGTGACTCTCTTTCTCTGCGACTCCTTCGTTCCCTAGATCTAGACCTATTCCTTTTACTATCTCTCTGGTAAGATCGACTTCTCGATCTTCTTCTTCTATTTGGTGACTTTGTATTTTTCTTCATTTTTTTAGGGTGTGGGCTTTGACTTCTTTCTTTCCTAGGCTCCCTTTTTTCTTTCTCTTTACTAGATGGTGCATGTGCTTCAAATTGTGCCATTATATCTGCGACAGAATCATTCAGTTTCTCATCATTCACATCTGTAGTCTCATTAGTTAATGGTTTTTGGGGTTCATTTGGAATGGCTAATCCTGGAAATATTTGAGCCAGGCTTTCCTTCTCCGGGATTTTTTGATCTTCACCTGATTTATTTTTAGGTTTCATGTGTTGAATAATTCGTAATAGGTTAGACATAAATGAATCGGAGAATTCGGCCCCATTTTCAATTAGTGCTTTTTTAAATGTATCAGGTGTATTATTTTTTTCTGACAGATGTATTATAAATTCAGCTAAAAATGAAAAAATTAATACAAAAATATAACCTCACCATAATTAGTTAAAACTTACCTAAATCCTTATCGTTCATTCCTAAATGATTTTCTAGTTCGGTACATACTTTAGATACCAATGAAAGGTACTCTAACTTTTCTACCTCATTCATTTTTTATTTCTTCGAAATAAATACGATGCTCTGTCTGTACCACAAAAACATTGGTAAAAATCACGTAAAAATCTGCTGTCATAGGACTGTCACCTGTCACTACCATAGATAACTACAATAAGAACCAATACAGAAGTACAAAACAGAAACCACAGTTCTTCTTCTTCTTGATCTTCATGCCATGGATATTTAAATGCCTATGGAACCATAGTCCATTAGAAATGTTTAAAAGTCAATGCATAAAGAATCTGCCATTTTGCTGTCCCTAGAAAGCGCAGCACCTGTCACGTGATCTATATCATGTACCGACGCAGTCTATATTTTTTTAGGTTTGTGGTATGTGATGTGCCTAAAACCTATGGTCAAAGCACAGCTTAAATAACAATCCTCACAGACTGCTATGACCGGGAACGTCTCGCGCAGATCTTCGCGCATGCCGCCATATTGGGATACAACCTTTCAAATAGGACCAGGGCCGTCTTGTGTTCTATTTGTGTTACTTTGTGTTTATTGTTATTTATCATGATGAGTGAAAGAAGGGGAGGACATGTTTGTGCCGTGTGTGGATAACAGTAGTCGGGTGTGTGAGGATCATTTTGAACCCAGGATGTTTACGAATCATTTTCCCAATCGGTTGAATAAAAATGCAGTTCCTACATTATTTCCTTCACTTGAGGGAAGTTCTAAATATTTTTCAGATCATACCTATTCCCTGCCCATGCTAGTCACCCTTAACATAAACATTCTTCAGGATATGGTTTTATGCCAAACTAATGTCTTGGAAAATAATCCAGGTATTATATAGAGTACGGCAGAAAGTTGAACACAATGAAAACATTTTAATTTAATAAGTTTCACTTTTGTTTTGTTTTCTTTTTTAGTCATTAGCAACGTAATGTTAATAAATTACCTATACGTACTTTGAAAAGTAATTGTACATTTTATGTTAATAATGGATCCACGTAGGTGTGGTATTTATATTAATCAAGCTCCCAAATTTAGGTAACATTTCCTATATCTATATTTTAGTAAAACAAAAACAAAAAATATTTTGAAATTCAAGTAGGTACACAGTGCAGTTAAAACACTTTCTAAATTGGGCAACTATTTTTAATCCGGTCCTGACTTGTATCCCAAAAGACAGAGAGAGAACAAGCTTCAAGGACAAATTTTCACGTTTTAATACTTCAAAGGTGCCGCCGTAGAGTCTGTGAGCTGATTGTTATTTAAGCTGTGGTCTAAGCATAATGTAATGGTCAAAGCGAGACCACTGAAATATAATTATTTTAAATATTGATACTTATATTGGCTTCATCAGTATTTTAAGCATAATATCCTTATTTATATATTATATAATATTATATATAATAGTTAGTCAACCAGTCAAACTTAGGAGTAAAAACGATAGATGGCGATACTCTTTAAAATCCATGTCATCCTTATAATATAAACACAAACCTTTTTCTAGGTTTGTGACTATAAACAAGGATGACTCGCATTCACTGAAATATAATTTTATGTGATGACTGGAATGCGCTAAAAGCTGCGCGAATGGGATTACAAATAAACAGCGCCATATTTGTTTTGTGCCTTCTAGCAATGGCGGAGCAATAAAGATTTAGCTGATTGTGAATTAAAATGAAATTGAATTCTGGATATGAAGAATTATTTGGTGCTATATGTTGGCTAATTTTACGGTCCCTTATAAAAGAGGACATGTTCCAACAATAACATTCACAAAAATACACAGAGAATAACACTAACGCGAGACAAGATAAAAGAGGAAACCACACTGTACGCCAACGACGTGTTTACACACAAAGTAATGGGAAATTAAGAACACAATTCATATCGTACGTGCAGATGATTGTCTCTCTCGCACCTACATACATAACCAATGAAGTATGTCTTTGCTGAGTTTCATGTGCCTCCTTTTGCCTGCTCTTAGGTTTGGTACTTTTATTTGGATGCGCAATTGAACTAAACGCATTCCATACATAGAAATCATAAAATATATAGAACGCCAAAAGAGGTATCGAAAATAGTCAACCTATGGAGAAAACGCGAGTTTGGTTATATTGCAGCAACTTAGCTTTTATGAGTTGATGACACTAACGAGGCAGCTACACACTAATAGGCGGGAATTTCAATATATAAAAATTTTAGGTCCATTTTGTGATTTCTATGGTCCTTCCGTTTTGAATTCAATTGTATACAAGGCTTAAATTGCAGGGTAACCAACTCTTTACATTAAGTTTTCCCTAGATGGCAGATTTCTAAGCTCCTCCATACTCTGACTATTTTTGAGTGCATGTAAAGGATTTTGGCGTTCTATATATTTTACGATTTCTATGATTCCATATCGTACATTTCAGTGAGCAAGACCCATGGACCACGATATTCAATTCCCAGACAGTTGTTTGTGGTCTGTGCCACATTTTTCAACGATCATAGAATTAGAGATGTGTAAACCCGATAGTATTTGGGTATCAAGTAGATACTGATACTTTCGTTATTCGTATCAGATACTAAGTGGTACTTCCACTCGAATTTCAGGTAATGTTGTAACATCGTCATGCTAAATCGCGTCATATTTGTCGAATCATTGTCTGCTAGATCTCATCACTTTTGTAGTACCATTGGTTTTCTAAGCTACACTATCTACTACTTGTCAAATCACCTGAATTTCAATCTCAAATTTTGTACTGTGGCGACACCAATATTACCATTTGGAAACATATACATCGGACCATAAATGTCAGAATTTGACATTTGATATTCACTCATATGACACTCTGTAATATCTTTTAATAGAACCTACTTATATAATTTTCACGAGGATACTTTTAATTTCAAAAAGCAAACTTCCAAAATATTTGCATTTATTTTGTTTAAATGGTAAATATGTCGAAGAGTCTGCAGTAATACAATATACAATTTGCTATAAATTAGTTTATTTTTTGAAGGACCTTTTCCCAAAATTGTTATTAAATTACAAGAAAAATATTTTTCAAGTACATATATGCATATATATAAATTGAACTGTTACTTGCAATGCCTGTTAAAAAAAAAATAAAATCACAATAATGACCTTTTGTTACCTAACACACTTATAAAATTTATAAAACATTACGTTTTGGCTTCATATAAATATCAGCAATTTAAGATTATCAAAATATCTTCTAATTTTGAGCCTTTTCCTAACTGCAATTTGTCACATTCAAATCACAATATAACGAAGCATAATTATTTTATTTATTTGCTATTAAAAACTTGAGCTTTCACGTTTAATACATATATCAAATTGAATTTTGTCTTGCGAAAGAAGCTTCACAATCTGAAAATTAAATATAAAATGCAAGCAATCTATAAAATTGGTACGGATATATTAAATCCTGAGATATTACTATAATTACACATATTTACACAAAGTAAACTGAACTTACATTCCTAAAGTTCTAACAATAAATACAAATATATGAACAAGACTTGTAATCAATAAATAAATAGAACAATTTATGTACTCAAACGTAAAGAATTTTGTATCACTACAGAAAAGGCAGATATATATTAATTAAAATCCTTGAAGGGTTAAAATAATAAAAGTATGCACTATTAAAACAATTTAAAAACTATTTTAGTTTATGATACAGGTGACTAACTTCTTTTTTTATTAAATATGCAAATTAATTCACTTTCACTCACTGAAATCGCCCGAATATTTCAACAATAATGCAAATTACAACTACTTTTTAGTCGACTGTCAAAGTTCTTTTAGTAAAGCTGATTTTGCGGTTTTTAATTTGTCTAATCTCTTAAGAAGATGGGTATTTGATGTCTCCAATTCCTCTGCTCTACTTAGTGCATCCCTTGCCTAGAAAATATGAAAATAGCAAGTGAAATTTATTTACATAAAAAATCAAACAAAAAAACTGCTTGGTAACAACCATATTAGTGATGATTCGCAATAAAAATGTCAATTCTGGGAGTAATTATTTTAAATGGTTAAACAAGAACGAAATTAATTTTGTTAAGTTGTTAAAATAAATCCCAAAAAAAGTGTTAAAATTAAACAAACTGGTCATTTCTTTGGTTCATTTTTTAAATAATTTTTTTTCTTGAAATAAAAATTTAAAAAACTTAAATAGTTTGATCGATTAATTATCAGAGGTTAATTTCTATAATATAGAGATTAACTTCTATAATATAGAAATACATTTCTGTAACATTGTAAATAAAAAAAATCACATTCACAGAAGAGAAGTAATAACGTATACGTTAATGGAAAGAGCATTATTAAAAGCAGTGAACTATATTAGCATAAATTGATGATAAAAATAATTTTATAAATAAGAAGTCTTTTTTGTGGAATCATTAATTATACAAGTTGTATCTTTGAATGGGGGTCATATTTATCCAAAGGGCATATTTGACGTTTAAAAAAAAACATACAATGTTTTCAAATTCCGTCTTGAAAACTGTCTTTCTTAAATATTTATTTCGTAACTTTCCTCAATAGAATGCATCCATAATTCATCAATCTTGTGTCCATTTCTAAAGTAGGAGTCTATAATAAACACTATTTAGACGTTTTTAAAATGACATTATTGAAACTGACAACGATGATATAACGCATTCAGGTTAAGTTGGTCGCTACGGTCTGCTCTATGTCCAAATTTTCAGAGCCAACTTGACTTAATTTTACTTGAACACTCATTACAAAAACACCAATAAATACCATTTAAAATTTTACTATAAAATTAAATTTAATAAAATACAGTACTGCACTACATGAATTATGATCAGTTAAATTAGGTCGATATTAGAGGGTGACACTTGAAGCTTTGATTGAAGCAAATGAGTTTTATTCATGCAATATGTTTAAAAATTCAACTATTTCTTTAATAAAAAAGGTCAAATTATTTCCAAATAGTATTCTGGGAACCACATACTATAATCTTTGAAAGACCGAGTTCCATTTAAATCTACATCCTGTATATGATTTTACGCAAAAAATAAAAATATATTTTTGCCGGTCGGTCTTTGTAACGATTTTGCTCGTACTAAATCGTTGATAATGAACATAATGTATGAGAGTTCTAAGATTCTGTAAAACTGGAAGAAATAATAAGTTAGTGAATTTTTTTCACACAATGTCACAGAACTACTTGATTAAAAGTCACAATTATTATTATACTCGCAACAAGAATTCACACGACTTACGAACAAATGAATAGTTCATTATATTTTCATCAAAATATTTAAGAAACTGCAACTGATAGTCATAAAACTATATACTACACTAGAAGTTTGCATTATACAGGGTTAACTATGACTTAGTACAAATAGTTTAAAAGGGGATAGGAGAAAATAAGAATTAACGGAATCACCCTTCAAAACTTATTTATAAAGCTAAAAAAATGTCTTCGGTATTATTTTAAATCCTTATTTAACGCCGCCAATGTTAACTTGCTTGTTGGTTACATACTCTACAAGCATGCAACAGTCGCCCATCAGTCAGTATCGCTGTCATGTCATAATTGAATTCCTGTGTTTACGTTGTAATTTTGTGTTCTTCAGTATTTAGTGCCTTTTTTAATTTCTGAATGTTTTATAGTTATTAAATAAAGACATTTGTGTTGGGTGCAGATACTTTCCCACAATACAGTTCGCCGGTTTGGTTTTCTAGGTTATGGGACAAGACTGCCGCGATTACATTAAAACTTATCTATTATCTATTCGTTTGATTCGATTTTGTTATAATAAATAGGCATCTAATCTATCTAATTGTACCTACGAGAAGTGTCTTTTATCGGTAGTGAGTGGCTGTAATGAGCTATGTAGTTCTACTAGTTTATAACGAAATAATGGAAACGAAAGCTAAATACTGCAGCTAACTAGATTAACTGTTACTTATCTTTCAGATATTATTACTAATAAGAATGTTAATTTTGTTTCTACATTTAGAAATGCTGCAAAAAAACGACGATGGTAGTAGATGTTGTTGACAGATGTAAGTTTTATCTATGGATCTAAGCCATCTCAGTCGGTTCTTATCATAGGCGCCGACTTTCCGTAGAAAAAAAGGGTTTTGCCACATTTTAAAATATCGAGCTAAAATTCTGGAATAATTTTTTATTGTCTTTTAGGCCTCCCTGAGCACGTGGTTAATTTTTTTGTACTTAGTCATAGTTAACCCTGTATATTGCACTAAATTGCAAAAAATTATTGTTTTTAACGCGACCAAATATCGAAAATTACGTTGACAATAAAAACAAATGTGTAACGTCAGCCGTGTGAGGTAAGACGTCTGAATTCTTGACGCGAGTATAGCAACATTTTCAGACCATGGTGACATTTGTACTAAACTCAAACTGTTTTTACAATCAGTCTATAACAGAATCTTTTATGATCTACAATGCTAATATAGTCCACTAGTACGTTTATTTATTTCATAGTTAGCCATCCCATCGATTTACCTTAACCTCTTATGAGCTTGTTTTAATGCCACATTAGAGGCTTCCATCAGTATCAGCTGTTGCTTCAAGTTGTTTACCTGATACCACACGACATAAAAAGTATTATAATGTAATTTCATTAAACAAAAATGCCATACTCACACGAGAAACTCATATGGTATAGAATTTCAATGAAAAATATATATAGTGTAAATAAGCAAGCGTGAAAAAATTGGGGGTGATTCCCTGCAGAAAAATATGGTGGATCTTTTATAGTGTGGATTTTGTAGTTAATGAATCATGAATTTTATTCAATAAGTGGTATCCACACTATATATATCATGAACATACCCTGCGAAGATACAACCCTCTAAAAATTTTGTCAAAAAAAGCCACCCATAAAATTTGTTTTATACGTAACTTTTTTTTTATCGCTTTCTTACCATTTAAGAATTCATTTCACATAGCCTGATTCATTCTAAACAAAAATGATCTCTTGTATTATTTTGTAAAATTAACGATTTCTGAACAAAAAAAAATATTTAAAATCAGTCACATGGCATGGTTGGCATAGAGTAGAAATTAATGGAATGCTATAATCATCAATATCTGTCTATTGAATCAGCTGAATTTCAAACCAGAATTCTGTAATGTGCTGTAGTGTGGCGACACCAATGTATTTGGAAACATACACATCAAGCCATAAATGTCAGAATTTGACATTTAATATTGACACTGTAATAGAACCTACTTATTTAATTTGGTTCGCAAAAATGTACGTATTTTTTATATATTATTTTAAAACATTGAAATATGTGGCACTGGCCCATTCCAATACTTCACACAAAGCTTTTGTGTTTAAATATTTTACGTAAGTATTAATAATGGACTGCCACTCTTGCACTTCACCATAAAAACACAATACTTATTATTTGAGATTGTATCAATTTACAAATTTAAAAATGATACATAAACAGGAATGTACACCTTAACAAATATGTGACATTTGTCATAATTTCTTAAAAACATTAAATTACTGATGAAAACAAATGATGATGTCCTACTACGTCATTTGTCCTGTAGGTGCTACCACGCGTAGTGAGTCACTACAAAAGGAAAACAGACTAGATAAAGCATGACAGCTGCGATTTAGCCGACATTGCTGTAGTACCTATGTGGCAGTTACGTTGACATTTTGTAATGTCGATTGTTTATAAATAATACACACAAACCTAGAAAAAAAATAAACAGCGTCGGTTCATGATATAGGTCAAGTGACAGGTGCCGCGTTTTCTAGGGACCTGAGGTCCAGAAAATGGATATTTTAGTTGCTTTATGTTGGCGGTTGTGCAAATATGATGGCTGCATTGCAATATGAAATTAACTAACTTGCTGTCATTTTAATGTCATTAAAGAATGTGACCAATCACAGTTAACAAATGAGCTTCACTCTACAATACAACCAACATAAATTGGCATAAAACCCAAGTTTTAGCGATTCTGGACCTTTTAGGGCAGCCATGTAGCGGCATTTGCGATCGCCGGCAATATGACACTGGCACAGTCTATATTTTTTCTAGGTTTGTGTTAATAAAAAATGTGAAAGTGACAGCCACCTACTAGACAAATTACAGTTTTTTTAATTTCTACCCTATGCCAATCATGCCCTGTAACACATTTTAAATACATTTTTTTGCTCAGAAATCGTCAATTCTACAAAAAAAAAATAATAAGAGACCTTTTTTGTGTAGAATGAAGCAGGAAGGTAGCAATAAGAAAAACGGTTACATATGAAACAAGTCTTAAAAGTGGCCCTTCTTACAATAGGAGGTAGAGAAAAATAAAAAAATTGTTTAGCGTGTGCCTTCTCCATAGCAGAAAATGAAAATGTCTACTTAATTTCACTTTTTGATATTTCAGAAGAAAACTATTTTTTTATAGGGGATGGATGTTCAAATGAGACTTTTTTATATGAAAGACCCACCTTATTTTTCCAAGGGCAATCACCCCCTAATTTTTTCGCCAAAACCAGGAACCATTTTTTTTTTTAATGACCCAGGATTAGGGGAGAGTTTTGTTGCCATATTATTTGCCTCGAGAAGACTTGACTTCGGAATCAAAAAGTTTCATCCAAAGAGAATGCGTGCTCTTGAAATTTAAATTGAACAACCGTGAGGTGTCTTTTCGACAAAATGAGAGCTACATTCTCTATTATTTTGACAGCATTTTTGTTTAAAAATTATCTTTCAAGCCATTAGTGATAAAATCAAGCAAAAGCAAAAAGCTGTGTTAGTATTTACCACTCAAGTACTTTCTGAAGCGTCTGTTGACAAATCTGTTAATGAATTTGACTCCTGTAATAAAATTAAATGTGCAAATAAAAATATGTAAAAATATAAAGCGATTACTAGAACAAAATTTAAATTATTTGCGTGAAAACGTGTGACTTATAAAATTAAAATGTAATCATGCAAGATAATAGCTTTGAACTGACCTCTCTCTGCAGTTTCCTCTTTTCCGCCTTAAGGGCCTCCTCCGACTGTTCCGATACTTCCGCTGCGGTTTTGTATCGTATAACTTGACTTTCCAGCCGTGCGACGGTTGCTTGAAGCGTTGCGACGTCCTGCTCGGCCTTCTGCGCTCGAAATTTATAATCCGCCAGTTGCTTACTGGTTTCCCCTAAAATACAGAAAAGCAAAACGTAATGCCCGTTATTATAATAAATTAGTCCTTACTTTGCACATCGTCGTAATCGCAGTCGGAAGACGGTCCGTTAAGTAGGCCTGCCGAACTGTGCTTCCTCCTTTTGCTCTTTTCTTCTTCTAATTCTAATTTTAAATGGCTAATTTGGTCTTGCAATTCGCTTCTTTCTTTAACGAATCTGGCTAACCGTACATCTTCAAAAAAAAAAAAGGAATAACTACATAAATAAAAATTCAAAATCACATTTATTTAGCAGTAACAGCCAAACAGATTTTTGTGAGTCAACAACGGTTTTCTATGATGTGTTTATTTACAGTGTCTCAGATATTTCATGTACAGAATTACCACACTCTTGGAATCTGAATAACTCAATTTAACTAAAATTATTTCTATCCACAGTTGCTCCTTTTAACCACTAGAGTATCGTAAAATTAATATCTTGAAAAAGTTTATTATATTTATATCACTTTTTGTACCGCTGCTGCATTCACAGATATATAAAAATACCCAGTCCCAAACAAACGTGGTCACTATCTAAATCGCTTTGAATTCTAAGTGATCTCTCCGAAATATCCAAATAACACGCTCTAATTCAAGACTGTAATTCAACACTAACTGTCTCGGCCTTTATTCTTATTTTATTGACCAAACTAATATTCCAGGTATTTTCTAACATCTCTAGGTCCATTTCTCGAACAATTCTCGTCGTTTCTCAATTTTCCAGTCGCGCCTCGATACATGGCATTATTTTGTTTATTTACCAGAAACGCGTAGGGGTGATTTGGAGCAATCTAGCTGCCGTCTTGTTTTTATTTTGTTTATGTCATATGATTAAGATATTGCTATTTCTGAATAAATTCGACCCCAGTAACTTGTAATATACAGTATATTGAGACACCTAGAGCTACACCACATACAAGTATTACTAAATATTACCTAGACTTCCGTCACCTGCACTCTCCAACATCTGGGCATTTTCTATGCTAATTAAGGCTTTCTTGGGGGACTGTATCAACCCATCTTCATCGGGAGGCAATTCCTCAGCTACGATAACTAGACCCTTCTCCGCAATTAACTGATCTCTCTCTTCCAGCTCCGTCCTAGTCACAGCCAAGTCTTCTTTTAATTTGGCACACAACCTTTTCAGCTGATCGTGGTCTCTACATTTTTCACGATGCTCCCTTTTTAACTGGGAATGTTCCTCTTCTAATTCTTCTAACCTAAGTCAATAACAAGGTTAACTCACTGAAATTAAGAAGCGCCATTATTTATTTTACCTATCTTTTAACAGCTCCAATTGATAAGTATGCGCTGCTTTGTCATTGTCGAGTTGAGCATTAGCAATCATCGCCTTACGGAATTTTTCTTCAACCTCCTTGAGTTCATGCTGAAAGTACAAGTTTATCAGATTATGCTCATAGAAACAGAAAGGAGTAAAGGGAGTAAATAACTTATGGAGTGGGACGTTTTAAGAATAAAAAAGGAGACATTCTTGATCATTTAAATATTAAAGTTGTTAATAACCCTGATGTTACACGGTGTAGACAAGCTACATCTAGCGGCTATTCGCTACTTCATGCCGGACTGACAAGTCACAGACACAAAGTATTCTACGTTACAGTAGAAATTATTTTGGCGATAATGATATATAGCAAACACGAAATTCCAGGAAATAACTATTCTACGGGGTAATGCCCCGATCAGCATTGGAATTACACTTGAAAAACCTACAGCAAACAGCTAAAGTCACTTGTCAGCAACCCACCAGACATATATCAGTTTATAACTTATTAACTCTCATCAGTATGCCATAAGTAAGGTAACCGACGATAACCTTAGCTGTTTAACCTGTCTAACCTAACACAAGGGACCATAAGTAGGCGGTATAGAGAATATCTAGCAGCCATTCACTACTCCATGCCAGACTGGCAAGTCATATACATGAAGCGGTCTACTTTACAGTAGAAACCATTGAAAGCTAGAGATGTTGGTTACTTCACCTATGGCACACTGATGAAAGCTAATAAGTTCAAAACCGGTATATGTCTGGTGAGCTGGTGACAAGTGACTTTAGCTGTTTGCTATATGTTTTCCAGGTGTAATTTAGTGGACATGGTATGGACATTAGCCCGCAGAGTAGTTGTCTCCTTGAATTCTGTATTTGCAACCCAGACGTTGTTAATAACTCCTATATTAATACTATCCCTAATCTGCATGAACAGGAAACGTTAACATTATTTAAACAATGTGCGTCAAATAATAATAAAATTTGAAACTGTTAATGTTAATCTAATTCAAAATATTCTCTATAATACTGTAACCTCTATGTTGGGTTAGCATGGAAACACGTCACGTAGACAAAGTTTATTGTCACTTGATTACACAAGAAATATTATTCAACAAATTCACAACTGTCAAATTCTTTACTTTGACGTTTCAGTCATTCACGTTTGACTGCTCAATATAAACTGAACTGTGACGGCGAAACCGGTCCGCTTATATAGGTTTTTCTCGAAGTTTCTGCGAATTCAAGAATGCGTTGAGAAACAAATAGAATATAGCCTGGAATATTCTGGAAAACGTCAAAATAAAGGTATTACAAAAATTATAAATTCTAACACAAACAGGAACATAATTAACAAACTAAAAAGGTAGGTGAGTTTACCTAACAATATCAAAACTAATGCACAAGGACATGATGGTAAATCTTAATGATGTTATTAATGTTTTGTTGAATTATATTGCACATACAGGGTGAACCTTAAATAAGTACAAATATTTTAACTGCTGGTGTAGTTCGTCATATAGATCAGTCAGTGAAAGCCATTTTTTAAAATTTCTAATATTTACGGAGATATTAATTTTTTAATAAAATACGCACATTTTGAGGACCGCTGCTTAACCAAGCTAATAAACCATATGATTTGTAGCGAGGTTGCCACATCTTCTCTGATATAAATATTACGTTTCCCTTAACGTAATAGTAAAGCAATACGGTTAATTCTATTTTAAAAATACTTGTTTGAAGCAAGTACAGTAAGTTGGGTATGTAGTATGATACGCAGCAATATTAACATACATTTTAACTGTTTAACTGACCTTACTATAAACGATTAAAAATGAATTTCATAATACTACCATAAAGTATTTAGGAAGATATTACGTGATATTACTATGTCCAATCTTCAAAAATTATACATAAACGTGCACACAAGCTTACCTGTTTATTAAAAAATTAACTATTTAATCAGTAATCCACATTTCACAAGTTAAATGCCATTGTACACTGTTAGAAAGAGACACAAGACACAATTTCCTTAAGTTATTTTATGAATAATAACGAAAAACTATGATTTTCATTTTTAACATATTAAATTTAGTTTGTTCAAGCAAAGACATTTGTGTAACACTGGCAAAACTGTGAACGGCACATTCAATTTGAAGCGCTATGACACATAAATGTATGAAAGTCAGCGGTTCTCAACAAGTTTTTTACAGAAAAATTACAAAATTTATTTAAAATTTCACTTTTTTATTTCTAATTTTTTTGTAAAACAACTATTAATTATGTGTTCTACACAGTGAACTATACTGCTGGTTAAAATATTTGTACTTATTTAAGGTTCACCCTGTATAATTAATGAATGTTTAGTACATGGACTGTTGGAAGGAGGCACTTGTAAATCTTAGCTCCCCTTTTGAATATAAGGACCTTTGCCTCATCAGTATCTTAACAACAATTTCTAAAATATTGGAACTAATAGTTGACTTCTCTAAGATGTTTGATACGCTGAATCATAATTTACCATTAGCTATTCTCAAATTGTTAAACTTACATCTTCCCTTCTTAAATTTAAAAAAAAAATACTTAAACAGAAGTCAGAGTTAAAAATAGCTTCCCAAGTTTCCAGTTCTCTATTGGTTTTCAATAAGTTCCGCAAGGCTCAATACTTGGCCCTCTTCTTTTTTCATATATAAGAGAGAATTTTCAAATAATAGAAACATATTATTTATTTATATGCTGATGATACCCAAATTTTTCATTTATATCACTTCGTCAGCAACACTTTCTTTAAATAATAACCTTGAGAATCTGCATATATCAAAAACTGGAAAATTTTAAATTTTGTTTATTACTCGAAAGCAAAAGATAATAGATCATTTTGGGTTTGACCATTAATTTTTCCTTAAAAAAAGAGATCGAGAGTGGGCAAGGGTCATTTATTTCTATCTCCTATAGTTATTATATCCTATATTATTATATCCTATATTATAGTTAATCCATATTATAAATGTTACAAAATCGCTATTGAAAAATTCAGAGAAAGTTTTTAAATTTTTGTATTTCAAAGTAACTGGAGTTTATCCAGAATTTAATACAGATTACAACACATTATTAGAAAGATTTAATGTTTCCAGTTTAGATTTGAGAAGAAAGTGTTCTTCACTATCTTTTATATAAAATATTGCATAATGACATTGACTGCCCTGCTTTTTATCGCAGATTCAATTTAATGTACCTAGATCCAACTTGAGAGTTGTACAAACTTTTTCTCTTAATAAGCCGAATACTAATCTTTGCTTAAAATCCCTAAATATTAAATGTGTTTTAACTTTAATAAATTGTGTTGTGTTTGTGATATATATGTTGATAATTTTAAGCATATAGTGAGTACTGCTACGCAATTGCTGACTGAGGATCATATATTCGGTTAATTTGTTATTTAATTAATTATATCTTTTATTGTTTTATTTTTCGTTATATAACTGTAACTGGCTACTCATATTTTCTGTTACAATATACACTACTGTTATTATGTATTTAAGAAATTTAGTGTCATTGCTCTGTAAATGGGTAACTGTTGAGCAATAAAGCTATTATTATTATTATTATTATTAACGAGATAGCCTATAAAAACATGGAAATTTGCCCACATTTTACGTAATCGAAATATAGGAAAATCATTAAATACCTATTATGAAGGAATAAAGATCTATATTAATAGAGTACACCATTCATACTACACAATTTTTTTTTAGGTTGAATAACAGACAAGCAGACCTACCCTTAGTTCTCTGAGACTGCCTCCATCTTCCAAGGAATCCTCAGAACTTCTCCGACTAGACAAATACCGACTACCAGCCGTTGTATTTCTGGGGGTCCTGACCATCGGTTCGGCCAACATATCGAACTGTCTATCAGCATTTTCTTCTTGTTCCTTCTGCTGGCGCTCCAATTCGCGCATACGTATTTCTCTAGCTTCCGCCCTTGCCTGCCTCTTTGCCCAAAGTCTAGCTTCTGCCTAGAAACATACATTTTGTGTCAATTATTGAGATAAATGTTAAAAACTGATAATCCGAGATAAAATTATTTTCCATATAATAATACAAATATTAATTTCAATTTCTTTAAAAAAACTGCAATCTTCGAAAAACTGCAAATTTTTAAAACGTTTTCATAGTTTGCTGGTAATTCTGAACACCTTGTAGAACGTGGATGCCTGTCAAATAGTAAACAATTATAATAATCATGGCCGTACCCAGGACAATTAACGTGATGCCTAAATATCAAAATATAAAAGGGTAGGGAGTAATTATTCGCAAATAATGAATATTTAACAAAGATCATTGAATGCAAAGAATTATTTACTGTTTCTATGAACTAAAATAATCTCTGTACTAGAAAAAGACGGCAATTCAAACGAAAAACGTACTTCATCACTGGTATTCTGTATAAAGGAATGAATCACATCACTTTCATCCGCTGCATCGGTATCAACTTTACTCGTTTCGCCGCCACTGCAAGAACGGAAACTGTCAGTCTGTTCAAAATAATCCGAGGTATCATCATCGGTTACACCTTCTATTATGAACACGTTATTATTTTCTTCTGTTTTATTACTCTGCGAAATAATTTCCGGACACACACCTTCCTTTTCTGTCATGTTCACAATAAATTGATAAGACATCCAACTGTACACTTTTTATCTATATCGCCTCTGATAAGGTCTTTTTCTGCTACGTATTTACATAGCTACCTACTTAAAAATTACGAACCGAGCTAACGAAATATTTGTTATTTATTAAAATGACCTAATCCTCCATGGTCGGTTAGATGATTCACACGCATCTTGCCACGCCGTAGAACTAAACATACATAATTAGTAATAATTCTAGAAAAACGGGCGAGGGCGAATATTTAACTCAAATGTTATTGAAAGTGCTGATTGCCGGAAATATTCGTGCAGGTCTAAGATGTTTGAATTTACATATTATACGTGTTGTTATTTATAGCTGATTAAACAAAATTATAATAAATTAATAAGTGCTATTTACTTTAACTTACAATAACATGAAAATTTGAATGTCTGGAAATTTACTATCACTTTGTATGTATAGTCTTTTCAGTCAGTTGGTGAAGTGATCTGCAGCGCCTGAGCTAACTTTAAAACCGGTTAAAATTTTAAAATAGTTTTAACCATATCTGTCATAGAATGAAAATAGTCTATAAGATATATAATAGTATAGTATGTATAATTTTATTATATTGACAAATAATGACAGTATTTTTTTCAGTTACGGATATACCAATTTATGTCAAATAAAAGAGCGTGAATTAAGTAAATATATTACATACAGGGTGATTCAGTCATGTCATTAATTTTAAGAGGAGATAGGGATTTGTATATGACGCGATTAATAGTTATTTATGCAACTACAAAAAGTAAGTGTTTATTGCACGCGACGTGAAATTGTCCAACGGGGCCCTCAGGCCGAGTAGGACAACGAGTCAAGCTCTTTGGTTCTAAGATTCGTCAATTTATCGACAATTTATTGTTCCCCGAAGTTTCCTTTGCTTGTTAAACCATTGAATCACAGAACACTCAAAATTGACTGTCGTTAACAACAGTTCTCGACAGACGGACAAATCTCGGGCCCAAAAAACCCCTACTGTAAAACACGGTGTAACATAACGGAACGTCACACATGAAGGTCTTTATTTCTTGTCCGACTTTAAAAACATTTTGCCCTACAGATATTTTCTATTAGGGCCTTTGTTTTCAAGATACAGTGTTAAACTTGTAGATCGAATACGCATTTCGTCATTAAGGTTTGAGGGAGCGTCATTATTAATGAGGGCGAGGGAAGAATATGCAACCAGCAGTACAATTACAATTCCAAAGTTGGAATAAATCTGTAAACTTTGCCTACCGCATGTACGCCGTACGTTTCTCGTAATAGTAATAGTTTCGCGTCCAGACGTGTTCCAGACCTTGCTTTGGGATATCTGCATCGTTTTGAAATTGTTCTTGTCAAAGAAGTGACTTTCTAACTGTGTGCGTGCGTGTGTATTTAAGGTTATATATATTTTGAATATTTGGGCGTTATTTAGTGTCCTAGTCCTGACCTTTTTATTTGATAAAATGCGGTGTGCCGTTTGATTATAAATTTTGGAATGCAAATTAAAACAAGTAACCTCCTCCGCTTTATTTACTTCCTTTTATGAAAGTTGACTTCGCGAAGTGTACAGCTTGTACTTAACCAAAACATTTTGTATGACTAAGTTGATGCTATTCTTAACATCTTTTATAAGAAAATTTAGCATTCTTCTTCATTTTATTGGATTTAATTGGCTTCGCACATATACGTATTAGCGGATAACAGTCTATGAAAGAACACAAACATTTAGCCGTGATGTGGTAACACCGGTGTGACGTTGCTCGTTTCAACTCTTGACACTGTGATGTCGCGCCTAGGAAATTGTTGTCAACACAGAGCGGGTTGATTTACTTCAATTTGGTGGAGCACCATCGTGAAGTATCACATATGCTGCCTAACGTTGAGATTAGCTTCTACGAGGAGTATCGGTAAATTATTACGCAAAAATTATAAATAACGAGCACCAGTTAATCGATTGTCCTGAATGAAAGGACCAATAAGTGTTCCGTTCAGAATTACAGCCATATATTTACTTTCTGAAAATCGTTGTTGAAAAGCGTGTTCGCCGAGTGACATGCGGATTTTTCAATGCCCAATAATTAATTTAAATGTTTTACTATTTTTTTCACTGTTCATTTTACCACTGAGTTGATAAGAGTAATGTTCAAATAGAAAATGAATATGTTTTTATGTTAGTTATACAGAATCGGAAATTGCGGATCTTTACAAAATAGAAATTGCCGCTTCATCCCAGGGAAGATACGAAGTATAAGCGGCGCGGCACCGTGCATTAGTCTAGCATTCTCCACTACTACGGTAATCGGTTCCGTATCGCCAACGTCAATTCGCCATTGCAAATCTAACTTGTATATTCTCGTTGCCTGAATCCGGTCACCTGATGCCAGTGTTTGCCAAAATCGAGGGCACAATTGAATAGATAGAGGTAGGTATCTACAATATTTGGGTACTTGAAATGTCCTTTATTGTAGACTGCTCTCTTAATAATTAGCAATGAATACATAAACGGGTATGACAGCTGACGGATATGCGGTGTGTGTGCTGTAATCACGCTGTATTGCAGTGATTCTTAACTCTATTCCGTAAGGGTACCTACATTTTCTGGAAACAACAGATTTTACGACCCGTGAGTCACTCTGCGTCACGTCAACTGCGCCTCAACGTTCGCCCGGCCTAACAATAAAATAAATTAGAAAAGTTACGTGGTTAATAACTTTTAAGTAAGTACCTGTAAGTACCTACTTACAATGTAATATTATGATAAAATAGCATAACATAATGCTTTTTAATGAAATAAAAATGGCATTACAAAAGTAATTAAAAATTAAGCTGTGTCAAGAGGTGTTTTTTGATAAATTAAGCCATCTCATGCTTTTTTCTCCAAACCTCATGCTTCTTTGAAATTATTCTCATGCACTGAATTTTTCCCACCTGGCAACACTGCCTGATGCGAACAGTGGAAGCACGCTGTGGTGGAAGTATGCGTGTAGCATGACACAAATACACGCAAGCGGCAAAACACAATTCACCATCAAGATCCTCACGTTTCAAATGTGTATATGTTTTACAGGACAACCTGCCAATTGACTTTAAGACTTTACCTCAAACTCAAACGGAGTAAAGGCATCCATACCCGATCTGGCGAACTCGTCAAATTTGCCTTCATGGGCGAGTATACTATAAGAATAACAAACAGGTTTATAACACAAATTCGTAAAAAAGGGCACTTTTTGATATATTAAAAGTTTCATTGACTAAACGGAAAATTAAATTAATGAGTTAAAGTAAACGAAACACAAATACCGTCCATAAACCACCTACGTTATTTTTTTTTACATAAAAAGTTCATTTGTTTAGGATAATAATCTAAGGACACCATAAAAGGATAATAAAATGTAATTAATACATTCGAGATTTGCGTATTTATATGATTAATTTCCACTCAAAACACGAGTTAAACTAACGTCTGACGTCACTTCAATGCGCCTTGTATGCAGCTCTTGCAAATGGTATTGATCAAATTGGTTTTCATTCATACGACTGCAGTTGTACATGTATACATGTACTGTTGTACATGCATAATTCAACATCCCGTAAAATAATATACATATTATATAGTACATTAGTCCTCGGAAAGCTGTTATTGAATTAAAAATTAATTTTTACAAAAATCGAAACAAAAACCGACAAAACAAGCCAAGACTTACGTTTCTTTTACACATGTAAACCGTAGTAACAAGCAATAAATTAGACTTTGGCTTCTCGTACAAACAATCACTCAACGAAGGGCTCCTATTCAAATGGTTCAGAGATACCACCACGTTTGGAACAGCGACCATCTTTTTCAGCACAGTGTCACTTGAAAAGCAACAGCTTACACCGATAGCAACCATATGTAGTTTAATATAATAAAACAAATATTTAAACACGGCAAACGGGTTAAACATTAAATCGATCTAGGTGGGTAGGTATGTTGTTTACGACCGGGAAATCCTGACGCGGTTATGACCGGACACTTTCATTTCTTTATATAATAGCAACAAATTCACGCATTGTTGTTGCCAACGGGCCTTTATCTACTATCCCAAAAAGCGAAGAACGCCGTCGTGCAGACGCCACGGGATTATGTACGAAACTATTCATAAATACATAAACCTTTTCCCCTCATAGGCCAAGTCGAGAGAGTTCATCGCCCAAAATACGAATGGAACGTAAAAGCTGACAGACTGCATTTTATTATATCCGAATGCAATTCGATTAGTTACTAATCCTAACGTACGGATACCGATAGGTACAGCATTATTTTTTTAATTTCTCCCGATTGAATATTTGAACCAAAATTGGAGCACGCTATGACCTCGCATATGGCTATCATGTGCCACAATATTCGGTTCATTCAGTACCCAATGGCGGAGTTATAAAAGTTTTCTATCTTTAAACAGAATAAATAACATTGTTTCACCCTGTAAAAAATATTGTCTTACTATTTTCCGAAAGGCAAATTAATTTTGTACAAAAAGTTTTAGTCGTATTCCTTACGAATTTTCGCAAAAAAAAAAATCTGTCTGCTTGACTTGAGCAAGGTCAAGGTAGTTTGAAGTACTGAAACTGAAGTAGTCTATGAAATTATGAAACAAATGAAATCTATGACACTTGTCAGACAAATATCATTATTATGAAAATTATAAGTGTGTTCAACAACAAAGCCACCAATTTGAACACCTAAATACTTTATAACTTATAAAATTTAATAAATGTTTTTTGTTATTTTGTTAAGATCATGTCGACCAATTTGCAATTTTTTCTATTGAGATACTGAAGACATTGTCTAATAAAGATATTTTAAAAGAAGATTTTTTCAACACGTTAAAAGTATAATAATATTCTAACAAATCCAAGTACTTAACTTTAATAGCTCAATTGCTTTATTTTTACAGAGAATACGTCACTGTCTTTCTGTCACATTATGTAAGCTTCACCCTGTATGTAACAAAAAATAACAAACACTTTATGGCTAACTTCTTATGTAAACTGTTTGCGGTGAAAGAGATAAAGGATGATCCATTTCAAAATAATTTGAAAATAGTTAGACAAGGATTATTATATTAAGCGAAGTGCAGTTTTGAGGTCTAATGCATGATTTCGAGTTTGAACATAAAATTTGTAGCTCAAACAGAAAACTTCAAGTTAGCATATGAAATTGTAAGTGAACTCAAAATTTGGTACAGAAAAATAAAAGAAAAAAGTTGTGGCCGTTCTATGGTTTTTACGTCTACCAGTTCATAAAGGACAACAATCAAATTTCCCATAAACAAAATAATTCTCTCAGACTTTTCCTGTTAATTTGTACAAATCCAAGCTATACGGTTAACATTTGCAAAAGGATAATTTTCTTATTGTTTTTAAAGTTATTCCATTACAGATAAGAGTTACAAAGAATACATCTAGGCTTAACTATTTTTCTTATCTAGTGTACATATCAAGCGATAATTAAAACAGTTGTATGTTAATAGCACAAACTGATAATTAAAGTAGTACGATATTTCATTATTGTACTACTTGAGAATTGACATTGTCGGTGGTTTCAAAAAAGGTAAGATTTTTTACATTACTTCAAAAGATATGTGCATTTCCAATAGAGATTGCAAAATTTCGCTATATCCATATCCAAAAAGGTTTCAATATCTAACACATTGTATACTGATCTGATCGCTGAAGTTTGTTTGAATTATTATTTATTTATTTTATTGTAATGTATTATCAATATCTAAAAATAATAGGCCTTGCGCTCTATCACGCGATCGCATTGTTGCTTGCAAAGATTTTAGGAGGTAGGCTTTTACGCAATCCCTGCAACGAACTGCCAGACGTCGCCGTGGTTTCTAGGTACCGCGGTCTAAAAATACGAATTCAGTGCAGAAGTGACACAAAAAATGTCGTTGGCTCTTATAGTAAATAGTGCTAACGCAAATTTTTACCAATTCAAATCTAATTATACCAGAAAAAAATAACCGTGTACTACATTATCTTCATTGCGTATCTAAATATATATTTTTTGTGTGTCTTACCTACCTACTAATACTACTATCTTAGAATATTTCGTTGAATAATATAAAAACCGTATTTACACACGTTACTGTAGTAGTAGGGATCTAATCATAATTTACTAATTCAGTTAAGATTTAAGTAACCATTACGCGTTGGACAATATTACGGTTTCCCATTTTCAGTATAACCTGAAACTGGGAAAGAATATATCAAAATCAAGTTATTTTTAACCAGGGAAGTTCAGTTCCTGCTTCCGGTTGGCTTCGTTAGATACGTGTCCGCGTCGAGTTTCAATTACCTACATATTAAAAGAATCCTTATTCTTGCAATTCATATACGTGATTAACACAAAAATTCAATATTTTATGGTTAGAAAGTTAAAAACACTAAACGACACGCTCATTATGAACTTTAGACAGAATAGAATATTACACCGTTGAACAGGTTACATTGCGGATGGTACTTTTCTAATATCACGCTGTATCATTAAAATCATGTCACCTGATAAATTCAAGTATTTTCTCTTAAATCGCGTCGCCTGAATAAAGCACGCGTGCTGCGATTTAACAGCCGATAATTCAAGTAACAATACAAAAACATTCGACCACCGTCTGCTAAATCGCAACAGGCGTGCTTTATCAAGGGAACGCGATTTAGCAGACGATGGTTCGGCCCAAGAATTTTAACTGACCGACCAGACCGACTTATATAACTTTGTTCGTAGTACACCAGACTCAGTTTCGAATCGTCAGAAACATGCGCACTGCATCTCAAACAAACAATTTTCAACCTCATGTGTTCATTATACACGCAATCCGCGTGCAAACTATTTCCAACTGTTTTACGAACAGTTTCGTGTAAAACTGGCTACAGATACTGCGTGAATTTGCGATTCGTGAGGAATTCGTGCATAATGTGTAGGGTATATGAATCAATTTTTAACGAAAAAGCGCCCACACGAATCACAAACAGACGCATAGTCTGTAGTAAGCATTAAGGTAAGCGCATATTATTCACATTACACGGAACGGATCTTGGCAACATCGGATTATAGTAATTACTATAGCCTTGTCCACGTTTCCAGGAACCGAGAGATTTGTCCTCATGGACGAGAGCGAATTACTTAATGGCGGGAAAAATCTCAACTTTTAGGCAAATTTTTTAGAATATTTTCTATAATTTTCATCATAAAACTGTCATTGACCGTCACGGTAGATTGTCAGAAGCTCAAGTTAAACTTATTAATTTCACAAAATGATGAAAATAGGGATAATATTCCTGTTTTGCGACATTTTCGAAAAGTTGATATTTTCCCGCCATTAATAATTTATATAAAAATCTGCAAAATGCGTATGAGTTTTGTATCCATACCCTTAGATATAAGGAACAAAAGTCCATCTAATTGCTAACAATGCCCACAACTGCTGACGTTTGTAGGCCGTCGGTATGAAGTATAAACTATGTCGTCAGGAATATCAGAATCTAAGGGGCGATTATCAGAGGCAATTTATTGTGTGTTAAATCGTTGTCGGCTAAATCGCAAAAGCCGTGCTTTTTCTAATCTGTTCCATTGCCCGTTTGCAGTGACTCACCGCGCGCGGCAGCACACTACAGCACAAATGACGTAGTCGTCAATTGTTTTCATAAGCAATTTGACGTTTGACATAAATTATGAATGTCAAATATCTGTTAAGATGTACATTTCTGTTTACGTATCATTTTTAAATTTATAAATTCATACAATTTAAAATAATAAGATTTGCGTTTTTATGGTGAAAGTGTAAGAGTAGTAGTCTATTACATACATACATACATATGTACCCAGTTTTATGAAAAATGGAAAATACTTAGACACAAAGCTTTGTGTGAAGTATTGGATGATCAATGCCGTATATTTTTGCGAATTAAATAAGTAGGTTTTATTAAATGATAAATTATTACAGTGGCAATTCAACAGACAAATATTACAAAGAGACGTGATTTAGCAGACGATGGTTCAAGCAAGGAATCTGGACTGCTTTCAAATAGATATATTCGACCAGTAAAGTTATGAATTAGTTTTCATCATGCAATAAGTAGATAGCTGTACAAACATTTGTTGATACTTTGGAACCAGTCTGGATTTCTTGTTTGAATAGACCTATTACTTGTCAAGTCAAGTATGACGACTCCAATATTAGTATTTGGGAAAATAAATGTCAGCCTAAGTGACAGAATTTAACATTTGATATTGACAGTGCAGTAGCTTATTTTTAAATAGTACTTATATAATTTGGTTTATAAAAAGAGATATGTATTATAGATTGACCATTTTATAACATTAAAATATGTGACAGCGATACCCTTATTACTCCACACAAAGTTCTTGTCCAAATATTTTAAATTAAAAAAATATATATACATACCTACATGTACAATCTATTTCAATAATAATGGAACTCTTTAAAACGAATTGGCAATTTATTAACTCAATGTATTTGTAATGAGATCTACTTCCAACTTTTAACATTAGTTCTTAGTTGTTTCCATTCACCAAAAGAAGACCTAAAGGAGTGCCATTATTATTGCAATAGATTGTACATACATGTTAATAATGGTCTGTTATTCACTTTCACCATAGAAAACATGATACTACATTATTATTTTAAGGTGTATCAATTTACAAATTTAGAAATGATACATAAACAGAAACATACACCTCCACAGATGTTTGACATTTGCCATAATTTCTGAGAAACTTAATTCAAATTGATTCAAACAATTGACACAGTGCTGTAATGTACTGCCACGTATGGAGAATGACTGAAACAGGGCAATGAAACAGATTATGCAAAGTACGGGTGTGCGATTTAGCAGAAAATGCTTAAACTGTTATAATAGGATAATGTGTATATGATAATGGTAATGATAAATGCTTCATTTCGCATCAACCTCATTGCCTTCTGGATGACTTTCAAACATCAAAATTTATCGTTAAAAGTTAAACGTTACTTTGACTTATGTGATAGCAAAGTTTATATAACCAATGACCATGCTGACAATATAAAGCAATTCTTGATTGCCTAAAACCAGACACATATTAGCAAGAAATGCTCACTATTGAACAGATTAAGCAACACAAATTTAAGTTATTGTAAATATCACTAAGCAATGGATATATTAATTCTGCGATTATATGCAACAATATACAACAAATATAACATTAAAAGTTATCGTTAATTTAAGCTCACCTCTTTGGCGATTTGGTCAAGAGCCTGATCCTCGGCAGACGATTTTGTCGCCGTTCGCCTTCGGCCCCCAACGCCGTCCATGGCGAGGGTTTGGCGGACACAACACCAAACCTAAGACAATAGACAACACAACAAGTATTAAAACACAGGACAGGGAATAGGTAAATTAGGGACAAAAAGCAAAGCGCTGACATGCCAAAAAAACAATAAGAGAAAAGGTTCTATCTAGTAGATAATCTTTTTCTCAAAACACTTCAAAATCAATAAGACAATTCTATAAAAAATAATAGTACAAATTTATAAGATAATTTTTCAGTGCATATTTCCTGAAATTGAAATTAAGTTTTTAAAATAAATACTTCCAATTCAGTGATATAATAGGTATTCATATAATAAACAAATTCCAATTAGATTCTTAATTAACTTACATAAAAACTATCATATCATATGTCTCTCACTGGATTTTTTAAGATAATTATGTTAATATTTTTAGTACCTACATAAAAAATATATTAAAACACTCACAAAATTTACAAATAGACAAAAGCAAAGTGCACCTATATGAATTAACACTTGTTATGTGCAAGTTTAAAATCCAAAAGATAAATAGACTTATCTACAGAATATATTAATTATACTACTACTAAGCAGTCTCCAATATTTACAAAGTTATTCAATATTTCCAAATCAGAGAAAACTTTTTAAAACAAATTAAATATATGTAATGCAAATCGCAAACCTATCATTTTATAGCTCAATGGCGTTTGTTAACACTTCATTCGTTATACTTTGTATTATATAAAACTACAATTACATTATATTGATATTAAACACTTTCAGTAATGTAAGGTACATTTGTAAGCTATTGTCAAAGATGAAACTATACAAAAAAAATTTAATCAACCTTGACAATGAAACAAATGCAATTTTTCCGTCACATCCCACATTTATCGATGTCTATATTCTGATTTACTAAAAGAAAACATTGCTCAAGTTCTACGTACATATTTGTTACATGATTTTAACAAAAATATGAATGAAAACGCATTCCTTTAAATTCTTTTCTATTTAAGTGGTAAAGAAGACAAATGCATCACTATTGACTGCAAAAAAATTATTTTTTAAATTCATTTATCAAACCACTTACTTAAATATGTAGATATCTATATATCAATAAATTCAGAAACCGATAAATCGTTTAAATTAATTCGTGTCAAGAGCAGGTGTTAGTGGGTGTAATACACTTGGCAAAGAGCCAACCTAAAAACCACCTAATACTCACCTAATTCCAGCACTGTTCATCTAATGAAGTCCTGTCTGTTGGACATTATATAAACAATTAGTCAGTGGTATAAAAATCGGATTCAATAAATCAATCCTACGGCGACCTTTTAAAAGAATACTCAAGGGGTGCAACAAAATTGGATTGCTGCTACTTCGAAATCACATAAATACATATATTTCTAAATAACACTTAACCATTTTTTTATAATAGAACATATATGGAAATTAATTTACCACAATTAAAAAAAAAAAAGAAATTTATATGCAAAAATATTGACATGTGTAACACCGCAATGACATTTCTTTTACGGTTCGCGAACAGAACTGCCAACCTTAAAAATATTCATGAACACAAAATAAACATAAGTCACTAGATAAATAACATTTTTTTATAATTTGTTCTGTTGGTTTTTCGTATTAGAATTAGAAATAATAGAATAGAAATCTCATGGCTCTACAAACAAGAATAAGAATATCCGCTTTGCATCGTCAAGTCACCATTATTGTTCATCATACCATTGTATGGATAAACAATGATCATACTCTGCGAAAATAAATACCTACACGTTCTTGACAAAAATTCACCAAAATGGAGGCAATCGCAAAATTTCAATCATTAATAATTTACACAGAGCTTCTTTGCCTAGTGAAATTGTTTGTAGACTTGTAGAGCAAGATATGAAGTCCCGCAACTCTATAAGCATGCAATCACTTAATCTATGTCCATAATATTTTAATATTTTATTTTAATCAGAAATTTTAGTTACCATAAGATACCAGACCCGTGGTTACGGGTTATGGCACGGTTATGGTAAGACCGGTTAAATTACGGACACAAACCTAGAAGAAATATAGACTGTGCCAGTGTCATATTGACGACGACCGCTAATTCATGGCTGCCCTAAAAGGTCCAGGTTGTTATGCCAATTTACGTTGGTTGTATTGTAGCGTGAAGCTCTGTTGTTTACTGTGATTGGTCACATTATTTAATGACATTTAAAATGACAGCAAGTTAGTTAATTTCATACACTGATATATACGATATGGAATGCGTTAAGTCCATAGAAATCATAAAATATATAGAACGCCAGAAGCCGTTACATTAGGCACTCAAAAATTGTCAGACTATGGAGGGGCTTAGAAATCAGCCATCTAGGGAAAACTTAATGGAAGCAGTTGGTTGCACTGCATTTTAAGTCTAGCATACAATTGAATTCAAAAGGAAGGACCATAGAAATCAAAATTGGACGTAAAATTGTCATATTTTAAAATTCCATTCGCCTATTAGTGTGAAGCTGCAGTGTAACCAACTCATGAAAGCTAAGTTACTGCAATATTACCAGACTCGCGTTTTCTCCATAGGTTGACTATTTTCGATACCTCTTTTGGCGTTCTATATATTTTATGATTTCTATGCATAGACCTTATAAATCATGGACCGGCCCTAGAAAGAGAGGTCCGGTGTCCTGATGTGTACAAGAGGGATGAAGCTAGTCCGGGCAAAAACAGATGTTCTATGACAGAAAAATATATAAACACAACCTGACAAAACCTTTCCTGTTAATATTGTTAATGATTTGTGTGCCTTTTGTGATTTAGTTGTGTTTAGTGTGTTTATTAGCAATAGTTTTTAAAGACTCATAAACTATGGTGGTCGATCTGTCACCGTAAATGTCATACGTCTGTCATTTACGGTTTTTGTTTTTTCGGCCAATGATCTGTGGGTTTTTGCCCGGACTAGCTCTATCTCTGTCGCACACATCTGAGCATCAACGATTTGTATAGGCAGAAAACGGTTTTGGGCACGTCCATGATTTATAAGGTCTATGCACGGTTAAGAAATCCGTGGGTCTATGCAATGCAGCTATCATATTTGCACATACGCCAACATAAAACAAATAAAATATCCATTTTCTGGACCGTAAGACCCTATAGGAAACTAGGACCTGTCACGTGACCTATATCATGAACTGACACAGTCTATTTTTTTCTAGGTTTGTGATCAGGATCACAGACTTCTAAATTGGCAGCAGTTATAACATATGTTCTGTGATCATAACCAATAATAACCATGGTCTGACATATTTAGACTTGATTTGATTTATTGGTTTATAGAAAATTTCCAAAATATTATTTTTTTTTGTAATACTTTTGTATACAAAATAGCTTATGGTTCATTGTTTTATTTATGCTTTTTTTCCTCATTCCTTCAGGAAAAACTGATATCAGCGGTGTGGATAGTTGAATTGAAATATTATCGAGATGACTACAAAGGTATGTAAATATATTTTAAAAGTTATTTATAGTCTTTATATTTTTATTCGTAGGTGGATAAGATTGTAAAAACCTATCAAGTTCTTACTCAAATTCCTGCCTTGATAGGTGCCGATCTTAGATCTAATGGTATAGTAAGAAGTGCCTGGTCACAAAGAAATATAGAGAAGGGAAAAACTGTCAAATTTGTTAAAGACATTTTTGTTTCGGATGTTAAAAAAGTTGCAGAAAGCCTTCCACTTGATATCAGCACTGAGTAAATACATTCAAATAATTTTTATATTTTTTAAAATATACAGGGTATACGGAAGTGATACGTCAATATCCTTCAGTGATGAAAAATTTGCTAAAAATTTCTTGTGAGTACTGTTTTAGTTTTTCTAATTCGATACACTTCTCGCTAGTGTCCTTTTGTATCCACGTACTTGTTATCAAGCAGACCCGTTTTAAAGATTTTTAGATGGTCTTTAATTATGTTCTATATAAATTTATGAAAATGTTCAAACAAAGAATTTGTAAGTCATTATTTGAAGGCCAAGGACAGTTTAAACCATTTGGCGTTGGAGGATATGCGTCAAATTAAGAACATGGATACAAAGGAACACTTGTCCTATGTGTACAAAGTTAGAAAAAAATTGGTACAACTCAAAAGTTATTAGAAGAAATTAATAAAAAAATTGTTTGGCACTATAATCCCACAAATTTAGAGTTTTCAAAAAAATGTTATGTGGCTTTGTGGCATTAATTTTTTGTGTAGATTCACCCCCAGAAATATTGACGCATCATTTCCGGACATCCTTTATATTAGTGTATATAAGTATTGAAGTTTTTTGAGAAAAGAAAGAAATAGTGTGTAACTAACAATACTAACGTTCTTTACCTATAAGATCATTACCCCAAACATTTTAGTACAGTAAGTACCTTGAATAATTGTTTATTATTTCAGATCTTTGTCAAAAACCTCAGTATCAGAAAAATTCAGGGCTATTCTCAGGGAAAACGATAATAAACATTATTTAGAAATATGGCAAGATTATAATATTATTCGAACTGTTGATCTTAATGCATTGGATATTCATGGTCCTGTTTATACAGATGGTAAGTGAAAATTATTATTAGAGTTTTTAAAATAGAATTTTTTATTCCAATAATTAATTATTATAAAATAATTTAAATTATTAAAAGTAAATAATCTAATTACAGTGGAATTTTCATCACTTGAATGGTCACCAGACGAAAAGAAAGTATTATATGTAGCTGAGAAAAAACCACCAAAATCCGAACCGTTTTATAAACGTAAAGCACCATTATCCAGTGATGGTGGAAGTGGAGACGAGGAAAAAACAAAAGTAAGTTTTCATTTTATTTCAATATTCCACAACCTTGCATAGCTTTTTTCTTATTATATTCAAATAATGGAAAATTGTATTAGATATTCCAATATTAAAAATGATGATTGACAAAAATTTTTTTGAAAACAATATAAAGATGAAAATTATATTCAACCGCTTATCAGCTAAAGTTTATATTAAAGTACACATTAAACAAAAATGTCTCAAGGGCGAAGAATACTTATTTGTACAAGATTGGGGGGAACAACTTGTAGGAAAGAAGAGGTCTGTACTTGTTGAATACGATATTGAAAATGATTCTGTGGTCATTCTAAAAGGAATTCCTGATGACATATGTGTTGCTCAACCGAAATATTCCCCAGATGGTAAATATGTCATCGGCGTAGCCTATAATACGGAGTACAGAAAACTGGGTCTTATTTATTGCGCAAATCGGGACAGTACAGTGTTTAAACTTGACTTTGAAGGAAACTTTTGTAAGTATATATTTTTTTATAATAATTCCATGATTATCGAGTATAAAAATGATTATAGATGTTTCAAAAAGTTTATGTATAAACAATTTTTAATTTGTTGAAAAACAGATAAAAGTTCATAAGCAATTAATTATATAATAAAAGAGTATAATTTTTAGTAAAATTGAATTTGGAGGGTTTGGCTGTCAAATCTCCTATTTTTACGCCTGATGGACGATCACTTGTGTGGCTTCAAAGAAAGGCAGGGGGACCACATGCTTCAGGAATGATGTTAGTTAAAACCGAACTTCCTTTATCAGAAAATGTACGTTTAGAAAGTTTCAGTAAGATGTACAATCTATTGCAATAATAATGGCAGTTTTTGCACTACAAGAAGATCTCTGGTTGTGGAGAACAACTAAAATAATGTTAAAATTTGAAAGTAGATTTTTTACAAATACGTCCGCAGTTCAGAACAAGTCGCTAAATTTATTTCAAGAACTGCCATTATTATTCCAATAGATTGTACTTATTATTCACTTTATACCTAATCATTCTTTATAATTGAAATATTAGTAAAATTTTTGCTTTGATTCGTTAATTAAAGTGTCGAAATTGATTTATACATTGACAAATATCAGAAATATTATAAATACAATTTTATTTGATTTTTCTGTTGCTAATATTGTAATAATATAGTTTTGGAAGTAGCAGTTTTACTGACATGGTTATGTCATTTAATGTTTTAGACCAAGCCACAAATCGTTATTGATATAATAGAAAAAGAAATAGAAATACTGAACGGGGAATCTTTTTATGGTTTGTACAATACCGGGTTTCCCAAAAGGCCTTGGGCCACTGCAAACAGGCTCTTGTTAAATACAAATCAAAAATATTCTATAAAATCATATGTTGTTGATATCGGTAAGTACAATGGATTTATTTATATTGTTATTTTTTATATTAGGTATCTATGTAATTTACGAAAAATAAGGGGTTCACAAATCATGCATATTGCTTAAGTCTACGAACTCCTACAATAATTTTTTGAAAAATTTAATTTATTTTAATTTATTGTGTACTAGTTTTATGATAATACAATACAGTGCTTTCTCAATTAATGTCAAAATTGTCCTACATAGGATCAATTATAATTTTAAAAGTACGGTAATAAAATGTACTGTGTTGTAAGATATTCAAGATATCGGATGTAGTGGTGATCAACAATTTATTTACTATTACCATTAAGATTATAAAGCTTTTAATTGCCAGGGATGTTGTGTTTTATGATGTAATTCTTTGCAATTATATAATTTTTTAGGTGAAAGTGTATTTTAGCACTTTAATGTAAGACAAATTCCTAATGCATATAGGTATACCGTGAATTCCAAGTATGCTCGTAACCTTTCAGATTCAGGTATATAATAGGTCGGTTCGAGATATCTTGAATTACTTGGGGATAGTATGTGACCTCCAAAAGAAGGTGAGGTACATAATTCTGTCCGGCCTAGAACGTGAGAAGCCCCATGTTGTCCAAAGCCTGTGTTTACAGCTTCAGCTTTAGTTCAGCCGCTGCATAAATATCCATCTTTTATTAAATGGAGCAAATTGGCAGTGTAATGTGTAATACAGATTTAAAAACACCCTTAAATAATTCACAACATAACCGCGTTATAATTATTTGGTATAAAATCCTCTATAAGAAAAAAGTTTGCTACATACTTTCATGTGTTTAGTTATCGGGTTTCCAATTCTCAATTTAATTTTCCATTGCTTGTAGAGTTTTGGGTCTACATGAAGTTATGCAGGGGAATATCAGAAGTAGGTACAGTTAAGAGGAGCACTGGGGAACAGCATAGATTTTGTGCAAATATTCTTGTGTATGTTTTACATTTGTGTACACTTTTTATAACTAGATATCGTACGATCTCAATAAAATCAAGAAAAAATTATACTATTTTCAAACTGTTCTGGTACTATTTGTACAGAAAAAACAATAGAAATATATTAAAAAATACAAAACTTCATACTCCTATTATGTGAGTAATTTGTTGTTCACTCCTACAGCAGTTTCGAATTTTGTCAACAGATGTCAACCACATCGTGATTTTTGCCAATTGTATTTAACGTGTTTTTAGGGAGTGGCAACATAACAAATCTGAAATTCGACGATGGAAGTCAAATTGTCACTGACGTGTATAACGATACAGTGTTAGCAGTGCAAAGGAATTTCCTCAGACCAGATAAATTGGTTATTGGTAAATTGCCCAGCATTGGTAGCGAATCGTCTATATCTTGGACAGATCTTACTTCCACTGAAGTTATACCCAGTCTAGAAAATTGTATTTACAAGTATCTAGACTTATCGGCAGATTCTGTGGACGATGCTGTTAGTAAGTATTTTTCAACAGTCACATAAAAATTTATAAAGTTAATATTTCTATGTAGAGTCGTTCAATGCGATATATATAGGGCCTAAAAATGGACCCGAAAAGTCTGTACCGTTAGTAGTTTGGCCTCATGGAGGTCCCCACAGTGCCTTTGCAAACTTCTGCATAATGGAAACAGCTATGTTTGCGTCATTTGGTAAGAAAAAGAATTGGTATATGAGTACAGCTACGAAAGGTGCAAATTCTATTCGACAGGTTTTGGAATTCTGTGCATTAACTATAGAGGCTCAATTGGCTCAGGACAAAATAGCGTTGAATTTCTGTTGGGAAAAATTGGAAAGTCCGACGTAGCCGACTGTATAACTGCAGTAAACAAAGCCCTCGAAACCTTCCCATGGCTGAATCCAAACAATCTTGCCCTACTTGGAGGCTCGCATGGAGGTTTTCTTGTCGCACACCTTAGTGGGCAATACCCGGATAAATTCAAGGCTGTCGTAGCTCGTAATCCCGTTATAGACGTGGCTTCTATGAGTGTTATATCCGACATACCTGACTGGTGAGTCTCTTCTGCTTTTCAAACATTAATTTTCTAATCCCTATGAAACGCAGGTGCTACGTTGAAGCCGGTGAAGAATATACCCAACGGGGTAAAATCAATAACGAAATCTTAATGGAAATGAGGAAGGCTTCACCGATCATACATGCTCATAAAGTTAAGGCGCCAACACTTTTACAAATCGGCTCGAAAGACTTACGAGTACCTCCTCATCAGGGAACTGAGTATCATTTACGACTTAAGGCCAATGGGGTAGTCACAAGGTAAGTAGGTCTTAAGATTTATCGTTTCGAGTGTAGTAATTACTTGTTTTTAGGATGAATTTGTACGATGATAACCATCCATTAGGAACTGTTCCAAATGAGATGGACAATGTAATAAATTCATTACTTTGGATTAAAGAACATTTGGGAATTGAGTAAAATTTAAAGTGTTTATCTATAGAATATATGCATTTGAAATATAGACAATAAAGATTTTATTCGTAGTACGTTTTTTTTTTTTCAAAAAAACACATTCCTGATGTTTAGGGATCTGCCAGTTTAGACGCATAACAAAATCTGAATGATTATCTGCGACTTTTAATAAATTTGTACATTATTAATAAATTTCAACAATAATTTTTTAACTTTGCAAGTGTTGTAAGTAAAGTATACGTAAGTAACTACTACAATAATTTCTTCTACCAGCCTCCTTTTTTCATTAAAATATTGTTTTCAACATTTTCAAAAGAAATTAGTGTTGAAAGTATAGGAAAGACGAAAATTAAACCCATTTTCATTGGTTGTTTTGTACAAATATCATATTGATTCCATTTCAAACTAATAATTTATGGAGTCACAAAATTGCCTACCACATTACAAACACCTCGTGATATATTTGGCCAGTCGTTTCCCTGTCTGTCTACCATCACAGATCTTTGCATCTTGTTGGTATATCATAGCAGGTGTTCACCTAAACAATATCATTGACACTCAAACTTTAACATACCATATAGCAGTCGTAGGAAAGCAAATTGTTTTTATACAATGATTTTCAATTGCAGTTCCGCTAGTTCCATACAGTTAATTTAAGTTCACTGAAATGTAATTTTATATTATGATGACTGCAATGCGCTAAAAGCTGCGCGAATGGATTGTTCATGATCAATGCCATATCAAAGAGCATATATTGTATATTCTCGTTGACCATATTTTGTTTTGTGTCTCTAGCACTGGCGGAGCAGTAGAGGCTTAGCCAATTGTGAATTGAAATGAAATTGAATTCTGGATATGAAGAATTATTTCGTGCTATTTGCTGGTTAATTTTACACTCCTTTATAAAACATGACATGTTCCAACAATAACACCCACAAAAATACACAAAGAATAACACTAACAAGTAACGAAATACAAGATAAAATACACAAATAATAACAAGAAGCAACACTGATAAACATAACATGCCAATACGAAAGAGTTTGTGTACTATCCAAGGGTGGCTTATTAAAAAAAATGCAGTTTAAAAAACAAATTAATAAAAACAATTTTAATTAGAAAAATTGATAGCAAGTTTGATCCAAACATGACCAACTAGCAAAGTAATTTAATAAACAAAATATTTTGCATAAATTGTTCACAACGGTATATGCTTTTGAAAGTCACTAAATTTTTGTTTTCTCTCACACTCCGTTCGACTTGGCCCACCACATCCGATAAAAAAAAAATTGTTTCATCTATTCATACACATTATCTTTATACTGCCATCTTTTTTATCGTTTCAGACAACAAAAAGAAAATGTTAACTAGGCGTGCAAAAAAGTATCGGGGGATGTTAATTAAAAGTAGCTTCAACTTTTAAAAATTTATTCCAAAACTTAAATATGTATGTTTTAAGCATACAAATCTTCTTGGGTTTTTTTCCATGCATTTAATGGTCCATGTTCTGGTCTGTACTGAACATTGCAACCATCGTGGGCCAATCTTCCTTGAGACTTCAAGGTTTCGTATTGGTCACGTTCGTATTTTGTAAATCCCCACTTTTTGGATACGTAGATTTTTTGGCGTCCTGGGAACTTGAATTTAGCACGACGGAGAGCCTCAATGACAGCGGCCTTGAAACGGTCGCTTGAGCGAACGCTCATGATGGGTTGACCAATACGTACACGGGCTACGGTACCTTGGGGTTTGCCGAAAGCACCTCTCATTCCAGTCTGGAGCCTAAAAGAGAAAAATTCAAGTTTACATACTTTTTCAACACTATATATTTTAGGTATTAACAATATTGTGTGAAACTAACTACTCTGCGGACTAAAGCACTGACCAGCATTGAATTACACCCACAATATCTAACCATATATTCTCTATTATTAGCTTTTGTAACATTTTTTACTATATTAGAAAGGTATTTTATGCTAATATAAATCAAATCTCCTACAATTCCTATCAATGAAGTCATATGTATGCTCTCCGATACCAAACATCTAGGTATGCTAATGAACAATTCCACAGACAAAGCTTAATTCAATAATTATCTAAAAAAATTAATTTTACCTAAATTTACTAACCTGGTTTAACAAAAACACTATAAATATCTAAGTTCACTTCAGAACTAGTTCTCTTAAGCTTCAAATTAAAACATACCCATAATGTCATTAATTGAAAAGATGAGAGAGTAAAACTAAACTAAACTTACCTATCAGCTCCAGCACAGGACAACATTTTATTGATACGGATTACATGGAAGGGATGAAGTCTCATTCGGATGTGGAATTGATCTTTGCCACAATTTTTTACTAGGTATTTATTGCAGCAGATACGTCCTGCTTCCAAAGCTTCGGAACTTAACTGTTCATATTCATCTGATACTAGATGGACGCACAAAGGGAAATCTTCTACACTTGCCCTTTTCTTGCCCAGATCAAAGATACGAATTTTTGGATCTGGTACACCTCGACAAAATCTTGATTTTGGATAAGGTTTGTTTTTACAATAACGATAACTGAAACAGATAATATTTAAATGCAAGTCATTGTCATTACTGAACTTCAGTTATAGCAAAATAAAATATTAAAATGAAATATTGCATCAGATTGCGTTTTTAATTCAAAATAGGTTATTAACAAATAAGAGTAGTAAATAAGGTAATACGATATATATATATATATTTTTTTTCAATATGTATTAATTTTAACTTACCATCTTGCGGGTCTCCTTCCCATTGTGGCCTGAAAATTAAATAAAAATACCAATTACTATCAAAATATCTTAAACAATGCATACACTATAATAAAATATTTCATCCACAAGTGTAAATAATCAACAAAATATAAGGATCACTAAAATTTTATAAGAAAACTTACCTAATTTATAAATTACAGCCACCAAGAAATAACAAGCTAGTCAAAAGGAATGACAGATGGAAGTTCTACCAATACACAAAAATTAATTTATATATTTCTTATCAACAACCATGAAACACTTAAATACAACCACAGTATATAAATATGCTGTGCCACAACCAAAGAATATTAACGTATACGAACATGCCACAACTGTGCAACCATTGAACAAGAAAAGTTATATTTGTCATTCAGTAAACCACAGACAAAAAACTCAAATTTGACACAACAGCTAATAGTTCATTCTGCATATACAACAGTGAAACGGATTTCTCTGATAGAATGGATCGGTAAATAATGTAGGGATTTTATGTAAGTAGGTAGTTTTTTGTATTGTCTACTCTGCCAATTTTTGACATACCTATACTTGTCATTATTGTCAAATGCATGTTTGTCAATTCTTGTTGTTTGTGTTCATTTTATCATTTTGCTCATAACATAAATAATTAATAATATTTTGCTTGTAACATAAATAAGTAAATAACAATGAATAAATTAGGTGCACTGTATGCATAAAGTACATACTACATTGTTTTTTTAAGTGGAAGTAGCGTAATTTTATACTAAGAGAAATGGGTGCCCTTTTTACGACTAGACAAAATGATGGAGTTGAAGAGGTTGATGTTGCTTCCAATCATGCTTACAGGTATCCACCTAGATCAGGTAATAAAACTGTTGATTTTTGTATGCCCTTATAACTCTAGGTATGTTTTATATAATTTAAGGAAATTACTTTGCAAGTCATTTTATAATGGGAGGAGAAAGGTTTGATACGCCACAGCCAGAATCTTATTTATTCGGAGAAAATTCTGATTTGAATTTTTTCGGCAGTCGGCCCACTCCGGTAAGTGTTGATAAAGTTATTTAGGTACACTCTTTCTCATAATTTTTCAATACTTAGTTTCCTTATCCGCCTCCACAACCAAATGAACCGACAAAGACTTTGAAAAGCCTGGTGAATATTAGAAAAGAGTCTCTAAGATTTGTTAGAGTTGTAAGTGAGAGCAACAAATCAAGTCTTGAAAAAGGAGAGCCTAGGGATGTAGAATTAACAACAAATACTTTATTCAACATAGAATTTACGTTTGACTGTGATGTTAGATGTGCTATAACCATTTATTATTTTTGTACTGAGGAACTCGCTCCTAATGGAGTGACGTAAGTGTAACTTGGACATAATGTATCATTTTACATGGTTTGCAAACATAATTGTAAGTTTTCTTTTAGATATACTGCTCGAGACTCATCATTAACTTCAGAAACATTCCATTATAATAGAGGTTCCAATCAGCAGTTCTGCCAGACATCTCACATTTTCAACCCGTCAAAATATCCCGATGATGAATTATTATACGACGTTGATAAAGAAGTCATTCCAATAGCCATACACTGCGTTGCTGATGACGGACCAGAAGGTTTCATATTTGAATATTCGAGAAGTGATTGAATTAACGCATTATTTTTTAGAATCAAGACAGTCGCATACGACAATAGCAACTGTGGAAAAAATTACAGACGGAAGTTATATATTAAAGGCTTTAAAACAAAAGTTGTTTGTGGATGGACTCTGTTACTTGTTACAGGAAATATATGGTATAGAAAATAAAAATAACGACACGGTAATACATTATTTTGGACAATTTTTCCAATAGTTAACAGATTATTTACATCTTCAGGCTGGAGTAGATGACGATACGGAAGATAACGGATCAGAATGTGTAATCTGCATGTGTGATGTGCGAGATACCTTGATACTTCCTTGTCGGCATCTATGCCTCTGTAATTCATGTGCTGACTCGCTGAGATACCAAGCAAACAATTGCCCCATATGCAGGGCGCCTTTCAGAGCCCTGCTTCAAATCCGAGCCTTACAGAAATCTCTAAACCCAAATTTAGCACCGATTAGTCCACCAGATGTATGTACGAGGCTAAGTTTTACTACAATTGTAATGACGATTTTATCGTAGGGTACTTGCGATAATATTCCGCCCGGTTACGAAGCCGTCTCCCTTATCGAAGCTTTGAATGGACCTTGTACACCTCGTCAGCCGCCATCAGCAATGCCTGATCTTGTCGAAACTCCAGAAAATGAAAACGCAATTCAAGCAGCCGAAGTTTTGAATAGACAGTGCGACCGTAGCACTCCTACGAGAAATAGAAATGGTGAATGTTCTAGTCCAGAGTATGGAGTTTCTGTTTTAATGACTGCTAGGCATGAGACTGGAGAACCGTCACAGTGCCCGTTGCTGTCCGAACAGATCGAATTTAGGAAGCATAGGCCCAGGGACAGTTTGAAACTTATTAATGAGAAAATGGACAAAGACGAGGTATTAAGAATATTATTAGTTTGTTTTGTTATTAGTCTTCATTCATTTTATGGTTATATGTGAAAAATATATTAGCTGCTTTCAAATTATTTATTTCATTATGGGTATTGTTGTAGTACCATCACTAGTCGTAGCCGTTTTATGAGAAATTTATTTTTGCTACAAAACAATCTCAAAATTATAGGTCAAATGAATTTTACGAGTAGGTCTCATCGTAAAACATAACCTACAAACTAAAATATCAGAAGACATGAAGTGAAAAAATAACCTATATAAATTTTGTTATTTGTATATATTTTGACGTAAAGATCATAAATTCAAAAAGCTTAATAGACAGGGTGTTAAAATAACAAGTGCCAAGAAAAATATAAAAATTCCAAATTCCAGGAAATTTTCGTTTTTTTTTTTACTTTGATTACTGAACGTGCGAAAAAACCACTGAAATGAAATTTTATATTATGACTGGAATGTACGTTAAGCTGCGCAAATGAATTACTCATGATCAGCACCATATTTGTTTGGTGCCTCCTAGCAATGGCGGAGCAATAAAGATTTAGCTGATTGTGAATTGAAATGAAATTGAATTCTGGATATGAAGAATTATTTGGTGCTATATGCTGGTTAATTTTACAGTCCCTTATAAAACATGACATGCTCTGACAATAACACCCACAAAAAACACAAAGAATAACACTAACGAGATACAAGATGAAATAATGTACTGATTGACCACACTGTACGCCAATGACAAACAAAATAATGGGAAATTAAGAACACAATTCATATCGTACGTGCAGATGATTGTCTCTCGCACCCACATACATAACCAATGAAGCATTTCTTTGCTGAGTTTCAAGTGCCTCCTTTTGTCTGCTCTTAGGTTTGTCACTTTATATGGATGCGCAGTGGAACTAAGAGCATTCCATATCGTACATTTCAGTGGGGAAACCATTTCGTATACAGTGATGAGTTTTTGATTAAACTTCTAACAATGGTCTATTAGAACACTAACAAAAAATATATAGGGTGTTTAAATAACTGAACCAAAACATTTTGTAAAAGTGACCAAGAGAATGAGAGCCGCATAAAAGCGAAAATTGAAACATCTAAGAGAATTTCGTACTTGGGCAGGTTTTCTGACCTCTTCAAAGTTTTTTTTTTTTTGTCTTTGGGTCAGTTTAAGTCTACTACGGATGTTCTAAATAAAAGCTTAATATTATGAACAATATCTTCTAAATAACTGAATACGTATAAAAATAGACAACTGTAATATATTTCATATGATTTGTTTACTATGCTGACATATTTAATGATGCAAAAATTTCAACCAAATTTCTAAAAGTTAATAAATGTCAGTGTTACTGAAATTAAGGGGTGACATTTTAGAATTTTTCATTTAAATGTTTTTAAAAATGTATAGCAATAAGCTGCAACTTGCACACACACTAAAATGAGGCTTTTATGATTATTAATTAAAAAAATAATATGAATATATATAAAACAGTATATGTATATTTTGCAGCCTTTGTGATAAAATCAAGTTATTTTTTTCTAGTGTCTAGAATATTCTAATACATGCACATATATTTTTAGAACATAGACGAAGACAGTGAGGCAGAGAGGCTATCTCCGTTATTACATAAAACTGACCTTAACAGGTCTAATAACCTCGCCCTTCATATGGCTGATGTAACGGATTCTATAGATGACGCAGATACTGACCAGGAGGAGTTAACTAACGTTCAAATTCCAGAAAAACTGAAAAATTACAGTAAGTAGTAAGTAGGATTTCCCAAAGGAATGTACGAAAGTGAATTGTATATATCAAACATAAATTTTATTTTCAGATGAACGTGGCGACGATTCTGACTATTATACTCCTGACGAGCCAGGTCCCTCCGCTGGACCCTTATACGAAGAAGCAACCACCAGTTCTGTAGGCAGCACCCCGCAACGTCTACCCCCTGGAACGCCCCATTCACACTCAAGCGTTAGAAGTAGCGAAGATAGCTGTACTAGCGGGTCGAGTACAAGACATTTACTGGCTGTTATTAACGGCAATAATGGCGGACCTTCCGTGAACGTTTGAAGCTTCAATTAAGTAAAGTCCCTAATATTTAAGGAAGGTATTAGAGTTGGCATTGTTTTTTTTATATATGTGACATTTTATAAATAGTGGGTAAAAACATTTGTAACAGGAACGATCATACACCTAGAGAGGACATAGATTAGGTGATATAAATACAAATAATTACATCACAACACAAACATTGTATATTTATAATATAGTAGAAGGTTTGTAATTCCTTTACATTGATAATTTATTATGAATTTTTTTAGTAGGTGCTGGACTTTCCAGATTGCTTCAGGTGCTACATATTTTTTATTGAATAAAAATTTATTAAAAACATATTGCTCCTTAATTCATATCCATAGCATGTCAAAAATTTTAATGAAAAAAGTATGTTCCAAGTATGCTTTATAAATCTATATCCAATCATTAAGTTTAAAAAAATATAGTTTTGGCTATAATTAAGAAACAAATATATTTTTAACCAATGCTAAATGCTGCCATTTTTTTTGTGTCAAGTTGTCGAAAGGTAATTACAACCACAGTATAGTATACTAATTATTATACTGTGATTAGGACATACAGACTAAATGTAAAGCGATATTGTCAACAAAATTACATTTGAAAAATTACCTTCGAGACACGAACTACAACGAAATGTATGGTATTTTTCATCGTCTATAATGTTCTTGATTATACAGAAGTATAAAATAATTGTTTGCTTTTCCTACAAATAAACATAACCTTTAACACCAACACATAACCTGTGCAGATACATTGATATACTTCTTCCTCTTCTCTTATTTATGATGGCCTCCACTGTATTATATACTCTGTGGCCTCTACCATTAGGTTTAGATGACATATATCAAGCACATAACATATTATTAGGTACTTTCCTTTTACTTGTGAGGTGAGTATGAATTGAGATAAGATTATCTAAGCCACTCAGTTTCAGCTCATCATATAAAAGGAACATAAATCGACGAAGTTCAGAATGTTTAAAAAAATGTTGTGTGCTGTTAGCTGATTCAAGCTGATTGTTATTTAAGCCGTGGTTCTAGTTTATTTTATTCTTTATATTTTGTGAGTTTATACTTTGTGCTAAGAACTATTAAGGTCTAGTGTGTGTGTGTGTGTGAAAAGTATAGACATAGAGTACATCACAGATCATTGGCTGAAAAGTGCATGTACATACAATGGTAGTCCGCTTAAAGTCAACATGTTTTGTCCCTTTCTAGCACCGTGTTTAATAAATGGCACTAGAAAAGAATGGACCATGGAACTGGTGAGTTTAAGGTGACTCCCACTGTACATACGACGGGGACGGGTTCATCTACAAACCTAGAAAAAATATAAACTGCGTTGATTCATCATATAGGTCACGTGACAGGTGCCGCGTTTTCTAGGGACCTAAGGTCCAGAAAATGGATATTTTATTTGCTTTATGTTGGCGGTTGTGCAAATATGATGGCTACATTGTAATCTGAAATTAACTAACTTGCTGTCATTTTAATTGTCATTAAAGAATGTAACCAATCACAGTAAACAAATCAGCTTCACGCTACAATACAACCAACGTAAATAGGCATAAAAACCAAATTTTAGCGATTCTAGTACTTTTAGGGCAGCCATGAATTTGCGGTCGCCGGCAATATGACACTGGCAGTCTATATTTTTTCTAGGTTTGTGCCTTGTGGATACATCACAAACCTAGAAAAAATATAGACTGCGGCAGTGTCATATTGCCGGCGACCGCAAATTCATGGCTGCCCTAAAAGGTCCAAATCGCTAAAACTTGGTTCTTATGCCAATTTACGTTGGTTGTATTGTAGCGTGAAGCTCATTTGTTTACTGTGATTGGTCACATTCATGTCACATTCTTTACTGACATTTAAAATGACAGCAAGTTAGTTAATTTCAGATTGCAATGCAGCCATCATATTTGCACAACCGCCAACATAAAGCAAATAAAATATCCATTTTCTGGACCTTAGGTCCCTAGAAAACGCGGCACCTGTCACGTGACCTATATCATGAACCGACGCAGTCTATATTTTTTCTAGGTTCGTGGGATACATCTAACAAATCTGTTGCTCCCTTTTTGGAGTATTTGACTATTTGATTGTATTCGTTTTGATTTTAATAATGGATTCGGAGGGACATGTATCTGAATCTAATAATAAAAGATTCAATGTAGAAGATCTAAACATTGAAATTCTTCCAGTTATTTACGAAATTATTAGAAGGTTTGCAACTAAACATAAAAATTGAAGGGAAATATGTCAAGTTATATAATTTTGTAAATTTCAGTGTTGAAAAAGACAACCATCACGACAACGCTGTTAAAACGCGGGATTCTCAGGACTGTTCTCAAAAGGTTTTGGAGCTACAGAAGAGATTAGATCAAGCTCGAGCAGAGGTAATAATTATAACCTCTGTTATTTACCCTTTATCTGACCTACAATAATTTTAGATACGGATGCTTCCTGGTATCGACTATAGTAAAGAGCAGCAGCTTAATCATTTAGAAGCTTTGAAGACACAACTTCGTTTGAAACAGGAACTGTTACAAAAGTATCGTTATATGTACCCATTCGATATCCAAAAGCAATAAGTTGATCATGGTATTACGTTTCCTCATTCGTATTTTAGCCAACAATGAACACCTAGTGCAACGCCTTAGCGAATCGTATCCTATGCGAAAAGCTGCTCAGGTTATTGTAAGGGCTGTATTTTCAGGCAAAAACTTTATAGAAGAACGAAAGTTACAAGAGAAACTAACTCCAGAACAGTTCCGCACATTAATGCATGAAATAGGAACCAACTTTCAGAATAAAATTAAACAAGCGCATGAGAATTTTAAAGGAAAAATGAAATAATAGGATATTTTTCTTAGTCAATATTTTGATTATAGGACTGAACCTGTTGGAAGTAATTCTTAATGATTGGTGAATCTAACTGTTCTCTTTAGAGAATGCGTTATAATAAATTTGTATATAATTTATATCATAGATTACCTACAACAATGTAATAAATTATCAATAAAACATTGCAATAGTATTAAAATTTGTTATTATAGTTTCATTTGAAATAAATTGAAGGATTGAGTTGCACTGAAGAGTTTTAAAATAATTGTAATGTATATGTATATGCAGATAGAGAAAATATTTAACCGATCATGGGGAGATCCTATTACATACATTTCAAATGCACGGGGTATTGGTGGGAAGATGACTCACGGCAGGGCGGGCTTAGTCAGTACTCCCCTACGGCCGAACGCCAAACGAATAGTGTGCTATACGAATACTGGTTTAGTCCGCCAAAATAGGGGAGGACGCGTTTGTTTACGGTAACTACAGGCAAGTTTGGACGGAGAGCAGTGGAAGGGATTATTCTTAGCATTTCATATGATCGGTTAAATATTTTCCCTCTGTATATATAAAAAAAAACAAACAGAAATATAGGTATATGGCATGCAGTCAGTAGTGTCATGTTTAAAGACATTTTTTATTATTGAAGAACACTAGAAATTATAAAAATTATTTATTTATTTATTTATTTATTTATTGTTACTCTGTTCTACAGGTTACAAAACCCAATTACAGAACAGGAGGGTAAAGAGAAATATAAATATAACTACAAATAGTGTACGAACACATAATGAATACAATTGCATCTTAAGTCTAAAAACTAACACACAGTTAAAATAATACATCAATCAAAATACAATGACCTTATCTTGGCAGTGCTGGAATTGAAAATGTCGAGGCGATGCTCCAATAAATTACAAAAGTGCACATTTTATGTATAGGGAATGTTTAAGAATATTTGTCTGAGGGTGGGTAAGTAAAAGTATTACCTTCCCTTGAGTTGACTCTCGGAACAATAAAGTTTATCTGCTGTAGCAAATCAGGGCAGTCAATCAGATTATTTAAAATTTTAAACAAGACAAGCACACTGAGACATTGCCTGGTATCAAGACTCATCAAAGAATGTCTTTGTAATAATTCAGATTAGAAACCCAATAGGAGGAAATACCCCATCCATCCTAAAATTAAGAAATTTAAGAAACTTTCTTTGGACTGCTTCAATATTTTGCACATGAGAATTATAGTAAGGAGACCAAACAGAAGCGGCATATTCGAGTTTGGATCGAACAAAACAATAATATAAGATTTTAAGAGTCTTGATTTGAACAAAGTTACTACTATTTCTTACTATAAAGCCATAAGACCTATATGCTTCAGATACAATCTTTTCAATATGTAAATTGAAAGACAACTTATCATCAAAAAGAACTCCGAGATCGCGGAAAGTGTTGGAACGTAATAAAACAGTGTCATTGAAGCTATAGTCAAACACAATCTTCGACGATTTTAAAGTATATGACATTATGTAGCACTTCTGAGGATTCATATGAAGTCTATTTAATTTGCACCAGTTTTCAATTTGAACCAAATCACCTTGAAGGCGCTCACAATCATCAAGGCTGTCGATAGTCGAGAACACTTTCAAGTCATCAGCATAAAGAAGGCAGTTAGAACTTAAACAATCAGTTATATCATTGATAAAAATGTTGAATAGCAGTGGTCCAAGGACAGATCCTTGCGGCACTCCTGATGTTGCTAAGTAGTCGACAGACTTACACCCTTTGAACAGAACATACTGACGTCTGTTGGACAAATATGATTTATATAATTGTAGAAGGGAAGTTGAGAATCCAAATGCATTAAGTTTTGTAAGTAATATACCATGGTCCAGTCTGTCGAATGCCTTTGAAAAATCAGTGTAAACAACATCAGTTTGCAATCGTCTGTTCATGGATTCAGATATAAATTGTGTTATAGTCATTAAGTTAGAAGTTGTAGACCTGCCTTTCATAAAACCATGCTGACGACTTGAAATTTTATTTTTAATGTTGTAATAAATGTGACTATGAAGTAGATATTCAAAACCTTACTAAAGTTGCACAAGATAGATATTGGTGAAAGTTAGTAATATCCTGATTATTTCCTTTTTAAATATCGGACAGACTTTAGACTGCTTCCAAATTTCAGGAAAGGTACACGTTTTAACGCATAAGTTGATTAAAAGTAAGAGGACATGCCAATACACTAGCGCAGTCCTTTATGATAAAAGCTGGCACAAAATCCGGTCCAGTTGTCATTTTAGGTTTGGTATGTCTCAAAGCTGTAAGAACCTCACTTTCGTGAAACTGTACAATGTGAACTGCGGGACAAACTTCAGTAGAAAAATGTTCAAATGATATATCATTATCCGCATAAACTGGTGTAAAGGATGCACTAAAGAAATTGGCAAAAGCATTAATAATACTGATAGGCTCACTTAATTGTTCACCATCATACGTCATACTATTGGAAACATTGTTATATCCTCTTTTTCTGCCAATAAAAGCCCAAAATTTATTGGGTTCAAACTGAATATTATGTTCCACCGACTCAGCATATCTCTTATGCGCGATATTAACGTCTCTCTTAATACTGGCTCTCAGTTGCTTAAAATCATTCAAAGCTTCTATATCACCAGTATTTTTATACTTTCGATAACAGTTATTCTTAAGGAGTAAGTTCCTAATTATTCGAGAAGTCAAACCAGGGGATATTTATTTTCTGACGAGTCACAAATCTGGGCACAAATCGGTCAAACACATTATATAATTTTCCATAGAAATAGGTGGTAGCATCTTCTACATTATTAAACGTTTCTAAAAATGTCCAATCGATTGTAGCCATGGCGTCATATAAGTGTAATAAATTGGCTTTTCTAAAGTTATAACCATTGTTAGAGAAGGTGGGAAAACTGTGTTTTAATCTAGATGTAAAATTAATACTGACTGATATGTTTAAAGCAGGATGATGCGGTCCTCCTTCACCCATGGATCATCAGATTTGTGAACCGAACAAAATTTGTTAGAAATGACTAAATCTAATATTTTACCATAATGATTACTAACTTTATTATATTGTGAGATATTCAAAATATCCTCCTGGAATAATTAGTAGCAGAAAAATTTCTATCAGAACGATAAACAGAATAATTATCACAAAATAATTCATCATCAAAAACAGAAGAATTTAAGTTGGTTTCAGTAAAAACTATTGCGGAAAAATTATTTAGAGTAGAATTATTATATATCTGAGTTGTTTTAGTACGTAAGCCCCAAACATTTTGATAATATATAACAAAATTATTCTGTTTACTATTCGTACATTCTTCAACTTGAATAGGACTCCTGGTGGTGGGGGGGTGAATTGCTATTGACAGGTTAGAATATCATTTCGAAGTTTCTCACGCGCTCTGCCATAAGCAGAACATTTATTTACATCCCAAACAGCGTGCCGCGATATCTACTTGATGTTATATTTATTTTTAAGTTTTAGACAATTTGAGCAGGACAAGGTTTCAGATTGACAGTCTTTGACATCATGGTTTAACCCACACCTTGGGCATGAAATTGGTTTAGTACAGTTTCTAGAATTATGATGAAATTCATTGCATTTAAAACAACGATAAACATCAATCGCATCATACACAATACAGCTGTCATATCCGACAAATATATTACCTGCTTTTAACGCTTTATCATATGAATCTCTGTCAATCTGCAAAATTGCCTGAAAAACATTAGCATTCTTTTTTATAGGATAAAACTTAATTAGTTTACAAGTAGATCCATTCGAGAAAATCAAATTGCATTTACAAATTAAATCTATTAAAACATTCTCATCATAATTCTCAGTAATACCTACAATCCGAATGCGTGGCTTAACACCAGTTAACTCCTTTACAACATAGGAATGAGCCAGTTTTTCTTCAACAATTTTTCGCAGTTTGCCGTTATCTTCCTTGGTTTGACAACCAACCACCATTCCACCAGATTTAAAATTCTTTACTTTGGCAAGATGAATACCGAATGCAGCAGGATTAATGTTCTGCATCATATCACTTTTGGTTTTATTAATAGGCTGATCAGGGTTAAGTATTAGAACCGCAGGCTGAGTATTATTCTTAACAACATCTGAATAATTTGGCTTAGCGATATTAGGAAAATTAACTCCAGCTAAATTTTTAGAGACATTTGCAATCTCATTTTTTAAGGATGAAATTTTCGCATCAACTGTAGATATGGCACACTCAACATTTTCTTGTAAAATGTTGTTTAACTGATTGTTATTTAATGTAATGCAGTTTTCTAAACAGTAGTTGCATTTCCAAGATAGTCCTTTTACCTCCTTTAAAAATTCGAATAATAAAGTGAGACAAGAAACATGATGTGTTTTTCTACAGACCGAGCAAGCGCTTGGTTTTCTTGCGTTGATAGTATTGTCACAAAAACCACAAATAGTCATGTCGATTTCACGGGAATACATGATATTTTCCAAATAACTGCACCAGTTCAAAACTATAGTTTGTAAAAATCACTGCAGCTTCTCGTGTGTAGTTAGATGCACCACTATGACAAGTTTCACAAAAAACAAAACAATAAAAACCACTGTAAAAGTACAAAAGGAATCAGATACGATGTGACTTCAATCACGCTCATCGAATATAATTTGATATATTACACACCAGTGTATAATTTTATTGCAGGTGGGAGCTGAATTTATCGTTAAAATAATTGTAAATAACTGTCCAATGTTTACAAAATTAAGAATAGGTGCTAGGTAGTGCTATAGTTGGTGCTAAATAGAATGATTTGGTGTTCACCAATAAATTTTGACATAGTGCCTAAGAATATTTAATGGTGCTTCTTATTTTTTTTTGTTTATTAATGGATAAACAATTATAACATTAGAAGCTGGCCTAAGTGTCTCCTGGACAAAGGCCATAAAAATAAGAATAATAACCAAATTATTTATCGGTGAACCAAATTTACTTAACCATTAGGTGAGTCGATATTATCATAAATATCAAGCAAGCACTACAGTACAACAAAACACTAGTCACAGTATTACTTTTAGTTTAGCAGCAACAGCTGACAGATTGTAATGTTGTCAAACATTACAGTTTTAAGGATTTTCTGGGAAACTTCAATTGTTTACTTCATTAATACTGATACAAACTAGGAACAACTTATTGGATGCTGAAAAATGACCCTGTATACATATATATTTATTTTCATAAATATGTAACAAAATTAACATATCTTATTTTCACATTACTACCTATTATTTTTAAGTAATTATTTAAAAAGAGAAATCCAAATAATTTATTAATTATTTCTAACACTAACCACAATGTTCCTTATTTGAAATTGTTATTGCACTTTTGTTGGATTTCGAACGGATAATGACGAAGTATTTGTTACGTCCGGTAACGCTTTCGTAATATTTGTACTGGCGGTAGTCATGGTAGTCTTGCCTCGTCCCCCTCGACGGTTTCTGCCTTTTTTATGCCCAGACTTTTGAGTCGCCACCTCACGTTTGTCCTTACTTCCTTCGAAGGGGTTCTCAAATTCTGGAAACTGCTAAGGATAAACATAAATATATAAGTTTGAGACAATTTTCCTTTTTTTGTTATGCGGGAATGAGTGAGCACAGCAAATTTTGTAACAAGAGTCTCAATATTTTACTTACGCCTTGTATATTGTGTTCGTTTTTATTTTCTTGACCAATTCTTTGTGTATTTTGTGTAGAACTGTGTCTTTGTTGCTTATTTTGTTTCACGCGATTTCCTTGTTGTGTAGGTGTAGACTGTGTAATAATCCTTACGACGTTGCCCACAGCTTTTGTTCTACCCTAAAAGTTTAACATGCACAAAATGTATTATTTTTTATATGAAGTAGGAAAAACCCTACCTCTCTAAAGACCATTCTTTGTCCAGGTGTCATATACTCCGGGTGCTTAATAAAACGAAAATGGATTAATGCCTTGTCTCCTGTCCGTAAACAATCCTTCGACATGCTTATGATGCTTGCTGTCTGCCTTATACTGCCACAATGAACTAAGACAAAAATAAAAATTATATTTTTCGGATATTAAAACAATTTTCCATGTGACAAAAAAGACCTTCCTCATTTCTTCGTCTTTTGTAAATTATAGTTTGTTGAACCAGTATTTCAATAAAGCAATCTACAGAGAGGTCTAAAATAACTACAGTTTCTAAATTTGTCTGTAGATTGCAAAATTCTGCAGCCGCAAAAGTATGACACAATTTTCTATGCACTATAAACTGAAGTGTTATGAATAAAAGTTCTATAAGTCATCAAAATAAATTTATTTTACTCAAAATTTCTTTCTATTATGAAAAATATTATTTCGACAGATGCTCCTCGGCCAATAACACTGAATTAATTTTAGCATCGTCTGCTAAATCACCGGCCGTGCTTTATCTAGTCTGTTCTATTGCCCGGTTGTAGTGATTCGCCACGCGTGGCAGCACTCTGCAGCACATAATATGTCATAGTTGTCAATTGTTTGTATCAGTAATTTGACATTTCTTAAAAATTATGACAAATTTCAAATAACTGCTGAATATACCTTTCCGTTAACGCATTATTGAGAATAAAGTGAGGTGTTTTTCATGGAGAATGTAAAGTAGCAGTCCGTTATTGTATATGTATTTTATTAACAATTTACAATATTTGGAGAGAAGCACATTGTGTTGAATATAGGAATGGTATGACTGGAGCATATTAATATATAAGTTTTAAAATGGTAGACACATACATTTTAAATAAACCAAATTAGGTACTTTTAAAAGGTAAGCCATTACAGTGTCAATATCAAATTCTGACATTTAGGGTCGTGTTTTTCCAAAAACTAACATTGCAGTCGCCACAGTACAATGCATTTCATAATTCTACATTGAGATTCAGGTGAATCAACAGAGTATTACAAAAGCTATGCGATTTAGCAGACGATTTTAGTATTGCCAACTGCGCAAAATACTAGCTCAACAGCACATAAAATATTTCTAGAGAGTGGCACATTCTGTACCACTGTGTATTACATATATTTATCAGTAAAGGGAGATATATAATCGTTTACATGCAATCAGTGAGCTTGATTCTATTTATTAATCTGGGTGACTGGAATGTTTCCATATTTTCAATTCTACAGCAATTCTACGATAAATTCAATATGGAAATATCTAGGTAAGCTACAATGTCAATATTAGATGTAAACATTTTTATTTTCAAAATCTAACATTGAAGTCGCCACGGTACAGCACATTACAGAATCCTATTTTGAAATTCAGGTGATTTGAAAGGCAAGTATTACAAAGGCGACACGATTTCACAGACGATGGTATATATTAATAGTTGACATTTAATTCCGACACTTTAATAGTTGTAAGAGTGCTTTCCTAATTTGGTTTATAATCAAGACATGTATTTCTTATTTTAAAATAAATTTGCAACATTAATATCTTTTAAATTAGTTTATTAACATCGTTAACAGTCAATACTTACCCATGGCCTGATAACGAGAGCTGATAGTGGTGGGATGGTGCAAAACCAAAATTTCACCCTCAAATTCCCAACAAGCTTGAGGATTTAACGTAGGAGAGACCATTACCATACCTTTCCTAATTTGTGATCTTTTGATCTGAAATATGAAAAGGATAAAATATACAAAATTCATACACTAAAATATATTTTTTACCTTTTTCAAGGCAAAACTGGCAGTCTGTCCTGCCCTAACTTCCTTTACCGCCATCCTCTTCCTATGTATACTCTTGATGGCAATCTGTTGAAAATGTCCCAACGGATCTGGTCCTAACATTAGGATATCGTTCAACCTAATAACACCCTTCAAAGTAGTGCCCGATACCACCGTACCAACTCCCTGAAACACGACGTATTATAAATGGCATAACAAAACTAAGATTCATTCATACGGGCACAGAATAGGTATCGTCGATTTGAAATTCGGCAGGTTCGTTCTCGTGGTACTCCATTCGGGTAGTAAGCAGATTCAAAAAAGTTTTAAGCAAGTTCAAGTTCTCGCCACTGACATTCGACACCTGAAAGATCGGACACAGTCTGAAAAAGAATCGCCCTTTTAAGAGTACGTATCGGAATGTTAAAGTGTACCAACCTTTCTGAGACAAAGTTTGTAGCACTGAGCACAACATCGTCTGGAGTTTTCACCATAACGGGCACTTTTCGACATCCCGGCGACTTTAGAATTCGGATAAGCATCTTCAGATTGTCTTGTAGAACGTTGGTAGGGCACATGTCAATTTTTGTAACCACCACAAAAACCGGCACTGACAGAGCAAGGGCAAGTCCCAGATGTTCCTTTGTCATCCCGATAATGCCAGCGTTCGCCCCGATCTATAAGAACAATTTTATAAATACAAATTTCATGATTTTTCAGATGTATAATATTTTACAGTTTTGTTGATTTTGATTTATTACATAAAACAGAATATTACGTCTAAAACTTTTCAAAATGTACTAACCATCAACATTCCGAAATCGGGAGCGTGGCCTGTCATTCCAAATACAGTAGTTTTTAAATAACGTTCGTGTCCAGCCAAATCAATGAAAGTAATTACTTTTGAACTTTTCTCACAAATTTTTACCCAATCCAAAGATCCGTGCTCTGGTTTATTAACTACATTGCCTATAAACATATTTTTTCCATTAAAAACTTCAAAATAAAGATAAATATCACTAAATAAATGAATTTCATATATTTAAAACTAAATTACACCTTTATCTAATTACCTCTCTCATCAAATCCTAAAATGTCGTTCCCTACTGAACTTGTCCTGCCAGATTCCATCTCATGTTTATGTCGAAACAATCTCTGCCTGGCGTGACCTCTACCATTGTCCAGTTCGCCGTGCGTCAAGACGCCTAATAATGTAGATTTTCCAGCATCCACATTACCAACAACAGCTACACGTATTTCCAAGAAATCTGAAGTAGAAAATATAGGGTGTTTTAAAAAGATTTCTAGAGCATTGCAAAATAAGTGGGGTTTGTCTACGTATGTCCCAGAGCTACATTTTAAATTTTGATGTAATTTTTTTAAAACACAACATATCTGGTCAAAATTTGACATAGATACGTTTTTGGTGTTGTTGAACACGCTGGTGTTCAGTTGTTCTGTATAAAGTAGAGGGAGCTATAGTTGATGGCCAAAAATCTAGAGAGTGACCCGCTCACAATTTATAGCAGTCAACACAAAGAAATATACATGTAGCCCGTATATTTTTCCTATAAAATCGTGTGCCGCATATCTCTGAGAGCATACCCGATTACACAGCTTCTGCAGTAAGTACGCATACGCTGCAGCTTTTGATTGGCTGCGATGAATTGATGGATCCACCTGTTCCATTTCCAGTACAATCATGGGCGGGCAAAATTTCGGTATATCGTTTCACTAATTTAATTATGAATGGAATTCATTGTATTAGTGATTTTGTGTTCTAAGAATGGAGAATAATTCAAGCTCTACAGCGTATTCTCAAAATCGTCCTAATTTAACAAGTGAGGAATATCAGATGATGATATGTATGAAGAGTTTAGAGCGCGAGATCAATATATGAGTGTAAGTGATGTTGATATATGTATTTCATTAATAAAATTGTACGTCAGTAGCATATGTATATATGTATAGTGCAAATAAAAAAAGTGGTAAAGAAGTACAACTGTGAAACGTAAAATGATGGAAACTCGAGGAAGATGGTATTTTGAAAGAGTTTTCGACAAAAAAAAATTGATTGCTATATCTTATAAAATGAAACTTTGTCCGTATAAATGAAATTGAAAAAGTATACTGATAGAAAAAGACGAAATAGTGATATGGCAAAGAAACTATTTAAAATAAATATTAAAAAATAAGAATCTGGATGGAAGAATAGTATATTAAATTTTGATAAAACATGGATATATGAAGGTCATACAGAAAGCGGTACAATATGATATAATAAGTGTTAATGTGTGACCGTTATAGTGATAGTGCTAGTAACCAATAGTAAATAGTGTGTATGTATTCTAAAGCCTTTTGTCCTTTTGAATGCGGAATTCGCAAATCGTTGTGGGATTTATTTAATGGTGGGAAAATCTCTATTTGTAATAAATTTTGTCAACTATAACATTTTCATCACAAAATTGCCATGACAGAATGCAGAAGCTCAAAATAAATTTATTAACATTACATAATAATAAAAGAAGCGCAAATATATTTGGTGTTTTACAGTTTCGCAAATTTTGTCAAAAGTTGAGATTTTCGCGCCATAAATATGTAATTAAAACAGAAGTTGCAAAATTCGAGCAAAAATTGGTTAATTTTGCGTCCATGAGGACAAGGTTTAAGTGTGATATCCGTGGAGTGCACAACAGATAGGTGTAAGTGGGTGGTGGTGAGCAATCGCCGTCTGAAAGAACAGCATTTTAATTTGTTATGACACAGCAGGCACATTTAAAGTAAATTGTTAATGTGGTAGGTTCAGTCGACGTCAACTTATTTTTGATAACTTTGTTTGCTTTAACTCTTCTCAAGTGGCACGCTTAGGTAATCATGCCAGCCGTATCTTCCGTACTCATCTGTGTTGTGAATTAGTCATTCTCTATTATTTTCGACCCTGGGTAATTAATAATACAAAAAAAAAACTTTAAATTTGGAAATAATTCTTATCATTTTTATTGCCTAACGCCTCGAAAATGGCAAAAACTGTTATCTCACTGTTTCTACTAAAAATAATGGATTTTATGTAATGCAATCATTCTTGTCATTCTATAATTTTTATATCTGATCGCTTTCAAATTTAGTACGCCTATGAAAAGTTGCTCCTCGCACACTTAGTCCGTCGCACTTGTCTACAAGCTAGCGATTAGTCACTCTAGATTTTTGGCCGTCAACTATAGTTGCTAGCACTTTCGCTGACATTTTGTTCTGTAACTTTTTTAAGTTAGGTTTTTCCCATTCTAAATTACGTGATATTATGTAGAACTTCATTTTACTGTAATTTCTGTTATACAAAATGACATTGATGTGAACTCTTCCATTGATTGGCTTTGACATATTTTGTCTTGCTTTGAGATCACCACAGATTTTTGCATTTTCAAAATGGTGCATTATTAACAAATTTATTAAGAGTATCTTTTTTGAGTAACATGAAGGTTTGCATAATATCATGTAACTTAGATTGGAAAAACTAACTTAAAAAAAGTTACCGAATAAAATGTCAGCAAATAGCACTTCCGCAACAAGCGCCCTCTCCTTTCTAAAGAAAATTGATAGCACCAGCATGTTCAGCTCCAATAAAAACGTACCTGTGTCAAATTTTAGTGAAATATGTTATGCTTTAAAAAATTTATATCCCAAATTTAATTTTCTAAAATTATATTAAATGCCCTGTATATCAAAAATGAGTGGCTCTACGATACACATTTATTAAGCAAAAGGCACTTATTTTGTAATGTGATTTTAATGATTTGAGAATACACAAAAACATTTAATTTTACCAGTTTGATCCAGCATTCGTCGAATTAAATATTGAAGGACCATCCCTCTCATTTCTTTACGTTCTCGTAACTTTACGCAACTACATTCGAGTGTGTTCGCTAAAGATTGTAAAGTAGCAATTGCGGCTTCCAGTTCATCTTCCAACAACCCATTCTCACTACCGTCAGGTGAGCCACCAATCTTAAAAAAAAAGAATTTTATTATACCAATTTATATGATTTGGGAAATATTTTATAACAGTTTGAAGGGTTCGCTACCCCTCTGAATTTTAGTTACATACCTCCAAAATGACTTCTCCCCTGCCTTCTCCTAATTGCTGCTTCAGTCTTTTAAGTAACAGTTCATACTGTTTCTCCGATGGAGCAACGAGTACATTTCTACTTAGTATCTTGTCATATTCGGAACCTACGTCTATTTTCTCAACAAAAGAACTCAGAGATTCTTTTGTCTCACTCATAATGTCGTAAAATTTACACACTGTCTATTTGCTTAATATCACAAAATTTTGTGCTTTTTATTATTTATTTAATGAAAATATCGATAACACAAAATGTATTAATATTTAGCAACAGCATTTCTGCTTATTTGAGACGATTTCAGATATTCTGATGAATGTGAACTGAAATTATCTGAAAAAAGAGAAACTATTTATATAAAGTACATATGGAGGGGGAAATTTTGTTACATTGAAAGAAAAGTTGAAATAAAAAGAAAAAAGGTGCATAGTGCACTAAAATATCAAAATTAACAAAAATGTAGCATTTAAAAAACACTACTAAAACTCTACAAAATGCATATATTTTTTTTACAATTTACACTATATTGCATAATATCATCAATTGTTAAATACATGTATATTTTATTGCATCAGAATTATTTGGTAAATACATGGGCAATATTGCATTATACTATCTTGAATGGCACAAAAGATTTATCTTCAAACATCAAATATGTGGATAGTGACAGTGATAGTGGTTAATGAGTTGAACTAAATCTCTTCAAATGACGGTAAGGTATATCATTAATGTGGTAAAACTTCTCAAATTCATTTCGTTACTGCAGAAGTGTGTTGTGAAAAAAAAAATAATAGCACCTGCTTACAATTGACCCTAATATAATTTTTCGTTTGCGTACAATGTACGTCTACTAAAAATTATAAATAAAAAGAAAAACTGACTTACCAAAAAGTTGCTTAACGTTCTTCTTGCATTATTATACTGCCATACAAGATCTAGAAATTAAAATCATTGGTTAAAAATAATATTAACAAATTTGATAATGCATTTTAAATTTATTTACAAATCTTACAGTAATAAACAGTCTCAAAGCTCTTTTAATATGTTATTATATTTTGCAATGACATTCGAGGGCATACATTTCATACTACATCATCATTAATTGTTATAATCTTCCTTTCTGTATCTATATTGTTTGTTGTTGTTGAACGGCTTCTGTTACAATTTATACGGGTCGAAAATTTCCCAGTAAATATTTAAAAGTAATGATAATAACTTTCTTACTATTATACACATTTAGGGCAATGATGCTGTTATAAATATTATTCCATTATCAATTATATTTTTATTCCCTTCTCGCCACACAACTTTCTATCTTGATGGATCTTACCCCTAACAACTTGAGATTTTCCTTATATCAGACCTGTAATCTAAGATTGTAATGAACACGTTATTAATTTATTGCAAATGCCCTTTTCAAAATTGGAAAATTACATCATATATATGTATAACATTTTACATATGGTATTAAATTAATTTTAGCACAGTAAATTTATCATAGAAAACTTTAAAAATATCACTAGATACACAAAAGTCCCGATGTTTATATACATTGTAAATTGTAAGAGATTTTAAATGAGAAAATATTTACTTATTTTGAAAATTTGTCAGCTGTTAAGACACTAATCACAAATATACCAACAGATTTATTTTTAAATGACAGTGACAGGTGACACGACAACGACATTGGGTGACAAGACAGCTACGTCAACGTAAAGCATAAATCGGTGCGTTCCTTAAATAGCGAAAAGTGAATCCATTATATCAAAATTAATCTTACTACGGTTTGAATACGCTTGCATTTGCTCTATTCCTTCTATTTTCTACGAAGCTCATAGTTATTGTTACAACGTTAGCAATCCTCTGTTAAAAAATGCATTAGCCTATTGTCTCTGAGCCTATGAGCTAGTCAACAGCCAATAAACGTTCGTCTTTTGAAACCATTAAGGCGCGTTCTCATGATTCGAATTTAGTTGATCAACTTTAGTGGACCAACTAAAGTCTTTGGTTCACATCTTTCAAGCGAAAATTGAAGGAAATAGTTGATTAAAAATGGGGCCAACTGTAGTTGTACGTGAAGGTGTAAAAGTTATAACTAGTTTACTGATAATTTGAGGAAACTTATATTGCGATCGAATAAACAGCATAAAAAACGCTGCTCTTGGATACGCAATTGGATTAAATTTGATGAGTTATTTCTTTGTGTTGAAACGCCTCTTAAAAATTCATCAACTTTCTTAAACCAAAATAGATTTGGTTTATAAACATCGTCAGTGCCTGATCCACTTTTTTTAGATTTAAGAACTGATGTTAATAATTCTTTTTTGTACATAGTTCTTATAGTTTTGATTTTATTTTTCACATCAGCTGTTGTAATACCTATTATTCCATTTCCCGTGCGATAACATTTAATACCTACATTTTCTCTCGCTCCCTTATTATTTTTATAACTTTCCAGTCTATGATTCCAAATAAGACAGTCATGACTATGCGTATAGTTCTATAAACTTGCACATAGTACCTTCTGACCAGTTTAAACTCATATTATAATATTTGTTTGCACTTATTAATAATACAAACTGCAGAATGCAACAAAATCGAATGATTCAAGTCGACTGATAAATATTCACACGCTTCAAACGCGTTTCAACTTCTCTGAAAATTAATGATGACTCATAAGTTGAACGATAAACTTTGAATGGATCAATCTTTTGTGGAATCAACTCAATCAACAAACATTGACCGAATAAAATTGAAACATATATTCTCACATCTATTTTGATTCGATTTTACTGATCACAATTGTATATTTTAATATCTTGAAGTTTCCACTAATACGAAGTTACCTCGAGGCGAAGATATTTAGCATGTCCATATATATCTTCTACTTCATGTGTAATATCCTTTTCAACTATATATGTGAAGAATAAAAAATTGGATGAGGCCAACTGTGAATTAAGACTGCGTTTCAGTTCATTAGCTCTTGTAAATATTTAAAATGGAATTTGCTTATCTATTATAGATGATGTTATTTAGGTATGTTCGGGTTCAAATAGCGAACAGTTCCAGAACGGTTTAGAATAGTACTCCAGGTATGTCTTCAACAAGCTTTCTTTTGATTTCTCTTAAAAGTGAAGTGGTCGACTCTATATCGGACAGTCCTAGAACCGTTCACTACTGCCACCTACTGCATTCGAACAAGGCTTTTATTAAAGTAGAATGCAGTATTATACAGGGTGTCAGAAAGAATGGGTCAACATACTATACTAGACACCAAATTATTATGTTTGAGCTCATCATATATGCCTCATACGAATGTCGTTGGTTTTAAATTTTATTCCGAAATTTCTCAATAATTGCATGAATAATAAATCACACACACGCAAAATACGCTATTTATTGACATGAGTATAAATAGCAATATTAACGCCTGAAACAAAATCACCACAACATTGTGAAAGCTCAAAGGTAGAGCAATAAAACAAGTTATTTCGAAAAACAAACTATAATGATATCATAAACGAAGTGTTAACAATCAAGTGGTACAAGTAGACTAACTGGCCCTCGTCTCGTTGCGAGTGGCCAGGCCGACATTTCTTTCTACTCTAAACAAACCCCAAAATGTAAACAGTTAAATAGCTCCATCAGCATCACGTATAAGAAGCATGATATCACTGTCAATATCGGAGCCTATGTACAGGGTGTGAACAGAAATCATGTCAGGGTGCTTACAATTGAAATATTTAATTTTTTTAAATAAAATAAACTCAGAAACTGATAAAGTTAGGTGACCTAAACAAAGAGTACTATTTCTATGTAGAACTGAACGTTCTTTTAGATTTTTAACTTTTTTAAGTATAGCTCGACAGATAAAAAAAATATATTTTAAATTTACCTAAATAATACGGTGAAACTAACGCCCTCTAGAAGCAACTTCAAATTTGTAATTATTACACAAAAAACACCACTATCAAAACTATCTCAATTATTGAAAAATTTCAGAATAAAATTTTAACATTGAACACCCTGTACTGACAGCCTGTATATATGATCGGATGCAACAACTATAATTAGTTCTTTATCAGGATCAATAACTTATTTATTTTAAATAAAAACTTTTTTACATATATATTTTTTTTAATTTCAGTATTTATGGATTCATTATACAGTAAAATTATACTTACCTTACTACACATGCACTAAATAAAAAATACATATACAGGGTGTCTCAAAAAAATTTGTACAAAACCCCGAGAATAAAATATAATAGCCTTGTTCGCGGTAGCGATTCCGAACTAGTTCAGGATTAATTTACGGATGAGCGCAAGCGCAGTTCAATTTGATCGTCCGAAATGCAAACTGCGCTTGCTCTCATCTGTAAATTAATCCTGAACTAGTTCAGAATGCTACCGCGAACAAGGCTAATATGAGCAGGATTTAGTCCAATTTACCAAAACTTATTAGTTTCCGAAATGGTGTGCTATTTTTTTAATTTCTTTGTAAATATGTTAATATTTTGATATACACAAATTAGAGGCTGCCACAAGCATTGTTTTGCCTCCATCTAAAGCTTCATAATTTTTTTGTGCCTCGGTATATTGAATTTCTAGTTAAAAAATTCTTATTCCTTGGCACTTGTCCAAAAAAGGTATACTCGTATCTTGCAGATGTCACTTCAAGCAGCCGTTTCTGATAATCGAATTTATGTTTTTAAAAATAAGTATACAAATGAATATTGTTAAGCGATTCAATCTTGCCAAACCTTCATTTCGTTTTTAAATTTTTTGCTATGGGCTTACTTTACAATACTTTACCCATGACTGCAACAACGAAGATATAACACATGATCAGCTGCTTGCTGTTAAAGTTGTACATGTCCGACTCCTTTAGTTGCTGGTGATTATTTACCAGCCGGCAAAACCAGCGACTACTTTAGTTAGCAGTTATTATAATTTAGATGAACTTGTTACTTTTTCATTTAATAAAACAAATATTTTACATACTAAAATTTATTATTACAATTATAACTAAACAGTACTCCTAGAAGAATAGTCCATATTCTCTTAAACCTTAGTAAAAAAAAGTATACTTTACAGAAGCAGTTGGGTTGATATTGAATCTTTCAACATGATACGTTATACATTAAATTAATAAATATACCTATCACATCAAAATAAAAAATATGTAATTCTGCACAAGCAATCTACACAGTATATTTTAATTGCACAATTTGCTGGAAAACTATATGCAGAGAAACATCCTTAACATCACATAATAAAATAACACTGGGACTGGATAACTTCAATCCTGCGATCTATAATTGCAACCGTAAGAGAATGCGTTAGAAATTATTCTTAATCGAACAAATTAATTGCCATAATCAGTCAAAATCATTTATATTTTAACTTCGGAGCCCCAATGAACTAAAAAGTAAACGATCAATTTCAAGTCCTTACCGAAAAAATTAGTTTTCAAACTTTGAATTAAAACAAGTCGTTGGCCGCCCAGGGTAAACCATATTTTAAGAATTTTTAATCCAGGCTTACACAACTAAACCACATAGAACTACAGAAAGATATTTTTTAGAGTATATTTTGTTTACAATTAATTTTGTTTAATCTACCTATTCAACTAAGTGTGGTACAAATAAACTTAATTATATGAACATTTAAGACAGACAAATGAATAGTTCATGATTAAATGGATAGATGAAAAACCATTTTTTTGCCATTCTGGCAAAGGGGAGCGACATCAATGGAAGTAGCCAAAGAGTAAATAAATCACGTAGCATAACGTTTTGTCCATAATCTTGCAATACGGTCATGCTCTTCCCGGTTTTGCAGGTATTGGGTTGCTATGCTTCCTACCAGTGGGTCAGCTAAAAGTAATTGAGAGATAGTAACCATTTCACTTTCTTTACTTTCTAAAATTTTTCTAACAGTTTGTTCGAACATGTATAGGGTGGTCACGTGAAAATTGAATATTCTCCTTTTTCTCCATTATTATTCATGATATGAAAAAAGATGTAAGAATAAAGGTTGTAGGAACTTTTAAAAAAAAGTATACCGGGTGACAACGGAAAGTGGGAATACGCTGTAACTTTTTTATGACTGCTGATAAAAATTTGAAACTGGGTGGGTTTATACTAGATGGTGCCATGAATTCTTTGAGGTCATTTCGGATTTCATGACATTTCCGGTTTGACCGGAAATTTATATTTTTAAATGGGACACCCTGTATTTTTTGACATTTTTGGAATCAGCGGATCATTTTACGTATGGTAGGACCAATTTTCTGGATGTAATTTTTTTTAATTTTTAAAAATAAAACTAGAAGGCCGCGACTGGCAGAAATTGTTTTCTTTTTTGACGGATTTTAAAAATTGTTGTACCACAAAATTCAGAAAAAAATCCTTTATTAAAAAATCAATAGGGCCCACCCTCTTTACATTTGAAAAAAAAAAATGAGTTTTTAAGGAAATACAATAAATTGACATTTTACGTGGTAACTAAAAAAATTTACAAAAATATTCAAATTTAGAATTTTTCCCATAATTAAAAAAAATTACTTACATCCAGAAAATGTGTCAGAAAATTGGTTCTACCATACGTAAAATGATCCGCTGATTCCAAAAAAGTAAAAAAATACAGGGTGTCCTATTTAAAAATATAAATTTATGGTCATTTCCGGTCAAACCGTCAATGTCATGAAATCCGAAATGACCTCAAAGAATTCATGGCATCATCTAGTATAAACCCATCCAATTTCAAATTTTTATCAGCAGTCATAAAAAAGTTACAGAGTGTTCCCACTTTCCGTTGTTACCCAGTTTATCACAAAAACAATTGAATATCACATTTCCTAGATGTAGGCTTAACGTTTATTATATATATTTTTTAAATGGAAAACCCTGTATATTTTTTCAATCGCGTAAAAATATACAGGGTATATCAGAACATTTAAATTGTAGCAAAATTCTATCTCTATTAACTCTCAACGGCTAACTTGTCCGTATTGCATACCGCTATAAGATTTCAAACTTCAAACAGAAGTACCTTTCAAGAACCCTCTATACTACATGCTGTGAGATGAAGAAATTTGATAGAAAAATATTTTACGTGTACAGGTGATGTAATGCTGTGATACAGACATTAAAAGTAATAAAATTGTAGATTTATTTTATTTGATGTTTAACCTCTTAAGTGGTTACTACGTGTATATTCAGATATTAAAAATCTATTTCAGATTCTCTGACGGATATATTCGCTTAGAAATGTATTTTGGAGCCAGCAATAGTCTAACCGAATAAGTACGTATGGAGTAATTCACATTTTCAATACAGGTCTATAGAATGCGCTGATGTAAGAGATTTTTATTGGTAATTGCAGCAATGATTAACTCATTTTAGATTGGCGGATCGTTCAGACATGTCGCTATTTATGTTTTTTCTTGATTTAGTCAGGACATTAAATTATGTGTCCATATACAGTGAGCAGTAAAAGCATGGCATAAATTTATTTAAAAATCAGGTGTATGTTTTTTGCAAAATTGTTCGGACCCGTCAATTTTTATTTTTAGTTGCTCATTTAAACCAGTTCTCATGTATACAGGATGAAGCATACAAAAATATATCATGGTTAAAGTTTTTAAATAGAAACCCCTCTTTTTTGTATTTTTATCCAATTTTCCATAAAATTAAGTATTTTTTATGTAACACACCTTATGCCTATCTTTAACCATTTTCAAAAAAATGGCGTTTAATAATCGACGTCCACATTTCGACAATCACTCATTTAACTCGACGAGTTCAAGATTTATTTAAATTAATGTTTTAATGATCATTGGATTGGAAGACATGTACTAATAGAGTGGACTCCAAGATCACCCAATCATATACCCATGGATTCCTTTTATGGGATTATTTAAAATCCAAGTAATAAGACAAGAGATGAGAAAAATTGACGGGAAAGTATTAAATAACGTCCAAGATGATTTAGTACAAAGGCTTGCATACTGTCAAGAAACCAATGAATGGTATTCTCACCATTTAATTTAACTCTTTTTGTTGTAAGTGGTTTATAATCTTCAATTTTCTTCGCAATTTTGCGTACAGTGGTATAGATAGGTACAGATAATAATACAAAAAAAAAGTTGACCATCTTTTTTGCTTCACCCTGTACACGTGAAAACTGGTTCAAAAATTGTGCAACTAAAAATAAAAATTTATGAGTCCGAGAAATTTTCCAAAAAACAGACACGTGATTTTTAAATAAATATATTTCTTGTACTTTCCAGTGAGACCGTCAATGTGTTAAATGATCATGTAGAAATTAAGAAAATCTGCTCTTTTTGTTCTTATTTAAAACGAAAACGTTTTATCTATATAGTGTGCATAGAACATTCAATAAAAATATGCAATAACTGCATTCAACATGACGATAAAAGTATACCTGTTTCTTTATTATTTAAAAATTTCCGTTTTTTTGTTTTTTTTTTTTCAGTGTAAAGACTACAAATGTATCTCTTAAATGATATGTATTTATATTTAAGAAAAAAATCAGGTTTTTCGAATAGTGGTATAACATACCGCTCATTAGTGGTTTTGCCCTTTTCGAGAATGTTAGCTGTTGAGGGTTAAGACTATACCTCATTAAATGGACTATTTTGATGATTATTAATTTTTATCGCTTTGGAAAAATTTGTTCATATAATGTTGACATATATAAAGAATAAGATAAAGTAATGAACAGAAAAAAAAAATACAAAGTCATCACAGTAATTGCAACAAACATTGAACGTTTATTGTTAAAAATAAGACAGATAGCCACTGAAGTAGACTATGATAAAGAATATTTTACTAAAAAGAACATACCTGGATTGCAATCAGTAAGTAAAGAACAAATTGACAAAAGGACCTTGGAAATGGTTAGAGCAGGAGACCAATTATCCTTCAAAATATCTAGGCAGATGACACCTTGGCTGTTAATGTTGCAGTGGTAAATTCTAGTGCGGAAAGTAACTTTTGGAGGTTTGAATGGGTATTCGGGAGAAAAGTGTATATCAAGGAAGAATACACCTCCTTCGTAAACAGATCCTGGTGGGCCCAAGATAGTGGATACCCATTCATAGAAATTTTCTCCTTTTGGCCCGGCACTACAGTTTGGAGGCGGGTCTAATGTGATTTCGGCCAATTCCTTCTGAATGCGTTTAGCAGATGTGCCAAGAGCTTTTGACATTTTTGGATTTGGTTTAGTTTCCTTTGCTTCTTTTTGATCACCCACAGCTGCCTGTCCCCCCCGTCCACGACCAGAACCACTTGATCCAGCTGATGACATTTCTAACTAAAAAACAAATTGTGTTCTTTGTGTACCTACAAAGCTCTACCTGCGTTCACACAAAAGTCTACAGCACTATAAATATTGCTCATCAATTACATTTACGAGTAAAGTCTAAATAAGTCATTTTCTCTTAAAAAAAAAGCGACCCTTTCCCAAAATTAAAATTGATTCTTGTCAGCCAAGTCGGCCATTTTGATATCAGAATACAGAAGGTCTATTAATCAAAAATTCATCAAAGTTCTTTGATAACTATTATTATTACTATCATGACTTTAGAACAATTACACATAAAAGTATAAAGATAAAAATACTAAGTGCAAGAATCACCCAAATACATCGATAGATCTTCCGTTCATTACAGTACTAAAGAATTCCTTAAAGACGTTTCTGTTATTATAACAAAATACAACAATGAAAAAAATACATTATATAATTGTTATTTGAACTTACCAAAAACGTTTTTTACACTTTAAAACTGAAAACAAACTACACTCCCTTTTAGAATTTTCGGCTCATGGCGTACTTCTCACAAGGACACAAATGGAAGAGGACAGGCAACCAACATTGTAAAATAATAAGGGCTACCGAAAAGAAAAAGACTTATAAATCACATCAACGAATATTTGCATAATATTTTAGTGAATAATGCCGTACAGATATTGCAAGCAACTATATTTCGTTTTTTAAAATAATGTGTAGGTAACACATAATGAATTTTTAAATTTATTTTCATGCAAGTAGGGAATTTATGCACCACAATGTTTAAAATTTGAAAGTTGTTTTGACGTGCGACATAACCTACAATTTTTGTATAATCCTTCAAACTTTTATTTTATGATAGATTTTATTTAAAAACTTACAAAATGGGTAAGCGTCAACATCAAAAGGATAAGATGTATTTAACATACACGGAGTGGACTACACTATATGGAGGAAAAAAGTTAGGACAATCATCGAAGGAGGAAGAAAATTTTAAACGTTTGCCCTTTGATCACTGTTGTTTATCATTACAGCCGTTTGAAATACCTTACTGTGATCTTGATGGAAATATCTTCGACTTAGAGGCCCTTTTACCATTTTTGAAGAAATATAAAATTAATCCAGTAACGGGGAAACCCCTGGAATTTAAATCTCTAGTAAAGCTAAACTTTCATAAAAATACCGAAGGAGAATTTGAATGTCCAGTATTATTTAAATCCTTCACGAAGAACTCACATATAGCTACGATTGCTACTACAGGAAATGTCTATTTAATGGAAGCCATAGAACAACTGAATATAAAAAATCGTAACTGGAAGGATTTAATTACAGACAAACCATTTGAAAGAAAAGACATAATTGTGTTGCAAGATCCTAACGATTTACTAAAATTTAATATTTCAAAATTTCATCATGTAAAAAATAACTTACGAGTAGAAACAGAAGGTAAATACATGTGTTTTATTTTCTATATAGGTACTTATCAAGTCGTAATTTGGATAAAATAATACCATACAAATATAAGATGTGTTTGCTTAGAGTTTTCTGTTTTTATATTTCAGAGGAAATTACTGACAAATCAAATCCACAGGCTAACTTAAAGTCCATAAATTCAGAAACTAAAGACACATTGGAAGAGCTAAACAGGGAATATCGAGTGTCCACAATAGAAATTAATAAATCTGAAAGCACCGCGAAAGCCGATAAATTCAATGCGGCTCATTATTCGACGGGTGAAGTTGCAGCCAGCTTTACTTCCACTGCTATGAATAGGAAATTGGTTCACGAAGCTGCTATAGTACACGAAGACGAAGTCAGATACCAACGTGTAAAAAAGAAAGGTACGTTTATTAAAATTTTGTTATGTTTTCTATTAATGTTTATTGCAGGATATGTTAGACTTGTGACAAATGTAGGAATGTTGAATTTGGAATTATACTGCGATGTGGTTCCGAAAACGTGTGAGAATTTTATAAAACATTGTGAAAATAGGTATTACAATGGGACAAAATTTCACAGATCAATAAGAAATTTTATGGTAAATATTAGTCATTACATGATAATCTTCCTATAATATTTTTTCTAGAAACGTATTGATTATACATGTATATTTATCTAAATTGAGAAAATATTTTTCAGATACAAGGTGGAGATCCTACAAATACTGGTAGCGGGGGTAAATCTATATGGGGAGATAAATTTGCTGATGAATTCAGACCTAATTTAACCCATACAGGGCGGGGTGTTCTCTCGATGGCAAACTCTGGAAAGAATACCAACGGATCTCAATTGTAAGTGTTGTATTCAAATTTTTATCTGTGTTTTAATTCTCTTGTATATTTTTAGTTTTATTACCTTCCGTTCGTGCAGACATTTAGATAATAAACATACAATTTTCGGTAAAGTTGTGGGCGGCATGGAGACATTAACAGAAATGGAAAAAATAGAGGTAGATAACAAGGACAGGCCTATCGAAGACATAATATTAATGAGAACCGAAATTTTTGTTAATCCCTTCGATGAGGCTGACGAACAGGTACATTTCCTTTGGCAATTTACATATAAAGACTCCAACCCATGCTTTACTTGCAATAAAAGCTGTTTTCTTTTGACTATTTCAAAACGTAACGTCATCAAATATTTGTTTCTCTATTTTTGTCTGCTTTAGTAGTTATGATGTCATTGTGTTGTTTAAGAGAACAAAAAAAAATAAAATAAAATCACTGAAACATACATTTTGAAAATAATAAAATTTATTGTATGCAAGATGATTCAGTCATATCATTAATTTTAAGAAAAGAAAAATGAGTATAATACAAACACGCGATTTAAAAAAATTTTAAATGCATATCTACGCTGGAAAAGATATTTTCAAATCATTATTCAAGCCCTCTTTTCAGACTTGCCACTGACTGCTGGCAGTAATTCGGTGTTGGCCTGACGTTGCCCAATTTAAAAATTTTCCTATACTACCTACTTATTGTAATTAATGCTATAAATTATTTTTTAAAAGTATGCAATTAACATAGTTTCAACATAAATATTTAATATTAAAATTACAAAACTCCAACGGATCAAAATAAACCTCACTAGGTTATATTATTAAGAGAGGCTGAAACATTTTTTGTACTTAATTACATACAGTAATAAAAAAACCCTTGTGCTGTCAACAAAAAACAGTCCGAGAAACATACCTATTCAGTGATCAACAATCCCGCAATCTGCAATTAAATTTGCATTTTTATAAACACCTGGTGTAATCAATAGGAAATTATGAGAATTTTATAATAAATGCCAACCGCAGTAATCAGCGCCGACATCAGATATGCTGCGATCAGCACTCTCGACACAGTTAAAAAGTTGAAATTCCCATTTAATACGTTACTGGCGTAACGAGTTGAACATCATTCGGATCCATTTTCCTAAGGCAAGCCCAGTTTCGATATGGAACAGACGCACGCAGCCCGACTTCTCTGCCTTCTTCATCCAGTCATTATTTTTGCCTGGTAGAGGTTGGTATTTCGTGTGTTTGTGTCACCAGTGTAGTTTTTTTATTATTAATAAAATTTGCTATTTGCCTAAATAAAAATGCAAGCTGGGTAGTGAAAAACCGCGGTTGTCCTCTGCTGAGCAGAGCAGTGAAAAAATTTATGAAATAAATTTGAATAGACATGTGCATCTGTGTTATTCAGTATCTACTGATCATGTGTAATGGATTTGATTCTGATTCATAATCGAATGCGATTTGCATTATTTGGGAACATCAACGTACAAGCTCAACTTGATTCTGCTTTCAAGAACATAACTATAAGGTGACAAAAATAAGTAATTTTGTTTTAACCAAAATTATTTACTGTATAAAATTTTGTGGAGCTTTTGAACTTGCATTACAAGGGCATGAGGAATGAATTTTACGCCAAAGCTTGACAAAACGCTTAATGAATACCTTAAAAATGCAACAATTTTTAAAGGTACCTCAAAGAACGTACAAAATATATACAAGTCATTAGAACAAAAATCCATCACTCCACCCACCGAACATGGTGTTATTATATGCACGTGCTGCTGGACTTCTATATAGCTTCAATACTCATACATGTCATCAGAAAATTTGTAGCGCACCAGGAGCATTGTGTTACCTATTGTCATAGGGTGATTTGTTTACCTTTTGAAAGGTCGAGTAAAAATTTTTTTTTTCTATTAAGCCTTCCGAATACGTGGTTAAAATTAATGACATTATGACTGAATACCCTGTATAAACTTCACTCTTGTTTTTTGTAAGATGTTATACAGTCTGTGTATTTCTAGGTTTTTTTTTATTACATTAAATTTATCAATTTTCTCCAGAGTCCTGAAATAATACAATGAAACGTCGATTATTATAAAATTGGTGTTTTTGTTTTCCAATTGACCTATAATCCAGCTTAAAAAAAAAACAAAAGAAGTTATAGCAAGGTCATAAAAAAACCTGTTACTGTTATTTATTACTATTATCATTTACAGCTTGCTAAAGAAAGACAGGATGAAATAGACAGGCAGAAAGTAGAAAAGTCGGCTGAAGCACTAAAAACTAATTCCCAAATGAAGCTAAAGGTCTTTCGAAGTGGCGTCGGGAAATATATTAACCCAGTTGTTAAGAAAAGGTATGCAAAGTACCATATAAGTGAAATATCAAATAAAATTTTTCAATTTCAGCTTTGAAAAAGACCCTGATGTCGAACCCAGTAGTAAAAAGAAGAAAATTTTGAATTCTTTCAATTTCAATAATTGGTAATTGTTTTATGTATTATATAAATATTAACAATAAATGTTTTATAAATAAAACATTTTTTTTAGTTATACAGGATGATACATACAGTATATGTAAAAAAATTAAGTATTGAGACAACAATTGTATTTTGATATAAATGCTTCCCGCTTTATTTAATAATACTACAGTTCGCCAATTTGAAACCGTTTTTCTTAATTTTATTGATAGGAATTCTATTTTGACATTACTACTGTTTTAACAAAATTTAAACCAGCCGCAGCTGAATAAGGACAATTCTTGAACCAATTACGTAATTACTATTTATCTACAAACATGGGGTTTGTTCCAACACAGCAAGAATCGATTCCGAACCGTCCAGAACTAGTTAGTCAGTTCATTTGTTAATGTACTCTCGGCGAATGCGACGTAGGACTGTGTTGGTCAAACATTTTTCACGGTTCTGAACCAGTTCTCGACGGCTGTTGGAACAGACCTATTACTTACCTTTTTCCCACTTATGGTATTCTATTTATTTTTATTTACAAAAAGTCCATCTTCTAATAATGTGCTTAAAATATACTTTTAAATGGATGCTTAAAAATATATTTCTTAGGCGAGATACAACTTTTATCTTTTTCTTTCAGTTTAGTTTAATCTAATAGCAAATATAAACAGTTCTTTGTTAACTTTTTTTTGCTCGATTATAGAAAATTAACTAGAAAAATATATGTCTCTAACTGTTCCTTCGTATGATTTTCGTATTTTTTTTGCGTTTTAATGGAACTCTTATTGGAATTAGGTACTACATGTATAAAAAAGAATCATGATGTTAATAGCATCTTTATTGACATTTAGTGAGATTCAAATTAACAACGTATTATGTAACTCTTTTCTAACACTTACACAACCACAATATAGACTAAAATAAAAATCACATATACTATATTAGATAAAAAATGTAACATCAGATTTAAATATCAGTACAAGTATAAATAATATTAAAAATAAATATCTTTCATTATATATAAAGATTGGCTCCCCAAGTTAATAATTTTTGGCGCACACATTAGTCTTAACATATTTTCAAAGAAAAAAAAAATGTAAATATCTTTCTGTAAATGCTTTATAACAAAACAAAAAAACTCAGTCTAATGTAAACACAAGATCATAAAAAAAACAAAGATGAGATTCTTTTCTCTTTTTGGTTTGTGAGAATATAAAAAAAATTTGCATAACATGTAAATATATAAAATAAATAGCAATAAAAAGAATATATAAATCTTTGCTAAAAGGTACGTTATGTGTAAATCAGTGCACAAATAGAATTATGTGGATTAAACAGTTTCGTATTCTTTACGAATGGAACGAGCTAGACAGCAGGCAAAAATTGCTCCAATAAGCTGCACAAAGAAAAAACATATTAACACTACTTATTCACTTCAACTACAACGGCAATAACAATTTGCAGTGGTATGAATCACTAATGATAAAAACACTCAAACTATCCTGATATGTAATGACAAGAATTTATCCTGGTCATAAAAATAATTATTTAATTATGTAGTTCTCTACAATAAAAGACAATTAGCTGTACTGCTAATTGTTGATTCACTCTTTTTTAAGTGTGGATATAGCATGACCCATTTAATAATTGAATAAGATGTCTTTTATTTGATTTGCTTTTTTTTTTAAACGGCTTAAAAATCTATTATGTATCAATTTTTTTGTCAAATTTGCACAAAATGTAATGAAAAAATAATACCCCATCAATGTCAATACATTGAACGGTTTAATTAAATCAATAAGATGTGACTTTTAAATTATTAAAATGTAAATTAGCAATAAATAAGTTTTCAATAATAAAATCACAGAAATGAAGAAAAATAATTTAAAAAATATAATACCGATAAAAGCAAATTTTGTATTAGACCACTTGCTTTTAATTATGATGAATTTATAAGTGAATGATTACACCTGTTCAAATTTAATTATTGCTTATTCAATATTTTAATGGTTTATTTTAATCATTACTAAAAAAATTACTTGTGGCAAAAAATTGTTAATTTTGACACCATAAAATAATAATTACAGGCTTTAACCATAACCAACTGAAGTAGTGTTCTAATTAAATATTAATAGTTTATTACATGAAAAATTGATTTAAAAAATTGTAACCTAGGAGAATAAATTATTAAAAATTGGTAATAATTCAATTTTACCTGCGATATTGCAATTCCAATGCCAATGCCTCCAATAATGGATCCGTACTGAACAAACACTGCTTCTAATTTTTGGAAACAGGACGAGTTGTATTTATTTGCAGACTTAATACTGCAGGAGCCATCGTTTTGAGTATCCGGACAGCAAGTGTGAGGAAGAGAATCATTTTTTGTAACTCTGTACCAGTCACTAGGGCCTTGCATTCCACAGCATTCGAGCTAAATATGTTTTTTTATAATATAAATCATGCTAATTCTAGCAAGACATAAAAAGGACACAAGTTTATAAATACCACTTACCTCATGCTGAGCAATATCCCAGGTGTTCTTTATATCGGGATTGTTATAATAACTGAACATTGTAGAATTCAATTTATTTTCTAGCATTTCTTCCACCTCATTTCTCCTGGCATATCCAACAATTCCAGCAGCTAATTCAAGAGTTAATATAACAAAAAGTAACACTGAAAACTGATTGCAACATGATAATTGATTTGAAAAAGAATTATCGCGTTAATCTTACCGTTATAATCATGCAGTGATTTTCTTTAACTGCTCCACAACATCCAAAGAATGCTACAACAAAAATCACTAATCCCACGATTATTAGTAGCAGAGGAATCGTTTCATAGCTTGAGTACAGAAAATTAGAATATTGAGCATGGATGCCCTGAATAATAATTCCCACAGTTAATATTGCGATACCCGAAAGCTGCAAAATAATTACGATTAATAGCAATTATATATCGGGTGTTTCATAATTGAATGTCAATATTGAACGAGTTTAATCTACCCATGATTTTAAGACAAATGTTTCATATAAACATAGGTTCGTTTCCGCTTTATTTTTGATTTACAGGGTGATAAAGATTTTTTTTAAATTTATTTTTCTTTTAAATAACTTAAACTGCATTAGATATTTGTGTGGAACTTGGTGGCTGTAAACTAGACGCAAAGACACATGTTTTGTTAAAGAAATGAATTTTCAGTTTTAACCAGCGGCGTTGCTATTAATTTTACTTTCACTATTTTCAATGAAAAAAATGATACGCCACTGCCTTTTTCAGAAATAAAAAATATTTTCTGAAAGTCTCATCATTTTGCAATAAAAATAATTTTGAAATTTTTTCGTTTCGTTTTGCACTAACAATATAAAGAACAATAATAATTTTTAGGCCCCTATGTGTACTAAAAGCAGAATAGTAATAGGGAGCTATGATTGTTTTATTAGAGATGACACAAATAGTATTTTGTTTTACTAATTTTGATAAGTTCCACAAAAACATCTAATACTTATTTAAAAAAAAAATTAATTTAAAAAAAATCTTTCTGTAAATCAAAAATAAAGCGGAAACGGACCTATGTATATATGAAACATTTGTCTTGTAAATTAACCTCCTTCAATATTGACATTCATTTATGAAACACCCTGTATATATATATTAATCTATGTGATTAAGCGAAAAAAATTTGCAATTACTTTTGTACAATCAATGAACATAATCTGCTGGCTATGCTTTTATATGTATCACAGAATATGTATGCATAGGCAGCAAATTTTAAACTCAAACAATTCAAATATTTACAGTCATATATTTATACATTTGTAATACAGTAAGAGACCCAATTGTATAAAATGATAGGTACTAATTAATATAAAATACACTTACGGCAAAAAGAAGATTAAAACAGAAAATCAGGTATTTTACACAAGACATACCCCCAGTCACCATTTTGCTGAAATGAAATAACTTGAACTAGATTAACAAAAAAAACTTTAATCAATAAATGCACGCTGCCTAATACAGGTAATGATGTTTAAGAAAAATTCTTTATTTGTAAACGTGTGTAATGCTTCAAATGGTTTATAATTAATAGTTTTATCTATGTTTATAATTTTTCAGATAAGACACAAACTAGAGCAGATAACTAGCACAGAACGCAGACAACAGAATCGAATGCACTACAAGTACAAGTACAAAACCCAAACCTGCGACGTATAAGCATTAAGCACAGAATACTATATTCTGTGGTATGTACAATGGTCGTCAGCTTAAAGTCACCACTTCCATGTTTTGTCCCTTTCTAGCACCGTGTATAATAAATGGCACTAGAAAAGAATGGACCATGGAACTGGTGACTTTAAGCTGACGACCATTGTACTATAAGCCAAAGATTCACACCATTACCACAGATTAGTAAACTCACAAACCTAGAAAAAATATAAACCGCGTCAGTTCATGATATAGGTCACGTGACAGGTCCCGCTTTTCCTAGGGACCGAAGGTCCAGAAAATAGATATTTTATTTTCTTTATGTTGCAGTTCTTCAAATGTGATGGCTGCATTGCAATATGAAATTAACTAACTTGATGTCATTTTAAATGTCATTAAAGAATGTGACCAATCACAGTAAACAAATGAGCTTCACGGTACAATATAACCAACGTAAATTGGCATAAAAATCAAGTTTTAGTGATTCTGGACCTTTTAGGGCAGCCATGAATTAGCGGTCACAGGCAATATGACACTGGCACGGTCTATTTTCTAGGTTTGTGACTGAACTACTGGCATACGCACCACAGACTTAGAAAAAATACGCACACTAGTCACAGTGAACACTCTGTGCAGTGAGATCACAGACTTGCACAATGGCACAATGCACATGTTGCACAAAAAACGTTGCACGTGTCATGTACAATCTATTGCAATAACAACTTTTTCCTGTAAATGAAAGGTAACACAACTTTTAATATAGTTCATATTCCACTTATCAATACAGATCTAATGCTAATAAAATTTCTACTCAGAACTTCCATTAGTTCAAAATGATTTGTTAATTCAAAAATATTGTATGCTCCACATCACAGAATTAGGGTAACTGGGTACGGAGCAGGATCTGAGGGATATCTGATAGAAATCGTTCACTTTTACGATTACGATTACTAACGATTACATATCACTACAATACACAAACCACAAACCTAGAAAAAATATAGACTGCGTCGGTTCATCATATAGGTCACGTGACAGGTGCCGCGTTTTCTAGGGACCTACGGTCCAGAAAATGGATATTTTATTTGCTTTATGTTGGCGGTTGTGCATATATGATGGCTGCATTGCAATCTGAAGTTAACTAACTTGCTGTCATTTTAAATGTCATTAAAGAATGTGACTAATCACAGTAAAGAAATGAACTTCCCGCTACAATACAACCAACGTAAATTGGCATAAAAACCAAGTTTTAGCGATTTGGACCTTTTAGGGCAGCCATGAATTTGCGGTCCAGTTCAGAATCAGATCCAGGTTTTTATGCCAATTTACGTTGGTTGTATTGTAGCGTGAAGCTCATTTGTTTACTGTGATTAGTCACATGGTCACATTCATCATTCATGTCACATTCTTTAATGACATTGACATGACAGCAAGTTAGTTCATTTCAGATTGCAATGTAACTATCATATTTACACAACCGCCAGCATAAAGCAAATAAAATATCCATTTTCTGGACCTTAGGTCCCTAGAAAACGCGACACCTGTCACGTGAGCTATATCATAAACCGATGCGGTCTATATTTTTTCTAGGTTTGTGACGATAGCCAACGAAGGAAAATTGTGTTTTGTGGTTGGCACCTCCGTCACCACTAGCACGTGTATTTTTTTAGGTTAAAAACGTTTATTTAACCCACAAAATATAAAGATTTAACCACTGTGTCTTTAAAATACATATACATAATGTATATGGTTTAAATAAATAAAAAAATACATGTTATCAGCACAAATAAGGGTGATTTTCTCTTGATCTATAGAGGGAAATATCTGAACCAATTAATAATAATTATTAAAAATTTGTAAAACTACATATTAAAAATTTAATATGGCAAAATTTAATTTAAGTAAGTGCTATTATTACAATTTATTGTTATATATTTTTCACTTTCCTAATTTCAGAAAAACAGTCAAGAAGGCAACCGGCCCGTCTTCGATACAAAATTGAAAAGAAAATTCGCCAGCACAATAAGAAACAAAGACGAGATGCAAAAAAGAGCCCCAAAAAAATCAAGAGGGATATAATTCAAGTACCGAATATATGTCCTTTTAAAGAGGATATTCTGAAAGAAGTCGAAACTTTGAAAAAACAAAAAGAAGAGGAGAAGCAGCGTCAGAGAGAGTTAGCGAGACAAGAAAAATTGAAACAAAAAGAAGATGCAAAAAAATCTGTAGCAGCTCAAGGTTTAGAAGGTCTGGTAAGTAATATGTTTTATGAAAATTAGGTATTAAGTTGTTTTTATAATATTCATAAACTTTATATACACAAATTGGTTAATTGGTTAAGTAATATGCCAGTTACTACTATAATTCATAATACTAAAACATTAATTTTAGGTAGCTAATGCTGAGGCTAGGGGAGAACTACATCAGCATTTTACGCCAGAAGTTTCAGAAAAGACTCATGATTTAAGTAGTGAAAATTCTTTAAAACAGTACTATAAAGAGTTTAGAAAGGTTATCGAAGCTGCTGACGTAGTTTTAGAAGTTGTGGATGCTAGAGATCCCTTGGGTACCAGATGTGTACAGGTTGAACAAGCTGTTAAAAGTATGAAAGGAAATAAAAGGCTTGTTTTGGTGTTAAATAAAGCAGATTTGGTTCCCCGAAAAGTTCTAGACAACTGGCTGAAATATCTCAAAAAATCGACTCCAACAATTGCCTTTAAAGCATCTACTCAAACACAGAAGCAAAAGTTGGGCCAAAAAAAGTTTTCAAAGGCCGCAAACACTTTGCAAAGTTCTTCAAGTGTAGGTGCAGAATTATTAATGTCGCTCTTAGCAAATTACTGCAGAAACAAAGGCATCAAGACGTCTATAAGGGTTGGCGTTGTAGGTTTACCTAATGTTGGCAAGAGTTCAATAATTAATAGTTTGAAAAGATCTAAAGCTTGTAATGTCGGTGCTACACCAGGAGTTACAAGGTAATCACAAAATTCAATATTCCAGTAAACTTATTGCTTAAATATACCATATTTTATAGAGCAATGCAGGAAATTCAGTTAGATTCAAAAATCAAGTTGTTGGATTCTCCGGGTATCGTTTTTGCATCGGGAAATGACAGTAGTGCGTCGTTAAGGAATGCAGTTCGCATCTCCACTCTACATGACCCAGTAACACCCGCAAATGCAATTTTGCAGAGGGTCACAAAACAGCAAATGATGGAAATGTATAATATTACTGAATACAGCACACCCGATGTAAGTAAAATTCTCATTTGGACGCACTTAAGCAAATCTAAAATCATATAATTTCACATTTTAGGAATTTTATAGCTTGAAAGCACGTCGTACGGGGAAATATAAGAAAGGTGGTGTTCCTGACATAGTCGCTGCAGCAAGAGGGTTATTAGAGGATTGGAATAAGTGAGTTGACACTTTGCTACTTTCATGCCAATATGTAGTGATAATTTGAGCTGAACCATTGCAAGGCATAACTATGACTCACGATTGATACAAAGCAAATAGTAACTTTATGTGCAATTCACAGCTGCACATGATTTAAATGATTATGTGCAAAGTTACTTATGATTATTATCATTATCCAACATTGGTAGCCTACCTTTGCGTATACTTGCATCAAAAATAAACTTCCAAGCATCCTATGCAAGTCAAAGCTGTTATTGTTTGCTTTGCATTTATTGTAAACTATGAATACGCTATGTTCACACACTAGTAATAATCGTTTATTGTTTGACTATTTTTAACTATTTTGCTTATTTTTAGCGGCAAAATTAAATATTATACTCTACCACCAGAAGAAAACGAAAACGACATACATATAAGCTCATCAATAGTTACAGAAGTTGCGAAAGAGTTCGACTTGGACAGTTTTGAATCTATGGAGACTGACACATTGAATAGAATTGAAAAGGAGGCGGATCAGAAAACAAATTCTTTCGTTTTAGACAGTCTGGGTCCTGTGGAGTCAATTGAAGAAATGGAGGAGGACGTAGAAGACAAAGAATTGGTATATGAATGTCTCAGTTGTCTTTCACTGTCATATTATTATTATTCATTTGCAGTTAAGTAATAGAGTAAAAGTCACAGCGACAAAGAAGAGCGAAAGGAATAAAGCTGAACCCAGAACAAAGAAAGCAGACCCCGAGATGGAATTGGAAGGCAACCAGAAATTAAATCAGATTAGGAAAAAACAGTTTAAAAAAGAGAAGAAACAGAGAAATAGACGGGAAAAAGTAGCGCAACAGTTAGCCGTCGGGTTGGAAAATTTTTCTCTGAACACCCAGAAAGATATGTCTGTTGAAAATTATGACTTTGACACAGATTTTGCTAAGAAATAATATATTGTTGGTATTGTTGATAAAATATAAAAATATAAAACCTACAGTATCATAATTATTAAAAGCTAATTACATATGTAGATTTAAAAAAAAATGCTTAAATATCCTCTGGAGGTTTGTAATCAGGTACAACTTCCCATACCTTTTCTCGCCACTTACGTTTCTTCAACTCTTTTGCTTTTTCAAGTTGGATGACTGCGGGTAAAGAACGCCAGAGATAGAAATAGTGAAACAACAGTCTCCTGTAAAATAATAATTGTTATAAACTAATGAAAACTTCCAAAATGGAATATAAACTCGCCAGCAAAAAAAAAACTAAAAAATTGCAAAACTGATCTTTTCATCGATTTTGATTATTTTATTTATTACAATATATATGTCTTAGTTATTGGGCGTAATTTGTCATTTCACGGTAAGCCTAGTCATTGGCTGTATTGCAGGAAAAGGCTGTAATGAAATGAATAGTTCTTTGATTGACTGAAATTTTACGTCATTTCACGGATTGCCTGTTTAATTTTCGTCAAACAAAGTAAATGGTTAATCGATTACACGTTACGGCGCTTGACGGATTTTTGTTTAGTCATTTGCTGAATATTCTGTAAATGTAATAGTATATGTAGAAAAATGCAAAATAGAAAGTAAACAAAATATTAGTTCCGTTCATTTGGAACAATGCGAACTTATGTTATAAATCATATACCAAATGGTGAGTAGGACTTAAATTGAATAATAGATCAAAATTTCTTAGATGAAAATAAAAACAAATTCTATAAACTTAACGTAAATGAAAATGGCTCTCGAATAGTTGTAGGTATAAACATATTATTATATACAGGGTGGATACGCGATAATCCCCCCCTATTTTTGTCCGTCATTAGTCGAAATACGAAAAATGTGTAAAAATAAAAGATGAAGGAACCCTTAAATATTTTTTAAAGCAGAAAGTAAAAAATATTGCATTTCCCAGATGTATATAGGTTTTACTTTTATTTTATTTAAGGAAACACCTTGTACACCATCATCTTAACTTTTTAAAAATATATTATACATGATATTTATCTTTTAATATTTTCCAGATATGACGTGTTTATTGTTAATATGCAACATCATATAACTTATCATATATGATATCATTTTTAAATAAAACATATAGAGTTAAGGATTTTAATTGGGAATTAGGTTTTAATGGAAAATAAGGATACTTATGTAAAATTTAGTTATCAGCTTTGGCTTCAAAAAGAAGGTCATATTGAACGATTCTTATAAATTTATTTATTTTTTTTCATATACCTTTAAAATCTTTAAAAATATATCAGCTATATGATGATGCATATTAACAATTAATATGTAATATATCAAAAACCGTAAAAGAGAAGTATCATGCATAATATAGTTCTGAAAAGTTAAATTGGCGGTCTTTTCAATGGCGTAAAATTAAAAAGAGTGTTCCATTCAATAAACACATTCAAACAATAACGGAAAACAAGGAAAGGAAGGGCAATTTTCACGTGATCACTATACATATTAAGATCACTCTGTACAGATGGCTATTCATTTACAATAAAAAAGTAGAATTATTAGTTATTACGGTCCGAAATTCTACGCAACACAATTCAGCAAATGACTAAACCGTCCGTCAAAAGCTGTAACGTAGAATCGTTTAATCTATTACTCTGTTTGACGACAATGAAACAGGCAATCCCTGAAATGACGACAAACTTCAGTCAATCAAAGGAATATTCATTCGATTACAGCCTTTGCCGGCAATACAGCCAATGACTAGGCATTCCGTGAAATGACGAATTACGACCAATGACTACGACATATACATGTACAGGATCCGCCACTTAAAACTCCCCAGGTCTGTTATCTGGTATCTCCAGGTATAAAAAATAATGGAGATTTTTTAAGATACCCTACTGATCAAGGTATCATTTTGTAGGTATTTAGTTTTAAATGCTTCGATATTTTTTTCTTTAATGCACTATTATGCCATCGAATAGGCCATGAAAACAGTTTTAATTTGATATATAGAAGATGGCTTTTGTTACCAAAGTTTTGATAAAAATGGTCTAATCATGCTTTTAAAGTGGAATGGCATATAAACAGAACACTATAGGGACATATTTACGGCTTCTTATTTTAAGTTCTCTTCGAAGTGTTCCTCATCATGAGCAATGCAAAATTTATGTTTTATTCATAATTCTGTATTTACTACATTTTCCAGAACATTTACATGAATATCAACATATCCTGCTCTTATTCTGAAATTTTTTTTCCTTGAAAATCTTCAGCATCTCTTGGTTTTGGTTGATATACATAATTTTTTAAATAACCCTATAAACAGTAATAAAGTATTGGGCTGGCGAATCTTGGAATCTTAAAAGTAAATATGAAAAAAACGTAAAAGAACTTATGATTTTAGAAAAATAGGTTCTGTTTCGTGATGTGATGACTGATCCTAGATATTTTCAAACATATATAATCAACCCATGGGTTCTCGTGGCAGTGGGCGTGAAAAGATCCATTTTGCCCACTGCTATGTTAGCGGGTACTATGAATGTCTAGGGTGATATGGGTATGTTTATATATCTTGTATTCTAGGTATTATAACTAAATTATAAAGACGTAAAATATAAATATAGTTATTAACTATAATTAGAAGACCGAATATGTCCCGGTAGTGTTTTATTGTACATACTTTGAAAGTCAAACATGATTTCACCATTTTTAACAAAAGCTATTGTTCTTTATATGGAATTAAATCTCTTCATGGCCTAACCGATAATATATTTTTTTATGCACTGCACTAATTGTTATTTATGCAACAAGTACAAAAAGTGTTTATTGCACGCGACATGAAACGACCTGAAACACGTCGAGTGCAATAAGCACTTTTTGTACGAGTTGCATACAATATTTTTTCTACGTTCATGCAAAAACCAAAAAATGTTATTTAGATGACACTAAGTCTAGGAAAATGTGACGTCGATTTGAACGTCTATGTTTGTCATGATGACAAAACGCTGTAGTAGAATGACAGATGAATGCAATAAACATTTTATTGCACTAGTGCAATAAAGAAACACTTTTTCTACTAAATATAGTTCCATAAAGTTATGTTTTTTGCATGAACGTAGAAAAAGAAAATTATCTCGGGAAAACAAATTTCCAAGGATGACCATTTTGTAAAAACAATTGTTTTCTAAATTTAAATAGTTGACGGCTTTGATCAGATCTACAAAATGATATCTTGATCGCTAAGGTTGGGGAATTTTAAATGGTGGAGCGTGTAAAGGAGACATGCAGCTTCACCTTAAACTGTCTATGTTTCACAAAAATTCAAATTTTGGAATGAATCGAAAACAGATTGAGAATGGAGGGTGCTTTGTAATAAATTACATGACTAAGTTTCCTAATTACCTCACAGGGTATTGAATTTAGACCACCAAAGATTGTTTTGGTCGACCTGGTGTATCATTTGGTGAAGGAAAGCTTGTGATGCTTTAGATTCTATAACAATATGCCAAATAAATAATTATTAAAGTCGTCGATGAAGATTATAAAAGTTCGTACACTGTAGTTTTGGTAAATTTTATATGTTCAGTTTTTTGCTGGAGATGTAATTTTAATACAAAATGTACCTCAAATAATGATTTTCTGCCAATTTTAATTGCTTGTTTTGTAAAGTGATTTGGGAACAAACGTATCTGTGCCAGTATATAAATGTATTACTTGTAAGTCGTAAGTCGTACAGATCTTCCGCCACTTGCATATTCCTCGTATTTTCAATATGTATCTTAAACATAAAAATAATTATAGATGTACCTGCTAAATGATTAAAATTATATTATATTTTTTAAGTGAATAGTTACCTCTCGCCATGTTTTAATAGTTTTCTTTAATACAGTGTATGTAAAATGTGCATCAGCAATTTCATACTTTAATTTATATGTATCTTCCACAAAATCGCACCAACAACAAATACTTCTCTTTAGCAATTTTGTAACGTAATATTCTGTGGCCAGTAAAGCATTATCTTTATTTTTCCGAAAATTATCGTATAATTTTTGAAAACACCTTGCCGTTATCAATTTATTATAAAATTGTATTGCTTTGTTTAAACTCTCCAGATATTTTTGTTTATTTGCTTGTCTTACTTTCTCATGTTCCAGTTCCTTCTTACGTCTCTCACGAATTATTTCTAAGTTCTTTTTTCTTTCTTCTTCCTCTGTTACCCGTTTATTTTCTATTGCTTCTTCTAACATTCTTTGGCGAGTTTCTTCGATTAAACGTTTCCTTTCCAAGATCATCTCTCTCTTCTGAGCTCTTTGCAAAGCTCTTTGTTCCATTTGTTGCACTACTTTTGGGGCTTTCTGTGTACTTATCTTAAACTGTTGGGTTTCTTGTATGACTACGACAGGTACTTTACACTTAACATTGCTGGAGCAATTACTAAATATTTCTCTAATATTGATTTTCGTATTGTCAATAGATTTTAAAAGATCCTCTCTAATTATACCGATTTTAAGCTCTTCGATTAGTTTATTTTGTTCCTCGAGTTTGACTTTTTGCATATTAATAATATTCTTCTGAGCGTTGTACCTATTCTTGAAAATTTGCTGCGAAGGAATCTTTGCCTGACAAATATCCTTACAGGGTGCTTCAGTTTTCGAACAGTTCTTTTTATCTCGCTTCTTATATTTTTTAATTTTTTTAAAAAATTGTTCCAATTTTTCTTTTTGATCCTGTGAGTTTTTCAATAAAATATTTTTTTTCTTCCTCATTTTTACTACTTTTTTCCATAAAAGAAAATATTTTTTTATTAAATTCTCGTTTCTCTTCTCAACATTAATATCACTGTGTTTGTTATTTATATTTGTTTTTATTAAATTTTCAATAACTATATCAAGATCAAGGTAATCATTATTTGGGCACGTATCAGAATCGATATTTTTTGGTTTGTTTGTTGGATTTTTTGGATTAGGAGGCAGCTCTTCCCAAAACATTTCATTTTGCCAGTTTAAACTGTCTTTGCATTGTTTCATGCAATTTTCTATAGTTTTTCTCGAATTATTTACCTCGGATATTGTAATGTTTGCAATTTTATCAAGTTGTTCGTTTAATATTACCCTGAAAATTAAACGATTGTGCAAATGATATATTTTAAACAAAAAGTATACTTTTACCTTTTCGCTTCTAGAAATACATTTTCACATTTAGAGAGGACATTACTTTTCTCATAATTCACGTGTAAAATATCTATTTTTTCCATCATTTATAGTACTAATTACTTTAATAATATGTGATGTGAACAGCTCTCCAAATATTTGTTTGATTTCGTGATGTTGCTAAGGGGGTTTTGAACTTTTCAAATAACCCGCCTTTGTGTCACAACTGTCAGCTGTCAAATGTAACTGTCAGCTGTCAAATTAAAATATTTGGTGATGGTGGGGATAATGAAAATGGTGGTCTGGTTGAAGGTGGGTAGGGAGTAACAATAACAAATAATTACAAAATTTATAGGTGAAAAAGTAGTTTAATGTATTAGATTTCACACTATTTTATATTCATGTTCATTATTTCATAAGTCGTATAATTATTGGGATGAAATTTCATCTATTTGAATACAATCACTATGGACTTCCTCCATTCAAAATGGATTCTACCCAAATGTAAAAGATTATTTTTTTTTTGAAGTGAATAATGATTTACAGGATTACTATGAAATATGTATACAAAAAAAAACAGCCCGCTTACTTGGAATTTATTTTACATATTTGTATTTTAGATGTCTATTTTTTGTTTGCAATATTAGCCTGAAATGGACACCATCGTTCAGGGCCCTCCAAATGAGGGGGCCCCTGTGCAGGATATGAATATTGTGGATACAACAAATTGGACTAATCATAACCAAGGAATTGTGAATAACAATTCTACGCTCCTATATATAGCAGTAAGTAAACGATTTGAGCTTAAACTCTTATAATCTATTATGGTTTTAATTTTCTTATCAATCTTTTAATTATTAGATAAGAACTATCATTTAAATATATATATGCCAATAATTATATATTATGATGCATATATTGATTATTATAACTAAAAGTTAATTGTAAAAATGCAATTAAAATTAATTCGTTTTTAGGTTGAATATGTCAAAGATTACAAAATGCGGACTTCTTCAAACAATGTAGATGTTACACAACCAGAATCCTACACTGATTTTGACCAGCATGTTAGTCCGTTAGACCCTAACATGAGTTCAGTGGCTAGATACAGCCCTGTATATAATGAACAATCTCCTGAATTTAATCCTGTGGTTATTCATCAACTTGTCGCCCAAGATACCAACGCCCATGGCGAACAATTTCCCAACAATTTAAATAACGCTTCTCTTGAAAATATACCTACCGTTCTCTGTAACGATAATCTGAGGGAAGTTAATAATCAGTATCTTCAAATGGTGGAGGAAAATAGTACTAATATGGTAGCTTCGAATAATACGGAAGGGCTCCGACTCGCCCCGGAGAATGAACAGGAGGTTGAACTGCTTATTACAGACGAGGCCACAGGTATTTCTTAAAAATAAAGATTTCGATTTTATTTAAAATATTTTCTCTGTTGTAGGAATCTCGTATAGTGTTAATGCTCAGGAGCTTTTAGTTGAACGTTGTTTAGAAGACGACCAACTTTTGGAAGCTCTCGCTCCTGATCCGTTATTAGAATCTGAACTTTTGGCTCTAGATGACAGCACTCTGAAATCTGAATTAAACGGTGACATTGACATTTCTGCAGCTGTCACGACGTCTGTCGAGGCACAGGTCGTGAACAGTTACATAAACAGCTTGGCGAGCAGTGTAACTAACAAAAACTTAGACACGGAAAATGCCTTTAAAATGGAAACCAGAAGGAATAGACAGAATGAATTGGATCCAGAGGAACAACTTTGTAAATATATTTCTTTATCTGTCAGTGTATAGGTTTTTAACATTATTAGTGTTTTATCTTTTATTTTTTTGATATTGTACAGAATGGATGCATTTTTCTTGATAAATTGGAATTGTATTTTGATTCCAATAACCATTTCTAAGATATTTAAAAGTGTCACAATCAAACTTGCTCAATTTATCCAGATTCAGAAATTTGGAACTTGTTTAAAGTTAATTTACAGTCCAGAAGTTTTTCTTGAGTTGATTTTCTTGTTCAAGTTTCTTGGCTAAATTTTTTGGGTGAATCACTGCAGTTCACAATTCTCTTGAATTTACACAATACAGTCAATGTCTGAAAGCAAAAGTTTTATAGGGGTTTAAGATAGGCTTTTGTTATAGAAAATTATTCAACTTTCCACTCGATTTTTCATAATTTACATTGAAAACATCTAAAAAACAATATCAGAAAATATCAACAGCAAATCTGCTTAAGAATTTTTGTTTTGATTGGTATTACCAGTCACTAGATGGACTAGATTGAAAAGTTTCTTGAACTTGCAAACAATCAGCTGATAGCCATTATGTCAGATTTTGTCTTCACAGCATGTTTAAGACAACTTGAGTGTCTTAAGCTAAAAATGTTGGCCTGTAAAAGGGCTTTTAGAGACCAAGACGAAATAATAAGTATTTAAATGGCAACAACGATAAGGACATAAGAGAGAGAACTAAGAGAAGAAGAATAACTCGACTAGGGAATAAATTGTGAAGACAGTAGGTGGCAAATTTGAGTATAAAATAAAACTTGTCAAGTGTAGGCTAGAACTTTGATACTGCATTGCACATCAAAAAATAAAATATATGCAAAGTACTACAGGTTTCGAATTCTCGAAATTTGGAAAAACAACTGAAATTCTGTTCAGATATCATGAATTGGGATTCACTAAGGTTCATTTCTCACTTGAAAACCATTTTTTTTTTAAACAAACTAAATAGCGTGACGTCATCAGACTACTTTTACTATCGGTTTTCGTTTGTTTGTTATGGGCTTGAGATGCAAACTTTGGTACACCCTGTATAGGAAATTTAGGAATAATCATTGGGACTGGAAGATGTGCAATTTGATACTCAATGAAATGCTATCTAAAAATATGAAATTCATAATAGTTACGGAAAAAAAAAATTTTGAAAGTTGGTTTTAATTTTTTCTGAATTATATTTGAAGAAATTTTAAACTAAAATAATTTGCAATTTCTGATAGTCACTTTAAGCCAGTTTAACATTTTGATCTTTTGTCCCATGTCCTAATTTTTTTAAATAGCCTAGATGTTTAATTCCAAATTGAAAAGTTTATTCTAAAATATATTGGATAAGTTACTTTATGGAATTTTAAGACATATATTTATAAACAATAACGTCAAGACAAATTGACATTATGGTTGATCATTAGATAACTTTTACAACGCCCAGTACAAGCATCTTGGAAGTGGTAATATATACAGGGTGTCTTAAATTAGGATATTTTGTGTGGTTCCTAAAATAGTAATTGAAAACTGAAAAAAGTTTGTTTTCTATTTTCTTTTATAACTTTTTTTATTTCTAAAATAAATGTTACAAAGTTTGGTTTTTGTTTATATTGTTTGACATGAGCTTTCCAATGGACATGGAAAAAACATTCTACTAGATGTCCCAGTTTTTATAGCCAAGTTATGAAAGGCAATGAAAAATAGATTTTTTTCAGTTTTCAGCTGGTATTTCAGGAACTACACAGAATATCTCATATTTCTTTTTAGCAAATTAAAAAACATAATACCATTTTGTAAAGAAGAAAAAAATAGCAACAACAAGGTGCAGTTAGTTTTCAAACTGTCAACAAATAGAATAATTTTCCAATTTTCAAGTAGAAGAAGCATTTGAAATTTTTTCAGTTTTTATATGGAATTTGATTGAGCACCAAATTGTGCCACTTTTTCATATCAACATCAAATATGGTGTACAGCAAATATATGAAAGGATTTCAATTTATCATCCCAGAAAACCCTCTCATAATAAAATTAGTCAAAATACTAACCTCATTAAAAGGATATTGGTCCAAATAAAATTATAACTTTGATAAACTGTACCTTGGACACTATCAATATTTGGACTAGGTTGAAATAGATCCACACATTTCAACCTCAGAACTATGTGAATACTAGTTTGTACAGATACATCCTGTATATGTTTGAGGTATTATTCTATCTTCATATTCTTAGCTAATGCTAAGTTCTGAAGAATTACTGAAAAATTCAATTATCTGCTTTACTCTGTCTTACAACAAACTCTTTATCTTTCAGTATCGTGCGTTTACAGCATTACAGACAAACCCATTTTAACTAGAGCGAGAGCTTCTCTACCTGAATCCTACTTATTTATCAACAAAATAAACAACGGTAAGATTTTGATAGTCTTGATAAACATTTTCTATACTATTTTTTTCTTTCTGAATAGAGAATGGGGTATTTGCAAAGAAAGCTATACCAAAGAGAAGTCAGTTTGGTCCCCTCGAGGGAATTTTAACACTGAGGAGTGAGAAAATCAAGGACGAGTTACTATCTCTGGTTTTTTTTATAGAAAGCGACAGTGCAACTTATGAAATGGATGTGTCTGATGAAAGTAAGTATGTGGTTTTGTATTAGACATTAATAACTAATTCTTTTAAATTAGATTCTTCAAACTGGATGTGTTTTGTGCGAAAGGCGATGACGTACGAGGAACAGAATCTTGTAATAACGCAAGAAAATAATGCAATTTATTTCACCACTACCACTAACATTTTGCCGAAGCAAGAGTTAAAGGTAAATCAAATTTTAATGCATATGCTTGTCGCTTTATTTTCAATATATTGTCTTATCCTACTAATAAATTCAATATTATTTACTTCTAGGTTGGGTATAGCGCTTCGTACGCACATTATTTTGATTTGCCGCTGCTGGAGCCTAGAGAAATACACAACTGGCCGTGTTACGAATGTTCGGAGAAGTTTGCTTCTTCTGAAGAACTGCAAAATCATTTAAACGTTCACGATGAGGAGAAAGACGAAAATACAAGACCGAGGAAAAAATCAAAGAGTAAGAGACGTCTGATGAAGAAATACCAGACGGAAGCAGTAGAGTGTAACGTGTGCAGCGAAATATTTTTCCAGTACAGTTACACTTTGCTTAAGAATCACGCCATGGAGAAACACAACTTCAGCCAAGGCGCTATCGAGGATTACTTTTCTGTAGTTGTGTAAGTCTCGATAACTTGAATTGTATCAAAATGAATTAAATATTCTTGTGTTTAGAAATTACAAATGCGAGGTGTGTGCAATGGGATTCAAAATGGAGGCGTTGTTGAAAATACACAATCTTGAACACGACCCCGATTCCTCTGAGGAGCAACTCTTCCACGTGTGTCCTTCCTGCCTAAGAAAGTTTCCCACACAGAGACAGTTAGTGATGCATGTCGCCCACCACGCCTTGCCTAAAGTACAGCCGGAACGTGTGAAATGCCCTGTCTGTTATAAAATGTTTGCAGTTCGTGAGCGATTACAGGTAAGTCGCCATTCTGTTTTCGAAAGCGATAAATTATTGCTAAATTATTTACTGCAATCCTTTTATTTGATTTAATTTGTGCAGAAATCTAATCTCTCAACATCAATTAAATGATTGTTGAAAAGTGATTGATAACTTATTTTAAAGCTTTATCACTGATATACGACTCTTGAACGTATTTTTTAGTTAGAAATATTTATTTAGCCATAGAACCTATATGAACTTTTATATTTTGGTCTTATATTTGTCCTAAATTAATCCGCTACTATCACAGCAACAATTGCTAAAAAGTATAGACTCTTTTAAATTCAATTATATCTAATATTTTGAGGCTCAAAACGGTCTACAGACTACAAAGGACACTGATCAGTCCTTCACCTCCATATCAATACGTCATAGGAGATAGGAGCTGCAACTGTCGCCGAAGGTTACAGTTTTACAGTAGCGTATCCAGATCCTTCCAAAGAGGGAAGCTGTCTGAGAAGTATAGTTAAACTACTTAACCATTTTTCTTCATAGCTTTCATTTAATATAACATAGGTTTAAAATATTTATTGATAGCGATATGTGTCTATTTTACATTTAATTTTCTTCTATAATGTTAGTTATGACTAAGTAATGAGTGAAATTGTAAGTTTTACAGTTTGGAACGAAAAATTAATGCAAAATACTGCAGCTAACTGCATTAACTGTTACCTATCAGATACTTAGGCCTTATTATTATTAATAAGAATGTTAATATTTGTCATTTCTACATTTGGAAATGCTGTATGATGGTTGACAGATCTGTCATCTCGGACTATGCTTGTCACAGGCGCTGAAAAGAGTCTGAAACGATTTTTTCATTGTTTTTTAGGCCTGCCTGAGCACATGATTAAAATTTTTGTACTTATACACAACCGCAACACAAAAATAATTAATTGCATTTCATAACATCCATTATTTTTAGTAGAAAGTGATCACTGAAATGTAATTTTATATTATGATGACTGGAATGCGCTACAAGCTGCGCGAATGGATTATTTATGATCAGCGCCATATTTTGTTTTGTGCCTCTAGCAATGGCGGAGCAGTAGGGGCTTAGCTGATTGTGAATTGAAATGGAATTGAATTCTGAATATGAAGAATTATTTGGTGCTACATGCTGGTTAATTTTACAGTCCCTTATAAAACATGACATGTTCCAACAATAACACCCACAAAAATACACAAAGAATAACACTGAAATACAATATAAAAGAAGAAGCCACACTGTCGTCAATGAGCGTGTTTACAACAAAAATAATGTGAAATTAAAAACACAATTTATATCGTTCTTGCAGATGGTTGTCTCTCTCTCACCCACATACATAACCAATGAAGTATGTCTTTGCTGAGTTTCATGTGCCTCCTTTTGTCTGCTCCTAGGGTTGGTACCTTTATTTGGATGCGCAATGGGACTTAACGCATTCCATATCGTATATTTCAGTGAAAGTGATATAACAGTTTTTGCTAATTTTGAGGTGTTAGATAATAAAAATGATAGAGAGTTATTTCGAAATTTAAAGTTTTTATCTTGTATTATCAATTACCCAAGGTCGAAAATAATAGAGAGTGCCTAATTCACAGCACAAAGATGAGTACGGGAGGTAAGGGTTGCATGATTATCTAAGAGTGCCACTTGAGAAGGATTCAAAGCACACAAAGTTATTAAAAAGAAATTGACGTCAAGTGAACCTAACACATTAACAGTTTACTTTAAATGTCTCCCCGGTACCATCCTCTGCCCAATTTAGAATGCCGTCCTTTAGGACGGCGATAGTTCACCACCACCCACTTACACCGACTTGATGCGCACTCCGCAGATATCACACTTTAACATTTAAGCCTTGTCCTCATGGACAAGAAGTTCATGAGTTTTTGCATGAATTTTGCAATTTATTTTAATTATTTATGACAGGAAAATCTCAACTTTTGAGAAATTTTGCAAAACAGTACAAATATGTGGACTATTTCATTATTATGTGGTGTTAATAAGTTTGTTTTGAGTTTCTGACAATCTGCCATGACAGTTTCATGTTTGTTGAAAATGATAAAATGTTACAGTTGACAATTTTGCATCCATAAGGACAAAAGGTTTTAGAATACTTTGCACTATATATACTCGCGTCAAGAATTCAGACGACTTACGTCATAGGAACAAATGAATAATTCATTATATTTTTATCAAAATATTTAAGAAACTGCAACTGAGAGTTATAAAACGATACCCTACACTAAATGTTTGCTTTATAGTATATTGCACAAAATTGCAAAAAATTGTTTTTAACGCAACCAAATTTAGAAAATTACATTGACAATAAAGACAATTGCCTAATGTCAGCTATGATGTAAGACGTCTGGATTCTTGACGCGAGTATATACAGTATACACACTACTCCATATTGCTTATTAGCATTGCCACTATACCGGTTACACATTAACACTTATTATATGATATTCTTACTATATGACCTTCATGTATCTATGTTTCGTCAAAATTTTATATATTCTATCCATATTCCGATCTTTTAATATTTATTTTAAATAGTTTCTTCGCCATATCACTATTTCGTTTTTTTCTATCAGTATATATGGAAATTCACATACTATATGCCACGCATAATTCTGAAAAGCACCCTTGTATGTATTCTAGGCAAGGTTTCATCTTGTAAGATATAGCAACCCAATTTTTTTTTTAAATACCATCTGTGACTCCACTATTTTCCGTTTTGCCTTCTTTGCCACTTTTTATTGCACTATACATATACAATACTCAGGAAAATTATTTGTAATGAACTACATATTTGAACCACATCACTTACACTCATATTTTGATTTCGCACTCTAATTCTGTCACACATATCAGCATCCGATTATGTAATTGGGTATACTCTCAGAGATATACGGTACACGACTTTGTAGGAAAAATATACGGGCTGCATGCATGTTTCTTTGTGTCGACTGCTATAAATTGTGAGCGGGTTTATAACAGGAGTCACTAGATTTTTAACTGTTTGGCATAGTGGTAATTAACCCTGTATACAGGGTGCGCCCCTTTGTTGTTCATAACTTCAATAAAATATAGACCATGGCCTATAACATTTTTATGTAAAACTACTTTTCCCTTCCCTCAACTTAGTTTTCTAAGGTTAGAACATTTAAGTAAATGTTATATTTTACAGTGCAAAATCATTTTTTATTTGTTCCCTTTTAGAGACACATGCTGGTTCATGGGTCAGAAGAATCCAAACCTTTGCAGTGCAAAACGTGCAATAAAAGATTCCTAAACAATTCCGCTCTGGCTTGCCACATAAAGACCCACTTCATAGGCAAAAAGGTGTTCGAATGCCCAATTTGCAAAGAGAGCTTTGACCACGTCCTTAAGCTGAAGATGCACGTGCCCAAGCATTGTCACAACAATACTTTCACTTGCCCCCACTGCAAGAAGATATTCAAGAAGTACAGCATAATCCGCAAGCACATCCGTGCTTTCCACTGCGAGAGGAAGCATACTTGCCAGCACTGCACCAAGACGTTTCCGACTTTGGATAAATTGAGGATGCACTTGTTGCGCCACTCAGATCACAGAGAATTTCTGTGCGCCGATTGCGGCAAACAGTTCAAGAGGAAGGATAAGTTGAAAGAGCACTGCAAACGGATGCACTCCGAGGAGAGAGAGAACACTATTCCCAAACAGTCCAAGCCCGTTATTGCCATGAATAAGAAACTCGCTCCGAAGGCCGAGCCTACCGATTTCCACAGGTTTATTTATAAATGCCACGCTTGCTTGGTGGGATTTAAAAGAAGAGGTAAGAATTTATTAAATCATATAATAAGCAGTATTTTTCTTCTTTCGGGTTAGTTAAAATATAATGGCCTAACAAAAGTTGGACAGTTATAAAATCTATTTGATTTTATTTTCATGCATATCTAATTTGCCATCATCAGCAAAATTGTTGTTGAAAAGTTAACATACAATTCTGTATGAGAATTTAACAGTTAAACTTTAATTTTGCCCTAAACTAATCCGCTAACATCGATGTAATGGTTATTAGAAACTGTAATCATCCTGTTTTATTTTGAAGGCAATGTTTTAAGGTATAAGCTCGAACAAGTATTTTTTGGGACTGAGGTCGTGAAATAACTTAAAACAAATTACAAGTTGCAAAATGTAGTCCAATGCCGATATCAGTACATCATGGAAGATAGAAGCTGCAACTATCGCAACCGGGTACTAATATCGCATATTAAAGAATTGAAATGAAAATTTGCTATAAAATAATTTGTGTGTTGGTTATGGCCGTTTCTCCGAAGTGACTTAATATTAACACAATTTCAGGGATGTTAGTAAATCACTTGGCAAAACGCCACCCAGATATAAGACCAGATTCGGTTCCTGAATTAAACCTTCCCATCCTGCAGACGACACGCGACTATTACTGTCAGTATTGCGAAAAAGTGTACAAAAGCAGCTCTAAAAGAAAAGCGCACATTCTGAAAAACCACCCGGGGGCGGCTTTGCCTATGAGCAATCGTAAGCAAGGCTCTCTACAAGAAGTAGCGGGACTACCAAATCCAACTTTCTCCCAAACCGTCGGAAGCATCACAACAAGGCCGCAGAGCTGCAAATGGTGTCATAAACAGTACGCCAGCAAGGCCAAGTTGCTTCAGCATCAAAGAAAGAAGCATGCGGATCAAATGGCCACCGAGGTCTCGCAAGTTAAAGTAGATAATAACGTTTTGATTAAAAATTTGCAAAGAGTCGATGCCGATAATTGTATTGCCCAAGAATATCAGAAGGTGGAAGTAGATAATATTATGAGCGAAGAAATTGACGATTATGGGATAGAAGACGATTCGCAGTACTGCCACCTGTCTATCAATGAAAGTAATGGCAGTTTTATAGAAACGAGCGAACTGGAAAATCCCAACTCGCATCTATATCGGTTGCTAACATCAAATAATGGTAAGTTGATTTTGCAAATGTCTACTTTATACCCTGAGTTTCAAAATAGTAGAGAGTGACTAATTAACAGCATTTTGAAGAGTAAGGGTAGTTAGGGTCGTAGGGGACAAGATTTCATAGACCACTTCAGAAGGGTTCAAAGAACACAAAATTACTAGAAATAGACGTAGAGTGATCCTTTTAAATGGCCTTAGCCCTTTATCACCACTTACACCTACTGATGCGCATTCTGCTGATATCACACTTTAGCACTGTACTATACATACACACTGTACACTACTGGTTACTAGCAATGTCACACATTAACATTTATCATTGGCTATGATGGGATGCATTATCCATTACAACAACACCATTACGTTCCATATGTGGCAAAACAGTTTCGAAACATTTTTCAAATACTTTGCTATTCATATCTTCATGATAGTATCGTTGTGATTAAAAAAAAAACCTGCTATACTTCCAGTTTACGTTATTATTAGACACCAGCAGAAGGAATAGCTAGTTCCTGAAAAACAAAACTGTATAATGGGGTATGCGGAACACTCTCTTTGTGTTGACTGCTAATGGGTCACTCTACTATTTTGAAACCCAATTTTATAATTAATAAATTCTTTTCCTTAGGGATGCTTCCACCACGTTGAATGACGGAATTATGAGAATTTTAGGGAATTTTTCAATGCTCCTTTGGGAGATTTTCGCCTTAGGGCGATTTTTGTCCGCATGTCTGTGCCGTAGGTTGAAACCTACGTATAAACGACAGAGATTGCGGTTTGACTAAGATGTAAGGACGGTTTTAGTAAAGGATTTTTTAACAGATTTTTTAGCAATAATGTTTGTCCATTTGTATTAACATGTAAAATTAGCGAATAATATAATTGAGATCTTGCGATTTTTAGATCTTGCCTGCTTAGGAATAACATGAATAAATTAATGTATCATTTTGACTGCTAAAATTAGTAGCTGTAGTAGAAATTTTGTTGGTTATTTTGTATTTATTATAAAAAGTATATATACGTAGTGATCACTTAAAGAAACAATAACTAACCGTTTTGTTGATACGGACCGTTCGAAGAGAGTAAAATTGATATTCGTAAGCTTCCATTTGTCTGCAATAACTGATTTGAACAGTTGTAGCTTAAATATTTTTCCTACTGAGCAATAAAAATGTTATATTTTATCAAAAAATAACTACAGGAACTGTAGTTATTTGTGAGGTAGATATATTTATAAAAGTAAGTTTAAAAATGGAAACACGTGAATCTTTTTCAATTTTGAACTTATCCTACGAGTATTAGTAATTAATATACTGAGAAAAGTTATGTCGGTACTTTGTCTTTATACTTTACGTCGAAATATATAAAACATGAAAGGTTTGTTTAAAGTGATATGCCTCGTAGGATTGTCTGATAAGTTTCAATTTAACTAATCTTTTTGACGACTCTTGCCAATGTATAGTTGCCAAGTGTTACTTTTAAGTGCAGATTGTGTCGTTATTGTAACAATTTTTTGTCTAAACTAATGAAAAGTGCACTTGTCTATGTGAAAATTTTAAATTTATTGTAACACTTTGATTTAATTCAGTCTTATAAAAGAGAATCGTGAATACCTTCACTTCACTTTCTAACCAAATATCGACTAACATTTGGGGTTAAAATTTGAAGGCTTGTCAAATATTTCGTAAAATTAGAGCAGATAGAAAATATTATCGCTGTTCTGAATTTACTTGCCAGTTTTTATATTTCACATATATTGACAGAAATGTCTATTAAATAATTGCCGTGGATTGAGACCAATTGATATACTTTTTCTTTTGCCATTCCCATTACCTACGAAATGTATTTGAACTCTTTATTTTTCATCGTTCTTCTTCATAGTCAACAGACAGGATCAATTATTGATAGATGGATATGTAGGTGGTTGCTAGATTACACGAATGTAAACCTGCAATGGAAAAAGTTATTAAATAGGCTGTTATGCAATTTCACTCTTGTTTGTTATTTTACTTAACTTTATTTTATTTCTTGTTAATTTTTCATATTCTACAATTTAGCACATAAATGTACTTTTTAAAAAGAAGGAACCATTTAAATAGGTTTTAATTTCATACATAATCATAAATTTGGATAATTGTAATTATTTTCAGTCATTCAGGCTTCCGTCAATTTCCGGGCTGGTTGTCATGTCGTTGGCTTAGACTTCCTAACAATATGTCTCTCGAAAGTTTAAACTGACGATGTGTCAACCAGCCTGGAAATTATATTTATCGATTGCAAAATTGCTTACGTCATTTACATTGAAGATTTCCATTGCTTACAATTTACATATTTAACTAAATTTGCAGCAAGTTGTTTTGGACTTTATATAACTTCAGATGTGAATTTGCAAGACAGTCTTAAGTGTGTGTGTAAATGAAGCGCAAATTTTTTGTGTCTACTGAACAACGTTGCTGCTTCACTATAATTTCACTTGCTATGAAAAAAATTATAAACATTTATCATTTATTAACACGTTAAACGCCAGAGCGATCCGCTAGTACGTTTGTCTACTGGGCCATAGCTGTTTGTAGCGATTGCTGGATCAGCAATCATACATTTAATACAATTAATTAATCTAGTGCTATGAGGTGGTACACCTGGCCAATATAGTTATACTAGATACAAGAAAAAATATTTAGGGTTTTTATTCAGTGATAATAATGGATAAGATACGTAATAAAACATAATTTTTATATTTATTTGAGGGCAGTTTATGGTGTAAACGTAAATACAAACCCTCAAAACATAACGACCTACACAATACTTTCATACTTTATGTGATGGCCTTCTTTTTTTATTGAGTTAATGCTCTGATTTTCTTTTGGATTTTTTAGGAATATTTTCTTATTGATCAGCTTGGTTTTCTTTTCCTTGAACGAATAGTATTCATAAACTTTTTCACAAGGAGATATGTTATTGACATTGAACAATTGTTCACCATTGTAGTGCCGACAAGTAATTCAATGGCCACTTTACGATACCATGTTATGGATTTTCATAGATCAGAGTTGTAAGAAGTTATTCATCAGAAAAATCAATTGACCTCACCCACAAACACAAAAGCTCTCTTCTGCCGCTGAATTTTTCTTTCTGTGTATAAAAGAAAATAAAAAATTGATAAAGTCGATATGGTTGGATATAAACCAAAAAATGGTTATTGATCCAACAGACAAAAGTCCAGATATTTTGATGGCGCTTAACGTGTTAAACCTTACGTTTTTTTTTATTATAATTAATTAATTTTTATGAATTTGCCATTATGGAGCTTTATACCAAAGTAAATTAGAGATATAATTATATACATTTTGAAATATTAAAATTTGAGGAAGGTATAAGTAAATTATTTTTAAAAGGACTTTCACACATAATTTATATTTTATTATCATTATATAGGTCATCGGATGTTTTATTTATTTATTTTTTTAAATGTACTGGTCAAGTTGAATAAAACATTTTTGGAGCTGTAATGTTGGTATATACATTACTGCAAAATTAAATTTATTTAACATGTATATTTGAACATGAATGGGTGCAATTTATGCACAATAATTGTTTAAAAGCGAGGTATTCAAAGATTTTTATGTAATTATTTTGGTAATTGTGGTTGTACTATTGTTGAAGAATTAACTGAATATCAAATTTTCGCCTACATAATTTTTTATAACACTTTGACTGATTTATATTTTTTATTGTGATTAAATTGTGAATTGTACAAATTGTTATCTTGTTAAAGAAATATATATATATTTAAATATATTCTGTCTGCTATCAATAAAGCGATTTTTCTTTTCTCTTGTAAAACTATTCACTTACCTTGCAAAAAGAATTATTTTGATATATATCACAAAACACTTTCCATTTCAAATTTACAGACCACTAATGCTTCTGCTAACCAACCGCAGTCGCAGAATCAGACGATGTACGCTGAACACTTCACTTGAAGCATCAACAGCTAAATCATAGCAGTCGTGCTTTATCTAGTCTGTTCTGACTGCAGTGATTCACCACACGTGGCAGCACTCTACAGTACAAGTTGTCAATTGTTTGTATTAATAATTTAACGTTTCTTAAAAATTATGACAACTACCTGTTGAGTGTATGCATTATTTTTAAATTGATATAACTTAACCAACTTAACATAATGAAGTATTGTGTTTTTCATAGTCTCAAGCGAAGAAGCAGTCCATTGTTGTGCATCAACAGCTAAATGTATTTATTAACAATCTACAATATTTGGACAGAAGCACGTTGTGTGGAGTACAGGAATGGTATTAATATTGCATATTTTAAAGTTTTAAAATATTAGATATAAAATACATACATTTTAAATAAACCAAATTAGATAAGTAGATGCTGCTAAAAGGTAAGCTATTACAATGTTAATATCAAATGTCAAATTCTGATATTTAGGTGATTCTGATATGTGTGTTTCAAAAACTGACTAACGCCACATTACATTACAGAATTCTATATTGAGATTCAAGTGAATCAACAGAAAAGTATTACAAAGGCAAAGCGATTTAGCAGACGATGATCAAAACAAAGCAATATTGTAATACACATTTTACATTCTAAGGCCAAATACTTAGTTATTACTGTTTTAAAACTAGTCACAGTGGATATGGATGTAACACTTAAAGGCAAATAATTGTGCAGTTTTAAAACATTGTAACAGAAAGGACGTTGAAACATTGGCATGACGAAATTACATTACAGTGACAAGCAATTCAATAATGTACTTTTACCACAGATTAGTAAGGCTGTCCCTGGATGATAATCTTGTAAATTAATGTTGCTAAAAATGAACAATAAATCTCAAATTTTAACCATTTAGATGAAACAGAGTGGGTGAGACATGAGACACTTTCAAGCAGCATAAAATTTATAGGCAAACTTTTTGTAATTTCTGGAGTCGGGAGTGCTAGTCAGTACAAAATAATGCAGTATGCTAAATTTGAGAGAATTAATGTGTCGGTAAGTTTAAATTTATTTCAACCGACAGGTTGTCTAAATAAATTATAATCAAAATTTATCGACAAATTTTGCCAAGCATGGTGTACACAATTTTATGTGTTAAGTTATAACTTGAGAAATAATATAGTGCCCCCTAATTTCAGGCACCATGTATATTGGAATTCAACAAAATGTTTCTATTTTATGATCCCGTTTGTGTTTTGTTAAAAATATCAATACAATACCATGTTTTTCTTGCCTAAAATAAGTATTTTACAGATTTAGCAAATATTTCAAATGGAACGACTTAAATGAACTTAAGTACCTACTGAACCATATTAGGCCATCATTGATAAGTTTGCAGCAAAGACAGATTAATAGATCTTATTTTCAAAAATGAATGGGTTTGATAGATACTTTTATCGGTATAACAAATTTGCCACAAAGTATTATTTAAGGCTGGCGTTTCAAGGACAAATAATCATATCTAAATATGCACCCAAAAAATACAAACAGTAGGTGGAGGTCCTTATTAATGTAGTACTAAAATATAATGCTGAAATTGAATCATTTTCTTTAACTTTTGAAGAAAAATGTGCTAGAGAACATAAAAACTGTGAATTTGTACCTTATCACTGTGTTCTATATACCGTGAAAAATACTTGATAATTTACATAAATTCAAGTGTTACTAGTTTTTAAATGAATTCTGCAGAATGTGATATTGTTTATAATGTCATATATAATTTTCTCAATGTGCAGATGACATGTAAAATTTAGGAGATTTTATGATAAAACGTAATAGGTGAAAATGATGCTCTTTCTTATTCTAAATGACTTGTCAGCTTGAAAATTGTTTTATATCCCAGAGAAAACTTGTATAATTGACATAGCGAAGAGATATTCTTTCTAACTTACTCAGATTCTTTTTAGACTGTCTCAACAAACAGCTATGAAATTCGTTGAAAATTTGCCTATAAAACGGCGCCCTTAACCTTCTGCCTCACCTAATATTAACCATGCTCTGTAACTAACATGTTAAATAAGTAATAGCGGGGTTCTCATAGCTTTATTAATATAAAACAGAAACGAATATATATTTATTAAAATTGTTTTTTAATTTATATTTCACATTAATAATATTTGTTTGGCTAACAATAAATATTTCATTTTCCTCATTCTGCTGTCTCATAATAGTAGAATAAATTTTCAATATAACATATTTTAGTATGATTAGAAATAAAAATTAATCATAATCTGCTATTACGTCATGAATATTATGAATTACCGCTGTAGCTTTTCTTACCAAATAGTGAACTATATAATTCAGTTTTCGCTTGATCTGTCCACAAATATTCATCTATAGGAGCCATAAAATTAACGAGTTTTGTATGTACAGTGTATCTGATTTTTCTACCTTTTGTTGCTTTGATATCAATTTTTCTTTTCATTTTACTTCTCAACTTCTGCAGCTGAATCCATTGTCTACCCAACTGAACAGGATCCATTAAATCTGCTGATTTGACTTGAATTAACTCTCTCAATAACTGATGGTAAAAATCATCATCATCAAATATTTCAGTATTATATTCCTCTACGGGAGTAGTTGTGTTTTCATCTTTTGATTCATTTTCTACAGGTGATTCTTGTCCTACAATGGTATAATCACTTCTTTTTAATTGAGTTCTTTTTACTAATTTGGATCTGTCACTTAAAGTATGCTCAATGTGGTTAAGAACCGAGTGAGAATTAGCGTTATTTTTTAACATAGCAATTCGTGTTTTGTCATTCCACTTCTGAATAACACCATTTCTATAACTTTTATAGAAATTATGCATTGCATTTATATCTTTTTCAAAATCATTTAATTTACGTTTCTTCTTTGGAACATCGCTTTCATTTTCTTCTTCTTCAGAAGATAACTCGTCTTCTGTATCACTAGGAACTTCTTCATCATCATTTTCCTTTGTATTTTCATTACTTTTATTCAACTTTTTGGTTTCTGGGTACTTGCTTAAACTTAATTTTTGCAATGACATTAATTTATCTAACAGATTCATCAATGAATTTTTTGTTACAGCAACTTGTTCTGAAAATTCCTGACTCGATTGTTTTTTAATTTCAAGATATTTATCTTTCTGTGGCATTTTGTTTGCTGATATCAAACATTTTTGTAGTTGAATTCTTATTTCTAACAGGTTTTCCCACATACTCATTTGATTTCTAACGCATAACCCTTTTTTTATTTGTGCTGATACATCAGTTTCTTTGAAATGTTTGAAATTCTCTGTACTCTCTGTTACTGATTCATCAGCAAAATTTTCGTTAGATCTCTCGTCTCCATCAGATTCTTCACTTTGTGCTTCCTCTTCGTCATCTGTTTCAGAGGAGTCAGTAATGTTACTATCTGTATTTTCATTTCCACCATCTTCACTTTCAAAATTGTTAATATTTTCTGTAATGTAAATATTGGAAACTTAATAGAGACACAAATTATTTGCGTTATTGCCTATCTCGAAACAAATCATTGAAATTTGTATATGGTTATACAAGGTGTCCCAAAATAGAAGGCCATACCATTAACCACATATTCTTTGGGCAAAAATAATGCCATTTTTTATTTGGGCGTTCCTGTTTCAATATACAGGGTGTTAAATTTTACCAAATGAGACTATTATTTTTTGATTGATAAGAGGATTCTATTACAGATTTTAATGCAATATTATTTTTTCAATTCATAAATATTCCTCATTTTATAAAATTTAAAATTATCCATTTTGTTTTAATGAGCAAATATTCATTCAGTAAGTATTACGATTTGCTAAGTTGCAACGCATTCTACAGTATCCATGAGTTTTTAGACAGTGACTTCAAAATATAATAAATCGTGATTCAAACTTTGCATATTTTTGATGCATTATTTTATTTCATGACATTATTTTAATCTGTATCTATGTGCTGTTTGTTTAGTTTTGTCTTTTACATATGCGTTTCAAAAATTACAACACTCTGCTTTTATTGACACTACAAATTGCCTGTTCTATCAAAAAATTGAAACAAAAAATTACAAAAGATAAAATCAGAAGAAAATTCTGCATTTGATATTTCAAGAAAAAGCTGCATAGGTGTACATAGAAATAATTGGAGGGGATAAAGGGTACTACATCCCTTAGTTACCTCCATTTGCCCTTCGATTTTTTTCTCCAAAATTACATAAGAATGCCGGAATAAGATAAAAGTACGTGCAAAATTTCAAATGTGTATCTTACAAAACAATGGGATTATTAACAAAAAAAGTTTTTTAAAATGTAACTAACACCTTATATATTTAAACAGAGACGCCCAAATAAAAAATGGCATAAGGAAAGTCCCATTATTTTTGTCCAAAGAATATGTGGTTAATGGTATGGCCTATTTTGGGACAACCTGTATAAGCTTTCTGCCAAATAAAGCAAAGTAAGGTTTCACTTTTGGTGACAAATTTTGACGTTTGCAAACCGTCTGGAGTCCAGATCAGAGGGCATTGCGATCAACACTCTCAGATCTAACAAATTAAGCATTTATTATTTTTATTTCCTTGTCAAAACAGTATAAGGTAAAAAGTACCTATTTTTCGGGCACAAGATCATAAATCTTGCAGTACCGATCACAATGCCTCGCATTTCTCATGGCCTACAAACGTCAAATTTGTGTGCAACATTAATTAGACATACCATCTAGTTACTTTCTATATATCTACTTAATGTTTGTATAGATTAATCACCACATATTGATATCGCAAACAAATACTTATTTAACACAATTTCTCTCGCTATAACATTGACAAATTTTTTCCTAATTTTAAAATCGATGAACTGAAAATAAAGATAGAATAAATTGAAAGCCTTACGAGAAATTACCTTGTTCAAATTGATCACTATCTTCAGAAAAGTCTTCATCCGAATCACGCAAACTTTTTCTAGTCGCTTTTTTTCCTGCATACCGTTTGTCTGCCAATAACTCAAAATTTTGTCTTCTGAACGTGCTTAATAACTCCTCATCTTCATGATTTTCTGAAAAGTTTTCTAATAATTTTGCACGTGTCCCATCGATATCATCATCTTCTGGATCAATATTAGCAGGAGTTGTGTTTAAAACACTAGCAATTTTATCGGCTAAAGTTTTGTTATTGGCATTATTCATTTTAAATAATAAGTACACGCTTTACCTATTTACAAAAAAAACATATAGGTTATCTTCCTCTTCTTGTGGTAGGTCTGTTGTTTCATTTGAAACATTGGAACTACTTGTAAATACATTTTAAAATTTAATTCTTGTTCCGTTACCATTACATTCGTAATAATCTTGCTTCACAGAACAACGTAGAACGTGAACGTAGTGTTGCTGGCAACATCCCCACCACCAGTTTAATTTATGAAATTAACGCGCAGCTTTTAGCGCATTCCAGTCATCATAATATAAAGTTACATTTCAGTGGTTCAATGGCAAACATTTGTTTGATTTATAAGCCTCTGTCTAGTTAATATTTTGTGAGCCTCTGTGTTATTAGGTCTATGGTTTGATGGCACGCTGAAAGGCATTCCCTCTTCGTTTGAAAAAAAAATAAGCCGGCGCTGGCCAAGTACCTGATGGTGGAGGCGGTGGAGGCCACAAAACATAATAAGAGAAGAAGAAGAATAGTTTGAGGTTATATTTTAATTTGAATGTGGTTGATTTAATTTACACGTGTTTGTTAAAATGGCAAAAACTTCAAAAAAAAGAAAATTTAGCGAAGTAGATGACAAACAGAAACCACCAGGACCGCTACCGGCAGTTAGACATTCAGATGAGCCTGTTGAGAAAAAGGTTTTTTTGTTTCAAATGTTTAACCAGTATTTTTATGTATAGAATTATCTGTTTCAGGCAAAATGGGTTAATAAACAGCGAGTATTAATATTTGCATCTAGAGGAATTAGCCACAGAGACAGACACTTAATGGAAGATTTAAAAAAAATTATGCCTCATCACAAACCTGAGGCCAAAATGGAACGTTCCAAAACATTATCAGTTATAAATGAAATGTGCGAGATGAAAAACTGTAACAAAGCCGTAATGTTTGAGGGACGAAAAAAGAAGGATTTATATATATGGATGTCTAATGTTCCTAATGGACCGAGTGCAAAGTTTTTTGTAGAAAATAGTAAGATTTAAATTTAGTCATATTTCTAGATTTATCACTGTTTTTTGTTTAAGTTTACACTATGGAAGAACTTAAGCTAACGGGAAACTGTTTAAGGGGATCAAGACCAATATTGAGTTTCGATCCAATATTTTTAGAAAAACCACATTATGCATTGTTGAAAGAATTATTAACTCAAATATTTGGAGTTCCCAAACATCATCCAAAGAGTCAACCCTTTTTTGATCACGTTTATACATTCACAGTTTTGGACAATAGGATATGGTTTAGAAATTTCCAAATTTTATCAGAGGATGGAGCTTTAGCTGAAGTAGGACCTAGATTTGTATTAAATCCAGTAAGAAATATATTACTTCTAACACGCATTTGTTTTACGAAAAACAATTTTAGGTAAAGATATTTTCTGGTAGTTTTGGAGGAGCTGCCTTGTGGGAAAATCCAGGTTATATGAGTCCAGCTAAATATCGTCAACAACTGAGAATAAGCGCTAAAAATAAATACGTTAACAGAATGCAACAAAAGGCACACGCGGAAGCAACCAGACCTACAGACAGTTATAAGTTGACACCTCTAGATGATATTTTTAAAGGCGATCCTCTAAAAAAGGCCCTTGATTTGGATAAAGATGATAGTAACAGTAAAGAGAAAGAGATGGTGAATAAACCGAAGAAAAAGAAAAAGATCAGAAAGGCGCCAACTACAAAGAAATCGAAAGTATAATTGTTGGATGTTGAAGGTGAAATAAAATAAATTTTAAACATTGACAGATAAAGCAGTTTTATTAATTTTTTTGCCAATTTGAATAGTGCAATGAACACGAATGCATATAATGATAGAAAATAATATATAAAAGTAAAAACATTAAAATTGAAAGTTTTCTTAGTGTTAATTGGAATGTTTAAGCGAATATTAAATAATTGTTATTCTGATTAATTGATGAATGATTTTAATAACACTTAAGCGACAAAATGACATCAAAGTTTTCAAATACAGGATGATTTAGAAATGCTAGGAAACAAATAGGTACCTGTACTGTATAAACTTCAGAAACTATATTAATTCATTATTTTTTGCTTTATCAAATGTTTGGCGGCTCTAAATTGTTTTTGTTGTTAAATATGGGTCAAACAATTTCTCAAGATAATTGTGCACATTTTTTTTCCCCTAGTATTTCTGAATCATTGTATATTGACTTATAAGTTTTTAAAATAATATTTAATAAATATTTTATTAGAAACTACATGAAACAATTTATTATTTTTAATGAGAATAAACTTTCACACTTTCCACATCTAATCTAAGATACATAAATAATAAAATTTGAGTATATTATATTTCGTGAAAGTCGTTTTATCACACACGTTACTTTAGAATAGGATTTATTTAGAATTGTATATAATTAAAATCATTATTTGTTATAATTAAAAATTAAAAAGTCACAGTCTTTTACAAATCGGAAAAAGTAAAATTGGAATATTTGTGCTTAAAAAAGTATTAATTATTGCTTATATATAGTAAATGTTCGTGTAAAAATAGATCTAGAAAAATTATTGTCGAAGTAGTAAAACATACAAAATATGTGATAGTTTCTAAAATAAACTTTGAAATATATCAACATTTAGAATTCTGTTTCAGTACGTAACGTTCACATTGTAATGTTTAGTATATTGCGCAATTGTACTCAGTAAAAAAAAGCTTTTGGCTTTTGCGTAACCTCCATCAATCCAGACGTTCCAGCTCTGTATTATCAGGAGGAGGTATGTTGCCGTTATTGTTGACCCCCATATTCTGCATTTGGATGCCGTCTGGCGCGTCACCACTTTGACACATACATAAGTATACCGTGTCAAGAATCATCTACAAGAATAAGAATTAACAATGTCTCCATTGATTTTAGACCAATGCAACATCATTTAAAACTCCAAACACTTACCTCGTAAAGGGAGAGGATGCAGTGAGCCACAAAAAATGCAAAAACGCAAACCAAAAGAGTAGGAGCAGCGTAGAATGTTAATTCGGGATCTCTCCTAAATAAAGCCAAACCAACACAACCTGTTACTGCCGTCACAAAACACTTACCGAGGAACAATATAAAATCACCCAAGCTGTTTATCGTAGCCACTTGTAGTGCATGGGACGTTAACACTTCAAACGCCTGAAACAGTAAGAATTTTGATAGTTTATATTTAACTTTATGTGTTTTGCCTCACCGTGCCCGCAGCCTTGCAAAAACTAGACCCGTCTATCGCAATGACAGTGTATGCGTTGTGGTTCAAATAACGGATGAATTTTTCCAAGCAGTAAAAACAGCAAATGCAACATTTTAAACCACATGACGCGCATTCGCTGCCTTTATCTTTACCACGTGTCCACCTGCGATAAAAAATTGTTAGTTTAAATTTTTTTCTCTTCTTTTTATTAATGCTTACGTCTCGTGTAGGTATGTGAGGATAAGTCTCGGTATTTTAACGATCGTGATTATCAGTGATCCGAGAGCTACAGAGCCAAGATGATATTTAATTAATTTTCCTGTGGCATAACACACATGTGAGTTATCTTTGTATTTGTGACGATAGAACCAGTGCGCTACTGATCCCGCAATAACCATTTGCTGGCACGCCATTATAAATTCCGACGTCCATATTAAACCGATAAAATATATCCACCACATTCCTTTCACCCAAGAAGCATCGACATATTCAACAACTGTTACTGTAAAAAGAATAGCAGATTAGATTTAATGTGTTTAAACTTTAAAGCACTAACTTTGGGAAACGTTTAAAAACACGAAACAATCAAATATTTGAAGGTGCTGTTGTGATTATATAAGTTTAATACCAATATGAAATGATTACTTTTTAATCAAATAAATAATCGAGTTACAATTTATTTCTTAAACTGCATTACGAATGGCGACCTTTTGTGAATCAATTCTCAGAATCAAATAAGATTGGAGTCTTTAAAGACATGTAAAAATTGCAAACAGTAATATGAAAATTTACTGAACAAGAACATAACAAAAACTCAAAATATGTAGACTACATTTCAATAAAATAATGATGAGATAAAATGTATCATGAATGAGAATAGAGAAATACGTATCTTCATCTTGTTCGTAGTATTTCGTCACTTCAGCGACTTGGTTGAATACCAGTTGAATAACTATATTGTACATAAACAAGAAACCTACATTGGTTTAGTTCATATTTTCTATACTAGGTGAATTTCAGTGTAGTGAATATAGGTGCACTACTTGAGAAGTTTTGTGTCTTGATAAATCTACAGTATAATATGTACATATTTTCTAGTGATTTCCTTGAAACCATTCAATTCTGAGAAAAATAAAATCGATTCCAGATTAAATCGACGGTAAAATGATTGATTTAAAATTAAAATTTATTTATAAAAAAATCGATCTAAAATATCGATTCGAAATCGCCATCCCTAAATGCACATAAAATTCCTATACTGTCACTTGGCAGTACCCAAGCTCAAATTATTAGCAGGTTTATCAATGCTGCTCTTGTTACCTTTTTAAACCAACTGTATGAATATAACGGAGTAGCAGAGATAAAGAGTAACTGCTACCGAAAATAAATTTATAAAAACAGTGTCTTTTCTGTGACTTTACATGTTATTTTAAAGTATTATTATTGACGATTTCTGGTACTGACCTATATACCTTAGCTGAACACCTGCTATGATATGCTAACAGGCACAACGTTAATTTGACAAATGAGAATGACTGAATATGTCACCACTTACATTAAAACAAAGGTCATTTATACAGAAAGAAAAGGAGTACTTACTTTTAACTTTTTCTGCAAATGACGCATTCAAGCTTATTTCCTTGAGATTTATATTTGGAGCAGGCGTAGTACCTTTCAAACTGTTCCCTATTGGCGAAGTTATTCCTGTTTTTTCAGGGTACGACGCTGTCGCTAAACACAACTAAAATTTTGAGTCTATAGCAATTATAGAGGAAGTACAGGCCATGTTTCACTTACCACTACAAAAATCCAAAACATAAAAAATAGTACGAGGACTATAAACGTTATGATTGGCTGAAAAAATAATCCCGGTAGATGCATCAAACATTTCGAGGTCTCTTTGAATAAATTAGCAAGAAAGTCCACTTGTTTTCTCATGAATATTATAATAATTAATACTATTACCTACAAAGACAAAGAAGATTCATCAATTTAAATAAAGTAGTTGAATTAATATTCTTTTTTTTTGTGAATTTATTCATAGTTATATGGAAAAGAGTTGTTAAAGCTTTAAAGAATGAAGACTATATTCAAAGAAATAAAAACGGTGAAAATTTACTTAGAAAGGAATTTTTTTCTTCATATAATACATACCGTAATTACTGTTGCTACCACTGAATACCAGAAAAACGCAGTTTCATTTTTCACTGCTTCAGATAACAGCATATGTTTAGGTGTTTTATCCAAATTAGACTTAATATCAAAATATGTATACCACAAATAGGCAGTTCCGCCTATACTAGCTATAGAAAATCCAATCATAATAAAATAAGACACTATATGAGCCAAGCAGTGTAATATAGTTATAGTAAAAAGCGAAATAACTAAAAAAAATGTTATATAATAACACTCTAAAGTTATTGCATAAAATTTTACTTAATGATAAAAACGTTAATCCCAAGATTTCTTTCCAAGTACTATACAAATCGCCTAGGATTTGCTCTATGGTATCCCAGCTATTCAACAGTCCATAAAAATTTGATAAAACAGCTTCCGTTACCTCCCTTACTTGTTTGGGAACACATCTATTCAATACTGGTATGCTAAAATTTTTAATTGTGGATAATATAAGGTATTTTATAAAAAAATAATTTTAATTAAAAATGTATAAAAAAAATTATTTGGAATCTGGATTTTTTACTGTGTATAATCTAATGATGAAATTAAAAAGCAAACTGTTATATACCTCTCGTAAACGGGTAAAACTGGGCAAGGTCCAAATGACCTAGCGGATACTGCTTTAGATTTTTGTAACTCATTGTAATCAAAGTCATATCGACACAAGTCTATGCCTTTAGTATGGTAATCATAAATATCTCCTACAGTATTTAAAGTTTTCTTAGGACATTCTTTAACACAAATTTGTAGTGACTGTTTAATTTCTTTTATGTCATAAAATAATAAATAGGGCTTATTAGAAGTGTCTATTCCTGTTAAAGGCATATTACCCATTTGTTTATTTTTGTTTGTACCACAAGTATTGCCGAATGAGTCATATCCATTTATAATTCTCAATGGGTTCCCGTAGACAAAAGAAAATGCTGCTATAACCACCTGTGGGAAAGATATGAATGTGATTGGTTACTTTGTAAAAAGTTAATCTGAATATATAATACCATTAAAAACCAAAAAAGGATGTATAGGCACAACCAAAATACATCTGTACATTTCCTTTCCACATTTTCCTCTGCTTGTTTATCTTCTTCAGCATCACCCACTAATTGTGCCATGCTTCGACTATAATTACAACACAAAATACACAGATCATTAGCCGATAAAACAAAATAATTAATAATGGAACGTATGGAGCGTTACTTAGCAACGCTGGTAAAGTTAAAATTATAACAAAAAAATTCCAAAACATACGTATTGCCACACATCTGTTAAAAGTATTTTTGAACTAATGGCAATTTGATAAACTGAAATTTATATGAAAACAAATTTGACTTTTAATTTCTGACACAATCATGATTGTCAAATTGTCATTTGACCACAGGCCATAAGTCAGTTACATGTAATATTGTTTTGATTTGTGTTTGCCACATGAGAAGATTTTAATTAAAAAATAAGTACACAAAAATGGCATTTAGACCATTGACAGAGGCTGAGTGTGGCCAAGCTAATCCTCTGACAAGATTAACTTCTCATCTTACTCATGACCATACATTTTCCGATAGTCATGGGCAAGTTCTGCAAAGTAGCTCGGACCAACTGGTTGAACAATTTTTACAAGAAACCAGGGCTTTACCACAGACAATTAGAATGGATGGTAAGAAGTGTTTATATTTTTAAGCGTTACTACTAACACAATGTTTGTTATAGATTTGATGCGGGAAATGCACGAAATTGAGTCACAAAGATCAAGTCTACCTCCCATACCAGCCTCTACCGTTAAAGACCAGCTTCAAGATAATGCTTGGGCACAACAGTATATTGAGGATGGCAAGACGTTTCATGTAAGGTCTATAAATTGTTGCGCTGTCTAAAACATTCTATATTTATCATTTATTTAGATTCAAATATTAATAAATTTCAAGTTATTTGTAATACCTACAATTTTAGGAAATTGATGATAACGAGGCAGTTTGGGCAGAAATTATATCACAAGAAGAAACTGATCGTGACTTTCAAGCCCTTGCTGACGTATGGACAGCCGATATGTTAAACTCGGAGCCTGGCCCTAGTGATGGGCGTTTGGATACGCAAAATGCAGGGGACCAAACAGCAAATGATACAAAGTTTGTATATTCTAAGGTGATTATCGCAGTATGTAAAGTGAAAGTAACTATTTTTAAATGTTTCTTTTCAGTTTATGAGATTTATGCAAAATGAAGAAGAAGGCGATGTTCTTGAAGGAGGAAAACTCACAGAACAAGAAGCAAAAGCTTGGACAAACGAGTACTTTAACGCAGAGGCTAAAAAAAATACAGATACTTTGGCGGAAAAATGGACAAAGGAACATCTTCAGGCAAACGGTTATATTCATTTTTTATATCAAATTAACATGTAATACACTATGTTTATCTCGGAGGTTTCAATCCGCTCGAAAGTGGATTGAATTGAGTGAAGCGGATTAGGAATAACGAGATAAACACGATTGGTTCAAATTTCGGCACTCAATTCAATCCGCTAATCACGCTGGCTTGAATTGAATGAATCGGATCCAGTATGGAATCAAAACTGAAATAAACAGGATCGATTCAAATTGTGCGGCTAATTTCATGGTGTTTACTCAACGTAACCTAGTTATTCGTTTTTTTAAGTTTTTGTCACCATTGTATCTCTGTGCATTGTGCATTCTATTTTCAAATTATGGAGAACAGTAAAAAAAGAAACATATGGAAAAAAGAGGAAGTTTTGTTTCAGAAAGATTTGTGTCGACTTGTGGATAATGCGTTGTTTTCTCCGGACTTGTCTCCATTTCAAAAAACCATTATCAATAAATGCAGTGAGAAACGTATTATATGCTGATAAAACCATACAACTATAATTTCACATTTCTTATTCAATGGGTTATTTCATTCCATATGGTTATTTTTAGGTTTGTTTTAGCAGCAGTTGAAAACTGTTTGGAAACTATCAGAAATGTCCGTCCAACTATGTATTGCGTCAAATTCAATGGTAACGCTGCTTCTCAACTTAACTGGTCGAATATTTTTGATAGTTTCCAAACTGTTTTCAACTGCTGCAAAAACAAGCCTATTATTGATAGATACTTAGTTAGGTTATTTGACAAATAAACAAATTAAGTTAGCCTTAAAATTCCGTTGGATGTTAACAGAACCACCAATAACAAATTGATTATTTACTAAATATTCTCAGTAATGCCAACACTGATGTTTAAAATTGGATTGGCTCGATCAGCTTTAAAAAATAAGCCACACAAACGACATAAACGCTAGTGGCTTGGAAGCGGATGGATTTGATTCTATCCGATCGAGTCAAGGCGCTCGACTTTTTACGAGATAAACGTAGTGATAGTTTTATATCATAATCAATAATTGTGTTATTTACATGACTTGCAATATTGGAATATATTTTCTAGAGGATGATTTTAACTCAACTTTCTGGGATAAACTTCAAGAAGAAATGAAAAAGGTGACAGATGTTGAAGTAGATCCTGCTCATCCTTGGATAGATGAATTTAATAATTACTATAATATTCCACAAAAGGTATTTTTATTCGTCGCGGAAAAAATGTCATTGTAATCACTTATAATAATATAATCTTTGAAATTAAAGCTCAAGGTCATGAGACAAATCCAATTTCTAAATCATAAATTTAATCAGACATAATTTTTTATTAACGAATGCAATTATTTATTTGTGGAAACGATATTTTATTTTATATTATGCAAATTAATTTGAATTTATGTAAAAATGTTTATGTCTGTTAAAGGAAAGTAGAGATCCCACTTAAAACTCATATTTTTTTACATTTTATAACGATATGAACATTTTTTAAGGAATATGAGTTCAGCGAGGAGAATCCAATGTTGGATTTACCGAAACCTTTAGAAAAAGGTAAACAATTACTGGAAGAAGGCGATTTTCCAAGTGCGGTGCTATGTTTTGAAGCCGCGGTAAAGCAAGAACCAGAAAACGTGGAAGCCTGGCTTTTGCTTGGCACAACACAAGCCGAAAACGAACAGGTACCCTTTTTATACAGGATGTTATCGATATTGTACATTTACTCGTAAAAATATAACTAATGTGTCTGTACAGAGAAATTTTGTAAAATTGATGCAAAGTATGATCTGTTAAAGGACCCGAGTGCAATACCAGCTTTAAACAGATGTCTTCAGCTGGACCCGACCAACTTGACAGCATTGATGGCTCTAGCTGTCAGTTATACGAACGAGAGCTACTACAACCAGGCTTGTCAGATGTTGCTGAACTGGCTGAAACACAATCCTAAGTACAGTGACCTGGTGTCGCCAAACTTGGCACTATCCGGGCAAGTTACAAGTTTGTTATCGCCGTAAGTGAGGTTTGGGCTGCATGTGCGTATCGTGCCAAATAATAGAAGGTTTGAATCCTTTACGTTTCTTTGCATGGGTACTTGGGGTAAGCAGGAACGAAATAGGGGTCCACATATTGCTTTCAAATTATTTTATTTCTAGATTGTAATGTTGTGTTTGTTTTTTTATTTATACAGGGTGTTTCTGGAGGAGATCTACATTCTTCACTATGTTATTCTACGTTCAATTTTAAGCAAAAAAATTCCTATGAACTTAGATCTGGAAACGCTTTGTTTAGGATATACAGGATGTCAAATTTAAAAAAATTAATTACATTTTATTTAATAACTCTCGACTACTTTAATTTAAATTAATGAAATTTTGTATGCGGAGGTTTCTTGGAACGGGAAATTCAAATTTTATGGATGACTGGCTGTATCTCCCAGAGGGCACCACAAGCGACCTTTAGGATCCTTTTAAATCGCTTCAACTTTTTTGTGCCACATTGTATGTCATTTTGGAATAGAAAAACATTTTTCCCTGCCTTTTCTACTTAAGAAATATACACCTTATTGAAGTTTCTAGAAGCAGCCGTTTCGGTTAAAAACTCATATCTAAAGATGATGATGCAAATTATACAGGGTTAACTATGACTAAGTACAAAAAATTTAACCACGTGCTCAGGGAGGCCTAAAAGACAATAACAAAATTATTCCAGAATTTTAGCTCGATATTTAAAAATGGGGCAAAACCCTTTTTTCCTACGGAAAGTCGGCGCCTATGATAAGAACCGACTGAGATGGCTTAGATCCATAGATAAAACTTACATCTGTCAACAACATCTACTACCATCGTCGTTTTTTTGCAGCATTTCTAAATGTAGAAATGAAAATTAACATTCTTAATAGTAATAATACCTGATAGATAGGTAACAGTTAATCCACTTAGCTCCAGTATTTTGCATTCGTTTTCCATTATTTCATTATAAACTGGTAGAACTACATATTCGCTCATTACAGCCATTCACTACCGATAAAAGACACTTCCCGTAGGTACAATTAGATAGATTAGATGCCTATTTATTATAACAAAATCGAACGAAAGGAATAATAGACGTTTTAATGTAACCACGGCAGTCTTGTCCCATAACCTAGAAAACCAAACCGGCAAACTATATTGTGGGAAAGTATCTGCACCCAACACAAATATCTTTATTTAATAACTATAAAACGTTAAAAAATTAAAATAAGGCACTAAAAAATGAAGAAGAATGACATGACAGCGATACTGACTAATGAGCGACTGTTGCATGCTTGTAGAGTATGCAACCAACAAACATTGGCGGCGTTAAATAAGGAGTTAAAATAATATCGAAAAAAATTTTTTTTGGCTTTATAAATAAGTTTGGAATTTTTTTGAAGGGTGATTCCGTTAATTCTTATTTTTCCCTATCCCCTCTTAAAATATTTGTACTAAGTCATAGTTTACCCTGTATGTATATTAGACTGTATTATGTATTAACTTTGTACAAAATTTGAAACAAAGACATCATGCCAGAAAATTGGAATTTTGTGAATTAGATCAACACTAATAGTCAACTAGTTCTAATGATGCTTTTTACTGACGAAGCTACTACATAATTAGCACTCCCATACATAATTTGCATGCATCATCATCTTTAGATGAGTTTTTAACGTAAATGGCTGCTCTTAGAGACATCAGTAAGGTATACATTTCTTAAGTAGAAAAGGCAGGAGAAAATGTTTTTCTATTCCGAAATGACATACACAAAAAAGTTGAAGCAATTTTTAAAGATCCTAATGGTCGCTTGTGGCACCCTCTGGGAGGTACAGCCAATTGTCCATAAAATTTGAATTTCTCGTCCCAAGAATCCTCCATATACAAAATTTCATGAATTCTACTCAAAGTAATCGAAAGTTATTAAAGAAAATTAAATTATTTTATTTAATTTAACATCCTGTATATCCTAAATGAAGCGATTCTAGACCTAAGTTCATAGGAAATTGTTTGCTTAAATTAAAATTGAACGTAAAATAACATACTAAAATATGTACATCTCCTGAAACACCCTGTATAAAATATCGTGATTCTAAAATTCTTTGAACTCCTGATTTTTTTTTTCAACTAAAATGTCAAAACAGTTATTCAATATCATTAACTAAAAATTCCATAATGCCATGCTTGTAGAGTTATCGTTGTCCGTAAGCTGATTTTATTTATTTTTAACGAATATCTCTAAAATTTTGCCAGTTTTTGTAACAAAATGTTTTATGAAGGACACATTTTCCTACCTTATATTATTTGGTTTTACTCTATATCATGTGAGAAAGTAAAGCTTTGTATATAGCAGTCTGTTTCTTCTTGTATTTACTCGCTTGTGCTTCACTTGTCTCAACTTTTATTTCATATCTATTTTCTTTCAATAATTTATGTATCTATTACTGTTCTCCTTACTCAAAATTTTTTAAATTTCAAAAAACATTTTTTTTTCAGAGGAGATTCAGTAAGTACCAGAATTGTTTTACAGATTCAAAGCTTGTGAATACATTTGAAAAGCCTAAAATATATGTTTTAGATAGATCGGTGGGAAATTATAATTTTAGTCTATAAAATTTTTATTAAGTTTTTGAACATACAGGAAATTTTAATTTTAAAAGTTTTTGTGGTATGTCTTTAAAATATAATAATATAATATTGGAAGTAGTTTTGTTTGAAGATATACTATGAAATTATTATGAATTATTATATTACTATGAAAAGATCTGTTAAAAATATTTGAATACGCATAGATATGAGGAATGAATATTTATATGTTTTAAATCTATGCCAATGGCAATTTTGTATCAATTTTTAAAAAATTCCTGGTTTTTTTGGAGACTATAAAATAATAGATATCTGAAATAATTCGAAGAAAAAATATATTTTATGGTTTTCAAATTATTCCAAAATTTAGACTCCATTATAATTTACGTTATCATGTAGGGCGCAGCATAAGTTGGTACAGGACCTATTTATCAAAGCAGCTCAGAGACAGCCAAAGGACGTGGATTACGAAGTTCAGTGCGGTTTAGGTGTTTTGTTTAACTTGTCCGGGGAGTACGACAAAGCAGCAGATTGTTTTACTGCAGCCCTTTCTGTAAAGCCGGAGGTGAGATTGTTTTAAGTACATATTTTATGTTCTTTTCGATTCACTCGATGAATGTGTCAAATAAACTAAATTGAGGTGGAGCTTGTAACGTTTATATTTTCCTAGGACGCAAGGCTTTGGAACAGATTGGGGGCAACACTGGCAAACGGTTCAAGGCCGGAAGAAGCAGTAGAAGCTTACCACCATGCTTTGAACATTGCTCCTGGGTTTATCAGGGCCAGATATAATGTAGGAATTACCTGTATCAATTTGAACGCTTACAGGTACGTAATAGTATAAAACATTGTCACCTAGATCATCGTTCAAAGATAGAATAACATGGCTTACCCTTTTATTTCCTCCTACCAACGCACTTCTCCTTGACTACCGACCCATTATTGATCCCCTCTTTAGAAAGCAATTTGTTGCATCAGTTTGATATCCACTGTCTCTTATAACAGTACTAGATACAACCAATAAATTTGTTGTAATAAAGTTACTTTTACTAAACAGTAATAATGGCTTATCATGGATTTTATTGTTGTGTTAATGGTTGTAAAGCTAGAGTGCAGGATAATTTAGTTTTTTTTTTATACCTGAAGCATTTTCTGCAATCATTTCTAATAGAAATATTAATTAAAAGATTTGAAATTTATGAATGACAATTATTAAGATCAGTATTTACTTTTAAAACAAAAAATGTATTTAAATACTTATTATTTAGATGTAGATTTTTAATAATATATAATATTCTTAGAAAATTATTACCAAAATTTACTAACGGGAGAAAGAAATGTATATGTCATGCCGCAAAAAACAGCATCATATTTGACCACATCAAAAAAAAATATGTTCGACTACAGGGTGTCAGTCATAATGTCATTAATTTTAAGAGGAGATAGGGAATAATGAGTGTAATGCAAATACGTGATTAAAAAAAAATCTAAATGCATATTTACGCCGAAAAAAAATATTTTCAATTCATTATTTAAACCTCCTTTTCAGACTGTCACTGACTGGTCATAGCCTTGGTCGGTTACAGCTCACAGTTCAACTTGATATCGACCTGATGCAATGTTGTCAAGTTGTAATATATTTCTATATAGTACCTACCCACCTAGGTTTTAGACATCACAAATAAACGGTTGTACTGACTATTTTAGATTTTTTCTTTCTCAGTTCAACTTCAGCCAATAATAATTTAAAATGTTAATACCAAATAAAATCAAATAATAATAATCAAATAATTCTATTAAACATTGCTAACGCGGTCCACTCAGGTTTTCTCGTAGAAAATACGGCCCAATCAAACGATACCCGTACACTCGCGTGTCGATTTTTCTCTAAGCAAATGTAACTGTTATGACTGCAACAAAACTCCGTGTCTAATAATAAACTGAGTAATAAACCATTTACGACATTACATAAAAAACCTATACCCAATGGGAAATTATTGAGAAGCTGAAAAGTGTTTCGTGTTTAAATACTAAGTACTTAATAAAAAACCATCGTGTTGTTGACAGAAAACTGTCCAAGACCGAAATGGCAGGTCGCTAATCTAAGTTATCGAGAGTTAATCTTGACCTTGACCTACCGTATTATTAGGTCAATAACCTAGTTACCTAGTTTTTGTACTGTTATTTAACAAGGAGTAAAACTATTTTTTTTAATCTAGATACATGAATGAATTTTCCTTAAATATTGATTTATTTGTTTAATAATTTTGATATTACGTTTTCACTACGCTTTTACAAATAAATATGAATTTTTAGTATTACTCGTAAGTACAATTAACCACACACATAACCAGATGTACAATTTGTAGTTACGTACATCTAGACTAGAAATGTATTGATTTTAAGTAGTATGATACTAACCTGTTTACAGCCCACATTTCAAGTAAAACTGCATTTATCCGTCCATAGCACTTTATTAATAAAATTCAGTCGCATTTCCTAAACATTCTCCGTATAACACTACCATTTCCACATATTCGGAATTTGTAAAATTATGCGTTGTGAATTTACTCCAAATACGTGAGGTTAGACTGAAATAAACAAACTACTGCTTACTGCCTGTATTCTCTCCATCCCCCCTCCAAATGTGTGGCATGATCTACAAATTTGAGGGGGAAAAAATGCGGAAAATGCAGAGTGCTAAATGCAGGTAAATTTGAATAACACGCTGATGTGTTAGACTAGACGATATTATGTATGTAAATGTGGCATCCATGGTTAATACGGCAAGTCTGTGGCAATAGATTTTCGTCGGGTGCGCCATCAGAAAGTTCGTAGCGTACCAGGAGCGTCGTGTTACTGATTTTTATAGGGTGATTTGTTTATTTTTTTAAAGGTCGAGTAAAAAAATTTTGTTTTCGATTTTCTGCCTTTATTGGGCCTCCCGAATACGTGGTTAAAATTAATGACATTATGACTGACTCACCCTGTATATGTATATATATTTAAAATTGTGTTCCACTACTAATTATTTTTTTATAAAAATTTACAAAACATCTTTTATAGAACACTCTTACCGTAACTAATATGTGTGTATTGTAAAACATTGCAAATGAAGTGTTCTATTTATCAGCAAATAAAAACATTGGTCAATTTTGAATGTACCCAACTATTATACAGGGTATCTGTAAAAGGTTGGGTAAAAATGCTACCATATATTCTAGTTAGATATCCAAAAAATGGTTGTTCAAAACGACATTTACCTTTTTGTAAGAAAAAAGAATTATTGATTAAAAAAATCAATACACGAGGGCATAAAAAAGTTATGATTGAAGTGCATGTGAAGTAATGTAGGTGGTGCCATCCACATTTGACAGCATATTCGAGGCCATAATTCAATTTCTCATGCCAGAAAACTCACCTCTACCAAGTTTTATGTATGTACTATTATTAATAAAGTTATTGAGGAAAAACTAAAATAAAATTGTCAAACTCTATATCTTGGAAACTATAAAAATTTTGGACTAAGGTAACTTGATTTAGATAAATTGCCCCCCCAATATGTGGTACCTTTTTTCCCAACCTTTTACTGACACCCTGTAGATGAGTATTAAAATTTTTTACTATACAAATTAATTTGATAATAGGTGTCAATATTATTAAATTAAGATGACATTGTGCACCGACTTGGAATGTCAGTAGGAGATGAAGCAGTGTTAACATATGTAAACAGTTTTTGCTAGTATAAGTTTTTGGTTTGTATTACTCTAGATTTGGTGTTACAGGGAAGCGGCCGAACATTTTTTGACAGCCCTGAACCAGCAAGCCAGGGGCAAGGACGTAACAAACTCGGGTGCTATGTCTCAGATGTCAGACACTATTTGGTCGACGTTGAGGATGTGCATATCTCTGATGAACAGAGGTGACCTGAAACCTGCGGTAGACAACAAAGATCTTCCACAACTAAATAAGGCCTTCGGTATCGATTAGTGACGTATATGGTATTATCGGTCGGTTTCATCAAGGTCAGGCATTTTAAAATAAATAAAGTTGTTATTTTTTTACAGACTGTATTAATAGCAAACTTATTCATTTTAAATATATATTATTTGTTACTGTCAATTTTATTCTTAATGCTAAGTGGATATCCAAATATTACCTTAAGAAGTAAATGTGGAATGTATGGCAAAGTCACAAAGTATACAGGGTGGTCACTTTTACGACGCCCATTAGTTCCAGTATATTAATCTCGGGAATGATTATATACAGTGTTGGAGGTGTGAGTGCCATAATTTTAGTAGATAGACAATAGTATACATCCAAAAAAAATCCTATATAACATCCTTACTATTTTCAAGAAAAAAATTATGAAAATATTTGGTTTGATGTGTAAAAGATCAGTTAATTTAGGAATTTCTATGTAATTTTGTGCATAAAATATCATAAAATGCAATAATGGTCACTACTAAGAATTTATAGAATTTTTTTTTTCTTAATCAGTAAAATTCTAATTTCAATAATAAAGTTGATATCGTGCAATATGACAACAGAGCTCTTGAATCTTATTCTGCTGAACAATTAGTTGGTATTTGAAACTCATATTGTAGTTTGTCGTTATTTTTGTTCCACTATTTTGTTTTTAAATTTTATCACGATAGTAGAAGAATGAAGAATTGAGTGTATTCCACTGAAGCTGAAACAGAGGAAGACTTGATGGATGGCATTTTTTACGGTCCATCAAATAAGGATAAATCTTTTCCACCGAAAATCAGATTCCAAGGTGTTGTGCATGTACTGAAAACATTGGTGGACATTTTGAACAAATGTTGTAGTTTATTTTGTGGTCATGTGTCATTTATTTTTTTAAAACGTAACATGATTGTTTTTGCGACGTATCTTAGATGTTAGATCTAGTAGGCAGGAAAAAGAAAATACACTTTTTCAGTTTCCAGCCAATGTTTCAGGAACTACATAAAATATATCATATTTCTCTTCAGAAAATAGATAGGCATAAAAATGCACAATTTTTTCCTAATTTAAGTTACCCTGTATAACCATTTCCAAGATCCCTGTACTGAGCATCATAAAAGACCACCCTGTATAGTTTATACTTTGTGGATAAATTTTATATGCAATATATAAAAATTATAACGGAGCTTTTATATTTGGAATGAGAAGGATTGTGGAAAAAATTGAACTTTGCGTATTTTTATATAAATTAACTAGTATTTCGAAAAATGAACTATATGAACGCCAATCCTGTCTTAATTGATCAAATAGGTAGGAAAGGCATGTATTGCTTGGTATATTGTTTAGCATTCCTTAAAAACACCCATAATCATTTTAGAACTCATCAGGCTGTGTGCTGAGGTCAACAAGAACTTTTGTTGTGCAATTTTTCAGTATAGACATACGAAAAATTCATATGAATAGAATATGAAGTAAGTGCTTCGATTTTTGCAAGTAAAAGCAAATCCTCTGTTTTATAAATACGGCCTATTGCCACAAAAAAACCTATCAGTATTATTTGCTAAAGGATAAAAAATTGAGCATTGAGCCTTTACCCTTGACTTTTAGTGTTTAGGAAGTTGTAAGACAAAAGTTTATAGATTAGTAATTCTAATTCTGCAGCTGGTCTACTGCTCAGGACAAGGACATATTACTAACCACTTAGTTTCAAAAGGTAATAACAGGCAACATTGATGCAACTGAGTACTGTGAACTGGCGACATTGACAAGAGTTTAAGTATTGGTTTTATAAACTTCGCTATCAGATAAGTTAAAGTAGGGTTTCACTTTTGTTGACAAATTTTAGACCGGTCGAATTCAGAAGGCATTGCTATCGACGCCTTCAGATCTTACAAATTAAGCAGTAACAATTAATTATTATTACTTGGGAATAATATCAATTAGACGGACCCTCTTATTCTTATATATCGAACGGTTTAAGTGTAACGTGAAAACCGAATTATAACTACTATTTATTTAATTTAAAAAAATATATATCAAATTAGTACTTAAAGCTACATCCTATAAATTCTGTACCGCTGACAATTAAAAATGCAATACATAATATGTATTTATTTATTTTAAAATCAATTCTGTTTTTATCATCTACAAATGTACAAAACAACACTAAAAATATCATTTATGCTAAATGCTAATGTAATATTTCCAGATATAATTTTTATATACAAAAGAATAATATAAATACATGCGTGTTAATATTCTTCAACTTGAGAAGATCTAGATAAGAGTAATTTTAAAATTGACCTCTGTAAAATTTTTCCAGAGCGTTAGAAAAAATCTCATGCCATTAATTGAAGTGAATTTAATACAAAAATATTTTTAACTGTAGAGAGGTATTATGTAAAATTTTTCAATTTTTATAACATTGTTAAATTGTTTATTATACTGGTCATATTTTTATGTAATTTATTTGTCAATAAACCCAAAGAAAGCTGAATTTAATTTTTACATATTTAAATAAAGTCCATGGTTCCCTTTGTAAAACGTGGTTGCTTTTAAAACATTTTTTTTTTTGCATTTTTCAACATTAGGGAGTAAATACTCTTTAATAACCATTATTACTTAAAATAGTTATTTAGGAAACAAAACTTTTGTATTACAAATATTTTAATTTTTTCGGCATTATATACAGTGTCATCATTTTTCATTATTAATATTGATAAAGAGTAAAGGATAACACTTCGTTTTTGTAATACTTCAACTTGCTACTACTAATAAACCAAATATTTATTTAGAAGGTAATTAAGAAAATAAAACATATTTTTGAAGCAGAACACCACAATACTAGTGCCAGAGAAAAATGTTATATGAGATTCCTATTAATTTTTTACGCTCTGTCCTTTTACCAAAACGATGGAAGATACAAATGGAGACACCATGTATAGTAGATATTTTGAACAGCACTGGAAAATTTTTAACAATCAGGCAAATGGTTGTAATTTACCAAAATTCGAAAAAGAAACTTGTCAATTTAAAAAAAAGTCATAGTTCATGTTAAAGAAAAATTGATTCCTCGTTAAAATTTATTGCCTTAAATACAAAATACAGTGCATAAAAAGCCAAAATCCAACAATTTACATGTACATAACTTGTAATTTATAAAAAATAACGTATGTACATCACAATTTTACAAACTGGGGTTCTGTAGTCTAAGCTATCATGTTGAAAATTAAGTGTACAGTTCTAATTCCGAGAAAACGTTTTTATTATAATTTTGTAGAAACATAAAGGCATAATTTTCATAAATTAGTTTGTTATATAATTAAAAATGCTTTGAATCTAACTCAATTTTCGTCTGAAACTGGTTCCACACCAACTTCCAGTTTTTTTCGTTTTTGTGTAAATACTTCCCGTTCTAATCGAGTTTTCAAATATAAATATAATTTGTTTGAATCTTCTATATTGGTCTGAAAATAAAAACATGAGTTTAATTAGGAGTACTTTACAAGAACAAAATAGCTACAATTAAAAACTTTATACTAAGGATAAGTAAACAATAACCTTCTTTAAGATTCTTCTCTATTTTATTATATGCTTTCCTTAATATTTTGTAAGCAAACTATACATACCATTATTAGAAAAACCTTAATCTCCCCATTTGCATCTAATGCCGTTAACCTAATACTTTTATCACTTGCTTTGTCTATCGTCATTTCTGCCCAAATCTACAATTTTAACAGATTAAATTAAAGTAAAATATGTATGAAAAATCTACCTTAGTATTAAGTATAACCCGCAAACTTCCAGTTGTCCTGAAAACCAAGCGACTTCCTAAATGGCTATCACTTGTTTCAAAGTCGTTTAACCTAAGCGTCCCTCTTCCACGTTCCTGCCAACTACCTGAAGCCTTATCGAAAGCAAATAACTTGCAAGAAATATTTAAAATGTTAACTTCATGTTCTTCTCCCGTTACAACTTCTACCTCTTCGTATTTTCTTTTATTCGCCCTTGATTCTTCGTATTCTCTGGCCGATTCGCTTAACGATTTACTCTCTTTTTCTTTTATAACACCATCTCCCTTTACTTCATTTTTAATCGCACTACTAAATAGCATGTCTGACGTTCCATTTGAACTTAAACTAGTCGAAGCGTTTACTTCTTCTATCAATTTATTCTCGGCTGCTACTACCCTCTCTTTCAAATTTTGTCCAAATATAAAGGAATTACTAGAAACGGTAGGTTTTGGTGCACTACACGACTGATTTGAAGTTGACTGTGCATTGATCTTTGCTTTATTTTCGGGTACGATTAAAGGTACAAATTTTGGTGTTTCACCATTAACTTGATTTAGTTTTTTATCACCACAATCAGTTTTTTCACTACTAGATTTGTCACTACTGTCAGATTTTGTAACAAATGGATTAAGCTGACTGGGTTTTAGAACAAATGATTTATTACTTGGTGTTGTTACACTATTATTTAAGCTTAATTGAGGAGGTTTCAAAATTCCTCTAGCAAATTTATTTTGAGACGATGCAAAAGGATTGTTTGAACTAGTTACGGAAGATCTAAATGATGCACTGCAAATTTTAAATTCTTCTTTACTTTTTGGCGAACATGCATCTTGTTCATTATCGTCCACTTCTAAAACAAATTAAGCCATTATCAACTAATTAATAATACCATGTACGGACCTTTTTTATTTGAATCTTCAACTGGTTCGTCTATTTTCATTATAGGAGGATGCAGATTTGATGGTTTTACAACACTATCACTAACATCTACAAATAAATTTGTTCTTTAAAATATGCAAATAAAATTTAAAAATTAATACAATAAAAATATATATACAGCTAATCTCAATAAACAATAATAATTATTACGTTGTTCCAAAAAATAAATTATAAATCCTGAAAACAAACATACTTTTCTCTGACTCCGCCATTTCTTCGTTATGATAAGGGCTGCCAACAATTCTGGATTTCACACATTTATTATTCATAACCAATATCAAAAAACCCTATGAATATAAAAAATTGTTTAACTGGGTGTTTCAAATATGAATAAAAAATATTTATTGTTTTATTGATTTTTATTGATGACTATTTACAATATTTATATATACATATTTAAGTCTGTGATTTACGTTTCATATGTTTGACAAGTGCGAAGTCACAGATTAATATGCGAAGTGCGGTATATGAAATTTTATCTTGCTAAAGTTGTAGTCTTGTGGTTGTTGTAGTCCTTGATGAGATAGTTGGATCAATCTAGGGATTTTTTCGTAGTATTGTAAAACTAGTGTGAACAGTGTCAAACTAGTATATATTTGTTTACATTTTAAATTTAAATTTCTATATTTTTATTTTTTAAACTGGGTGCACATCATATGACTAAATTATTTAGTTACTTGTTACTCATATGGTACACATCCATAATATGATAATGTGAGATGTGTATGTGGAAGTTGTGTTATCATTATTCCATATATATTATATTTACAGAAAAGTCTTAAAATATTAACTACAGATAGGTATTTTGTTTTCATGGTAGTGTACTAATGCTATTTTTTAGAGCTTCCCAGGTAATCCCGGTAATCCAGTAGGTATATAGTAATTATATGTGTCAATTGAATGTTAAACATATAATTGAAAATATGAGTGAAAGGGTACAATTAAAAAGAAAATCAATTTCTGCAGGTCCCAAAGGGAAGCCCATTCTTTCAAATAAACCTAGAAGAACTGAACGAAATTTATTACCAATAATAATAGAAGGAAAAGATTTAACGCCTAAACCTTTAAATCCAGACATATTTACTTCTGGTCGAGAAAGGCAATTGAGTCTCTTTGATGTTTCTTGCTCAGAAACGAAGGAGCCCTTTTCTTCGAGCAATACTTCTACAAATTTTTTCAAGACAAAAACAGTTTATAGGACAGATTTTGAAAAACAAGCGCCAGGACTATCTACCAGTGTATTTAAAGGAAGTTTACACTATGATACTAATTCTTTAGAAAATATCTTATTGAGCGAATGTGACGACAAATCTGATACAATAAATTTTAGTTTTCATTCAAACAGTGAAGAATTAGATGTAGTTGAAGACATGGCTAGAGCACCAGAGCATATTAGTTTGAGTTTAAACGAAACTAGCACATTTATTCTACTAGATATTCCAAGCTCCACCGCTCTAAAAGATTCGGATGAAGGTTAGTTTATGTTATTCGTATTAAGTTTTACAGATAAATATTTAATGTAATTAACAAGTAACATTTATTTATGAGTTTTCAATATGTGTATGCAGTCTTTTAGATATTACTTATATATTTTAAGGCAAGAGCATGTTTTTTAGGAGTAACTATTGAAGATGAAAATCAACAGTACGAGTATCTTACTACTGGAAAAGGGCGAAATAGAAAAGTACTGCATGCGGAAGTGCAGACGGTTCCTGTGTTAAAAAAATCTCGATACACTAATCCGGAGAAAATCAAACATAGTACAAACTGTGCTTTTGCATCAAATTGGGAAATGTATGATACATACCTTGAAGAAAATGAAGAATCTAGTGAAGATAGCTCTGACTCAGACGTAGATGACACAGAACTACATAAATTAGATGATTTATCCTCTCTCGACAGTTACCGCATTTCTTTAGATGAAAAACAACTGATTAAATTATTAAAGAACCCTAAATTTCTGGAAGCTGTATGCGTTATGGAGCGATTACTTGCAAACAACTGCTACAACGAACAGCAGAAGCGATTCATAGGCTTATCGGACCCAAGCGAGTTTAGGGAAAATATCGAGTATAAATATAATTTAAATCTTTTATGGACATTTGCTAATTCTGATACAAAAGGTATATATAACCAATAACCCATGAGTTATTAATAATATTGCTGAGTTAGTTATGGAAAATTGTAATAAATTTAATACTGTGTAGAATATAATATACAAAAATACGTAATTTCAGAAATAAGGCTTCATTTGGCTATTTTATATATTATTAGGTTTACAGTATTATATAAATTATCATTTATAATTCAAATACAACATTGAGGGAATTCGGATCTTTTACAGGATTCATAAAATCATAAGTAAATATTAGTAATATTGTGTTTAAATCATATATACAGGGTGATTTATTAATAATTAAGCAAAGCTTAGTGGTAGGTTGCTGACTTCAAAATAGAACGATTAAGCCAAATGTACCTTATCTGAATATGGCTTCTTTTTGATCTATAGGGTGTTAGTAACAGTAGTAGTAAGTGCGGGCGGTCTTAGCCTGGCAATTAGGCCACACATGGGCCCTTATTGCCTACCCTGGCATCCCATCACCCCTCCACTATTCGCCCTCGGCCTTCCTCAAACCTACCCGATGCCCTAATGACGTCAGGATCCTGGTCCATGGTAGGCCCCTCATCTCTTCCCTTTGCAGCTTCTCGGTGCCAAAGATCCTATATCTTAGTCTTCCAAGAGCCGCACAATATTCTAGGAAATGGATAGGGGTCTCCTCCCCCTCTCCGCATTCCAGACATAAGGGACTATTCTCTATGCCTATCAAATTCAAATGCCTTTTGAGTCTGCAGTAGCCTGTCAGGACCCCCACCATTTGGTTCAGGAACCTTCGACTAAGGCTCAGCAGCCACTTCGTCCTAGATTTATTAGATTCATTGAAGAAGTTGTGGGCCTGTCTACATCTCCCGTTCCTTCTCCAATTCCCTCCTAGTGTTTGATAGTCCCATTTATTAAGGGCACTATTCAGCCGTCTCATTACCGGGGATTCCCTTATGGCCAGGAACCCAGACCAACTCCACCTCCGTTTTTCTGGCCAGGAACTCCAGGGCATCTCCACACTCTTGAACAAGACTGGATCTTCTCACCAGAGAGCTAAGAGCCCTGAGTGCAGCCTGGCTATCAGAGCAGATGAAGATTTTCTCCTCCACACAATTCCTTATTACTTCTTCCTTGCCTGCTACCATCAAAATAGCAAAAACCTCCGCCTATCTATCTATAGGGTGTTAAAGTTACAATTTTATTTTCAATATTTTTAAATACAAAAAAATTATTATTTTATTAAAAAAATATTTGCATACATTCTGGAAATCTAGGTTATTTGAAGACAAGAAATTCAAATTTGTTTATAATTTTCACTTGACTAGTACAGGGCTCATTTATGGTACTTCATGCTTCTTTTAAATAACTATTAAAATAATGGATTCTCTTACTTTTTCATGTGGAAAAGGAATACCTCCTTGAAATCGTTAGGAGTAACCGTTTTTGAAATAATCCTATTTATATTCAATGTGTTGAGTAAAAACTGTTTCGATTTCAAGTAAAGTGCCTTTTCTGCTGAAAATGCAGCAAAATATTACTTAAAAAAGATATCCAGAATGGTATATAATGCGATCTGCAAAATTTCAAGATCAGCCTGCTTTGATGAAACTGTTATCTTTAGATCTTCAACAGATGTTTCATCAAAGTAGGCCTATCTTGAAATCCTGTATGTCGCTATTATTTATCATACCTGAAACCAAAACAGTTTTTACTCGGTAGCATAGATTGAGTATTTCAAATAGGATTATTTCGAAAACAGTTACTCCTAATGACTTCAACAAAAATTCCTTTTGCAGATAAAAAAAAATCGATAGTTTCAATAGTAAGATAGATACTTTTAAGTCGCAAAAAAGTTGTGCCATTTAAAAAGGCATGTGTCACTTATGGCATAGTGGCGCTTTCTACTAGTAATGTCAAAATGTATGCAAATACATATTTGGATTTTTTAAAAAGTTATTTACAAATATCGAAAATAAAATTTTAACTGTAGATTGGAAAGAAGCAACATTCAGATAAGGCGTAATTTGGCTTAATCGCTCTATTTTGAAGTCAGCAATGAAGCTCTTTCCAATTATTAATGAATCGTCCTGTATATTTGAAAATTCTTTTATTATACTGTATCTTGCGAACTATAAAAAATAGATTGTTTTTTTTTCTTTTTTTTTCTAATGTACCAGGCTAACAAATAATTTCATGTAGCTGGTGCTCAATAAAATTTCATTCTATCCTATGCCATTCTGAATACAACATTTATAAAAATATTTTTTAAAGTTACTGTGTAAAGACGGTTTTCTACTAAACGGACAAAACACAAACTCGTACGGAATAAAATAAAACTGTAATTTTTTGCAAACTTTTTGAAGAGTGGCATGTTTTGCGACAGTTGGAGTTTTGTTTTTCGGGTCCCGCTCGGAAGCGGTCACATCAAATGGTTTTGACGTGATCTGAAACTCGGTTCTGTTTAGTGGAAATGGTCATGTTGTGTTTTCTATTTTCGCTTAGTATAAATATTTTGATGAGAATATGATGAATTATTCATTTGTTCGTATGACGTAAATCATCTGAATTCTTGCCGTAACTACATATATTGAAAAAATGTATTCTGACTTCCTTGCGACAACTAGTGGAAAAGGTACAAAACCAAAAACAAAACTCGAACAAAATGTAGCCCACTTGATAGACACAAGAGATTTGGGTTTTGTTTCAGCTTTGTTTTTGTTTTTCAGGTTCTAGAAAACACAAACACAATTGTCCGTTTAGTGGAAAACCGCCATAAGAGGCACTGCCAAATACCCAAATGACCTGTTACTGCCTCTATAAGCTTATAGTTTACAAAATACGTTGCATTGCCTTGAATTATGTATTTAAAAAAATGTCATTCATGTTTTAAACGACATTTGTATCAAAAATATCCACCTACATATGCCAGTAGATTTCCTACTTCCAATAAATTTTGATGATCTTAAGATTGTTTGACAACTGGCATAATATTTAAAAGTGCGTCAGGAGAGATAATTTAAGTGTGAAACGCCTAAAATATCTTTAGATATAGTAGTATAATTAATTACCAAGACTCCAAGTTAAATAAGATTTTTTTAAAAACTTTTTTTTCTTGTGTCTTTACAGGAAGAAGCGTTACCGCAATGCACTGGAACCCCTTCAACAAAGACCTCTTGGCTGTGGGCTATGGAAAGTTTTATTTTGCCGAGTACCTAACAGGCTTGGTCTGTATATGGAATATTAAGAATCCGGTCCAACCGGAACGCGAGTACAGCTTTCCAAGATCGGTAACGGCTCTAAATTTTTCCAAGAGCGATCCCAATTTATTGGCGGTTGGGTTTTACAACGGCTATGTTGTGGTGCTTAATATTATCAGCAGAGAAAAAATGGTGATGGGAGAGAACACCCCAACATTTGAGCCGGTCAGGGACATCAAGTGGCGCACTTCGCAATACGAGCTTAATAACAAAGAACAAGTCTGCGCAGCCTTCGATGATGGCAGAGTTATCGCATACTCTGTAGCAAGGAAGCTTGAGGTTAGTATATATTATACAATGCCTTTATAAAGTGTAATACGGTAGCTAAGCTTTTTGGGAAATATGTGACATTGATTTTTGTTTTTTTATTTAGTGCGGGAAAAACTTGCTTGTTATAATTTCACCTTGAGTTTCGTTAATTACTAATTGCGTCTCGTAATAAGAGCCGTATAATGTATGAAAGTATAACCACATAAAGTTATGTCCCATAATTGTGATGGCTTGTACCTTGAAATTATAAATTTTAATTTGTGATTGTGTAGTTATCATTTGAATAACGAGATATAAATTGCATCGAGTTGTATGTTGTTATGCTTTGTATTTCTTAATTACATCTTGTATTTTGCAATTGATGAAACAAATTGAAACTCTTATTTTATTACAAAATTAGATCTCGGAATTATATATAAGTGATTAAGATATATAAACAATATTGTTTTTAAAGGGTCAAGAAATCATGCGTGTTCCTAAAGCCGATGGGAAATTGAAAGGCTACGATTCTATAGGGAAGTGCTCAAATTTGGGTATTCCCGTATCTAGATATGCGTCAGCATTTTTCGTTACTCAGCATCCGACTCAGGAGACGATATATTTTGTTGGCACTAACAAAGGGGTCATTCATAAATGTTCCACGAATTACTTCAATCAACATCTCGATCACTTCTTGGCACATGACGGCCCCGTGTATGTTATGAAATTTTCACCGTTCAGCAGTAAGATTTGCGCTACTTGTGGGGACGATTGGCACACCAGAATATGGGCAGAAGGTATTCGTATTTTCATATGAAATATGAAGCATATTCCATGTATTTTTTTTTGTGTAAAAATATTTTATTGATTTTTAATGGACTTTAGATATATTCCAACCCCTTTTGGAATTGTATACAACGATGGAAAGTGTCCAAGGATTAGATTGGAGTCCAACACATTCAACAATTCTCGTTACAATTCTTGGACAAAACATATTGATTTGGGATTTTCAAAGGAAGGTGTACGAACCTCAGTCGATAACTCGGTCGCCTACAGGGACGAAAAATACTATAGTTCAGTTTATCGATAGCGGGAGGTGTTTGGTTGTGGGCGATATAGAAGGAAATGTACACGTCTTCTCTCTAGAAGATATGCCGTTCCCAGCATTTTTTCAAGAAAATTTACTTTTTGATTCACTATATAGAGCTTTAACTACAAACCCACAATTAGTGCACAGGTTGAGGAAAGTGCAAAGGACAATTGAAGAAAAATAGTTCTCTAAGGGGAGTTGATTCCAATTCGACAATGTTGCTTTAAGCTTTGAAATTGAAAATGCACATTTTCAAGCACCAGTGTGATATTTATTTTTACTTTCAGTACCTTTTTATAACACATGAAATAAATTTACATTTTATTATTACTTACATATTATATTTTATTACCTGTTGCCGTCATCATCATCATCCTCATCATTGTCATCATCATATATTCTCATTAAAAAAAAAGGAATAATATAGTGGCACAGGCGCTCAGAACGCCTTGTAGATTTAATGCAAAAATCAATAAGATATTCGTGTATCTCCCCCCAAAAAAAAGTAAAAGATATAAACTTAATGAAGTGAAATTATAAGGTAAGTTGATTTAAATCGATTATTTTGTTCAAGCATCGTCTGCTAAATCGCAGCGACCGTGCTTTATCCAAAGGTGACGTAATTTAGCAGACAATGATTCAAAGAAGCTTGCCTTAAAATATGCCCCTTCCTTAACTCAACACCCTGTATATAAAAAAACAAATTATTTTTATTTTTTAGGAGTGTGATGACTGTGATGGCAGACCTCATACCTAATTTCTTTTTTTTTTAAATTTGCGGGTGCTTTTCAATATGGCGCCGCACGTGCATTCATAGAGTTATTATTGTGCATCTACACTATAGTATTTATACAATGGTGCAACCAATACTCGTTGGCGCGTACATACAACTTTTTACTCTATTCGAGATGCGCAGTAGCATAATTAAGTTTAATTTAGGCAGATTTAGTTAATTAATAATAGAATGATACAATCACAGATTATTTGTTATTATACCTATATCTATACTTAAAATTGAAATAACGGTAACAAGTCAAAGAAACTCATAGACAGTACAGACAGAGAATGATAATATAATTGTAATTTAATCACAATTTAATAGACACAGAGAAGATAAGACGGAAGCCTGAATATAATATATTTTTTAAATAAATTACAATATTATAGCTCCGTATTCTTTCGTGTTAAAAATGTTGTTCTCACAGATTACACCGTTGTTCTTTATTTTACCCGAATGTGCTCCGGACTAATTCTTTGTGACGTCAGTCTTTATCGTCCGAATTTACCGAGATTGAAACGCACCCCAACCGCCCCAACCAGGTTAGTGGTTTTCTCGCTAAAAAACATTATATGGTTATGTTTATATAACCTAACATATCATAATGTAAATGTAACAAATAGTTCGTAGTTGTTACATATTTAATATTATATTTGTGCTATTTAATGGAAAGCTGTTATGCACAAATATTGTTGATTTTATTTTGAATGCGAAGTAAAATGATATCTCATTCAACAGTTATTAGAACCGTTCCTCAACAGGATTTGATGAGCGAGCTGAGGTTTTTCATCAGAGGGACTACTAGAAAAGAAAAATGTAGTCCTTTAGATTTAACTAAATCTTCTTTAACTTTGCTTAAATCCCTCCCAGCTTGTAGAGTCGCTATATTTGAATATTTTTCAAAAGTATTTGACAACGCTGCTCTCAATTACATTGAAGGCATAGAGGTAAGTAACTTTAATATGTTAACAGTAATGTATTCATCCTTATTCTTATTCTTGGTAGACTGAAATTAAAACGGGAAACTTACCACCATTGTCAGAGTTGGATGAACTAGTAATATCGGAGATTCATATAGTTTTGATCAGTTTGATCACAGAGAGTGCTTCTGCTTGGGCTCCGACAATTAGTACCTGGTCCTTGGAATTATTAGGTGAAATATCTACAAAATATTCAGGAAGGGCACACATTTCTGCAAGTATGTATTATTATTAAAAGTTAGTTTAAATGTAACTGCTGGATGTTTTTCAGATCTAAACGAGACTTTGCAGTTGTGGATGGCATGTCGTGCTACAAGAACTTTAGTTGACATTAATACTAAATGTTTATCTAGCCTAATCCATTCAAACACCGAAGCCTGTATTAGTGCTCTCTTGGGTAACATATAATTTGTATTTTAACTGACAAAAAAATTTCAATAACTACATTTTAATTTATAGATACGTCAGTGAAACATTCGCCAAATTTTGACTGGGTGGTGGCACATGTTGGCAGTTGCTTTCCAAATACGGTTATAACGAGAGTTTTATCTTGCGGGCTTAAAGATTTTTGTCAAAATAAATCATACGATCAAGGATGTAATTCACCAAAGCTTATCTCAGTTGTTGGAATATTAGGACATTTGGCCGGCAGTCATGTGCATGATATAAGAAATGCAATATTAGAAATGTTTTCGGTAAGATCTTAGTTAAAAACGTATTCTACCTAATTAACTGTCTTCTTTTTTTAGTGGAGTTTAAGGGAAACTTTTGAGGACACAGATGCAACTAGGCTACAAAAAAAGGCGACAGTACCTTATATTTTACAGCTAATGTATTTATCATCTACCGTCTTGTCGTCAATTTGTAGTGACACAAAAAATATATGTGAGTACGTGGTATAATTTTAAATAGGTTGTTATAAGATGTGTTTATTTTTTTTAGTGACGGTAGAAATTGTTGGAAGGCTCTATCACTTTATAGAAGACTGGTGTAAATATTTTGGAACGCCTGAAGCTTTAGAGGTGAGTAAGAAGAAAAAATAATAAAATTTTGACAATATAATGTTTTTAATTCAATTTTTAGGAACTTGTGACAACTCTGATATTACGTAGTGATCGTGGTGCTGTACAAATTATTAATTTGTTGCTAAACTGCATTCTAGTAGAAAAAGTTAGAGGATCCGAAGAAATGAAAAGTGATATTATAGAGAAATCGAAAGAAATACTTCGTATGTAAAATTTAGATTTATATTTTATGAACAAGTTAATTACTACAATTTTGTTATTAGATTATTTAAAAAATCAAATATGATAGAGAATAAGTCAGATATAATTTATATTACGCTATCTATGTTAATTTAATATTTGATTTTAGAAAACGTTTTGCTAGAAGTTGATGAATACGTTAGACATGGCAATTCCATTAACATTATGAATTCTTTTTCAAAAGAAGTCCAAGAAATTGAGAATATGCTGTTACATCCCACAAAAATTGTATGTGAAACAGCGAGACAGCTTATTACATTCTTAGGTTAGTTTGACAAGTTTTTTAAGGCGTCAGTACTAGTGCTTATTTCTCATAATACTAATCTGAATATATCTTTTAATCAAGTAAATGCCTAGTTGAGTTATATTTCATTCTTTAAACTGCACGTTAACTCTTGGTTAACTTAAGTATCTTAAGTTGTCACTGGACAGTATCTGACTTCAATTATATCAGCACCTTTCAAAACTGCCTGTTGTTAACATTTAAAATCAACTATGAAACTAATGGAGTAAAAAGTGCAACTGCAATAGAATAGAAAAACAGTTTCCTTTTGTATGACATATTATTTTAAACTCTCAGTGTCAAAAGGCTCTGACATTGACCTAGTTTAGAAGAGCGCCTGCTATGATATGTCAACAGTGTTGGAGACAGGCAAATTAACAAACGGCCAACATTAATTCTGCAAAATGAGAACGGAAGAATTTATTCAAATTACTCATGGTGTTTTTATGAAGTCTATTCAGAAAATTTATTATTACTAATATTTATGTCAAGAGTTAAGATGCTTTTTGTTTTAATATCAACTTACTTTTTAGGGCATGGGAATCCATCGACAATGATCAAAGCCGTTACTTTTTTACTTCAGAATGCCAACACTCCAGATCAATTAGCACTTTTAATTAAGATTCTAACTAATGAACTTATCGAAAAAACTTCTCCACCATACTGCGAAAAGGGCGGGCATTTTTCTGTAGTATTAGAACAGCTATTAAGTAGATACATCCAAAAATTTTCCATTTCCAATGATGAAGATTTCAGTTTTTCACAAATGTGGCACAACTTGTTAACATTGTTAAAGTAAGTTTTTATTAGGGAAATATTTTGATTATTATGAAGGCAAAAATTGCTAATTTTATTTTAGATGGGAGAAAAGTGGGCAAGTGTCGTTATTGAATTCCCAAATTATAACGAAAGCTGTAGAAGCAAATTTAACAAGTTTGACTTTGTTGTTTGCCAACGAAGTGAGTCACATGCATATCATAGCCGATATTTTAGACACATTGGAAATTCCCACGCCAAACGATTCTTACAGTCCACCGATTCAAGTTATATTGAATTTAACTCAGTCGACTGTAAACTATTTTTTTGCCTGTTGCAGGGATGATGGTAAGAATTTTTTTTCATTGAATACAGATTTTTTTTTTATACATTTATGGTACGTAACTATTGAGAGTATTTATTTTTTAGGTACGTCTACAAAAATAAAAGGGTTTGCTAAAGTAGCAAAAATGTTAAAAAGAATTTGTATATATTCCAAAGTGGCGAAGGTACTTGCACTAAGAGAATTGTTGGAGCGAGCATTGTTCCGTAGCGATAACGTACTTTTCGGTGCTAAGGGTAACATTCAACACGATGACAGTGAAAAGGGTCTTTTGAAACAGAACAAAAAAATTGTAAGTAAAATCAAGAACGATAAAATAAATTTTCTAATAAAAAATTCCTGTAGAATAAAACGATTCCCCTTACCAAACATTCATCAGTATTCAACGGTGGCGTAATTGGTAGAGGGAAAAGGAAATCCATTACGTCGGATCAGCTGTCTCAGGAAGTTATTGCAGGAAACACTTACCAGCTTACTAACGCTATTAAAGCATGTTGCGCGTTGCCAGAAGAAAGTAAATACTGTGATATGTCTTTGGACAGTATGACACTCCTGTCGTTACTTCTAGTGCAGTTTGTTAGTCCCGATGTCATGTATAATGGGTTACCATGGCCAGAAGAAGAGTTTTCAAAGGTAAGTTTGAATTTTTAGCAGCAGACAGTTTTGTCGTCTTATCGTCATCATCTAAAGATATATTAATAAGTCGGTAATATAAAAATATTACATCAATTTGTTAATCACACACGCTACGGGTCTTCCAGTGATTTGACAGTGCCTCCGAAAAATTCCAGATTATTTTAATTTTTAGAAAATACAAATAAACAGGGTGATTCAGTCATTAATTTTAAGAGAAGATAGGGAAAAATGAGTATAATACGAATACGCAATTTAAAAAAATTGCAAATGCATATTTATGCCAAAAAAAATATTCTCAAACCATGATTTAATTCCTTTTTCAGACTCACTGACTGCTGGTAGTAGTTCAACTCGGTGTTGGCCTGACGCGATGTTGCCAAATATAAATATTTTTCTATAGTAACTACTTATGGTAATATGTAATTAATGCTATAAATTATTTTTTAAAAGTATTCATTTAACATATTAAGTTTTAACATAAAAAATATTTAATATTGAAATTACAAAACTCCAACGGATCAAAATAAGGTTAAATTATTAGGAGAGGCTGGAACATTTTTTGTATTTAAATACAGACAGTAATAAAAAACCCTTATATTGTCAACAAAAAACAGTGCGAGACATATCTATTCAGTGATAAACAATCTGGCAATTCGAGTCTTGCCCTACAGTATTTAGATCGATAACCTTGTTTTTAATATCTACAAGCGCTGCATAGCTGCAAAATCACTAAATAATAGAAACAAACAATAATTAAATTTGCATTTTTATAAATACCTGATGTAATCAATATGAAATCATGAGAATTTTATAATAAATGCTCAACCGCAGTAATCAACGCCGACATCGGATAGGTTATAATCGACACACTAGGCACAGCTAAAAAGTTAGCAGTTCAAATTCCCATTTAATATGTTACCGGCGGAATAAGTCGATCATCGTTCAGGTCTGTTTTTCTTCTTCATGCATCAGTTATCATTTTCACATGGTAGATGTTGGTGAATTTCGTGTGTTTATGTCGCCAGTGTAGTTTATAATTAGTACAAGCTTAACTTAATTCTGCTTTCAAGAACACAATGATAAGGTAACAAAAATAAGTATGTTTTTAATGTTTTATCCAAAATGATTTACTGTATAAAGTTTTGCGGAGCTTTTGAACGCCAGAACTTGACAAAATGCTTAATGAATACCTTAAAAATGCAACAATTTTTAAATGTACCTAAAAAAATATACAAAATTCATACATTTTAGATTGCAAACAAGAAGTTTGTTAGAAAAAAAATCTATTGCTTCAGTACTGAAGAGGCTGTTAGGCACACATGCTCAAATTGAACACGTAACTTGTTGGAGGTGATTCAGTCAAAATGTCATTAATTTTAAGAGAATATAAGTTAAAATGAGTAATACAAATGTACAATTAAAAAAAACAACAACAGTATATCCACATCAAATATAATGATAAAAATATTAATATGCTTAGGTTACGATGGAAAGGGACCTTTTCATTAGGAGAATGTTCACGAATACACCTCTGCTTTGGGAACTGCTAGGTCTGGTAGCGGTGTATAGGCCTGCAATCTGTTACTGTTCAGTTTTACTGAGAGCTTTAACTGCCACCTTAATACACCAGTGGAAGAGCATGGGGGAACAGAGCAAGGACGACTATTCGGAGAATTACAAAAACCTTATGGACACGACCGTAAAAGTGATTGACATTATGGCTTTGGGTCAGCTGCTGCCTCCCCCCCTATCTAGTATCAGGGACGTTATGCCATACTTGAAATGCTATGAGGTAAGTCATACTAACTGGATTAAATAGGTCTTAATAGCAACTTTAGATATTTGATTTGAACAGACTATGAAGAAATACATTTTTTTATCTAAATGACAAATAACAAATTTGCAGTCTGTGACATATGAGGTTCCATCTGTGTAAGAACAAAACTGTTTCTATTTTATTTAATTGGAATATATTTTGTTGCATGAATGCTAAAGCTACTGACAACTTGGAAATTTCAAACATTTTAAATGGCAGTCATAATTTATATAAAGACTACATTTGACCTTTCGAAGCACCTATCATTAGTTTATTTTTTTAAATTACATTGTGAAAATCTTTTTTAACCTTTTTTTCCCTAGTTTTTATACCTTTCTACTAGTAGCGTGAATTAAATAACCATGCCTATTGAACTCGGACGCATCATACGCACTTGGGACCTGAAGCATGCATTGTTGTCACATCTTAAAATTTAAAAGAAAGGTGTAGAATTTGATTATGAAGAAGCAGATATCTACATTACCTGTGGTATACTGCTACACACTAAACATCTTATAAACTATAAACTAAAATAAATGTAATAAAATGAAGCGATGACATATTCGATCATTCTCATTTTGCTGAATTAACGTCGATTGCTTGTTTATTTGTCTGTCTACTACCCTGTTGGCATATTAAAGCAAGGATTTTCCTAAATTAGGTCAATGACACTGAAGCTTTAACATAACGTGTTACGTTATAAATAAGCTAATTGTTTTTATTAAACTATCTTCCATTGCAGTTATGTTCTCTGCCACTCCATTACTTTCATACCATCTAAGTAATATGTTTCATACATATTTAGAAAGAGAACAGGCAACACTGACAGGTGTTGATGGAACTGCAGTCGGTTACTTCCGCGGCGGCATAGACAAGAGCTTAAGTGCAGTTTATTTATTTAATTAAAAAAATATGTGCTATTACCCTTAAAAGATATTTACATATTGCAAATTTATGTCTTATATTTTCAGTGCTAAATTTAATGCAAATGTTTCTCATATTTACAAATGTTATGCGAAATGGGCAGTCTAAAGATAATAAACTACAATTTTAACATAAAATCCTCAGAGCAATTAACGTCATTTGGCTTGATTTTTTTCTGTTGTATTATAAAGTTCAATAGAATTATGTTTTTTTTTTAATATAAAACAATAATTATTAAAATGTATCATTCAAATACCCTGTTCCCATTCATCTTGATTACTGAATTCATTGATTTAGCAAAATTGACACACTTAGACATATACTTAAAAGGAAAAACAGCTAAAATATCAAAATTATTTTCAGATTGTGTCAATTTTAAGAGAATCCATATGGCTATATATGCGGGATCATATTCCATCGCCGGCATTGTTCGGGTGCGATTCAAATGGAATACATTGGAGGGACCCGATACTTGCTAGGCCGCCGGAGGTTTACTCAAATACTTTAAGAATAATCATGCAGAGGAACATAAAAACGTTAGGGCATATGTATGCGCAGATGTTCATTAACATACCCAAACATGAATAAAAGGGTTGCACGTAAGTTATTTGTTTGATTTTTTTTATCCTGAGCGAACATGTAAATGTATGTAAAATCAGACATTGTCCGCTGGAGAAAAAATATTGTATAGTTTTATTATTAAGGTTCGAAAGTAAATCTTGCATTTTAAGTTTATTACTTGTTTTTTTTTTTTTAATTATTTAACGTGGTAAAAAATTTTCTACTTTGTAGAAGCATGATTTTATCCATATCTACTCTTGTAAAAAAAAGGAAAACACTTTTATCGATTATTCAGAATTTAGCGTTGTTGCCTTCTTTTAGGATTGCCAACTTGTAAAGCGGGCATTACACTAACAATTTCTTCAAGGACGTACTTTGGTTTTACACATGTTCAGGGCTTTATCAACAATTTTGCTGTCAGATGTCACCCATACCAACCTAAAAGTAATTTTAACTTTTGACATATCTTTCCCATTTGTATACAAAACAAAAACTGTTAAAAAACAAAAGTAACTTTACTAATTATATTTTAAGGCAAAAAAATGTGAGAAACAGTTAAAAATGCTTCCATTGCATTTATTATTGCTGCTGCTCAGTTACTGGTTAAATATTTAAATTTATTTTAGGTTGGTATTCGTGAATTGAAGTAAAAATTGACGAAAAATTAGAACAAGTTTTAAGTCGTAATAACTTGACGAAGTTTTTCATCAATTTATTTGACGTCAAATTTTAGCATTACATTTGTCAATTGACTTGACAAAGCCCCTTGATCAATTAATTGACAAAGAAATTGTTAATGTAAAGCGGGTTTAAGTGTTGAAAATAGAGGCAGTAGCTCTATGAGGCTATAAACTCATACCTAATAAATTGTCTTTAATACATGCAAATATTGCTGAAATATTTATTTAAATTTCAGATATATATGACAATTTAGGTTATCCCTAAATTAGGACAGTTGGTTTTCTTAAAATAAAAGCCGTGTTCTAATACTTCGTACAGCTCATATCCGTGTAATAGGAAAATCCAAGTAATCCAAATGTTCTTTTCCACAAATCATCCCTTTCTCTGATTTTTTGCCATTTTGAGTTTGCACAATGCCATAAAAAAGCAAGAAACTGGAGAAGTCAATAATAGTATGTAACATTTTATAATGGAAGGAAAAATTGTTTTAAACTTGTGAACATCCTGAAACTTTACTGCTTCCATAATGTCTATTCAAAAACTTAATTTTTGTTCGTAATTCATCTCCCAAGTCAAGTAAGGATAACATAATTGTTGAAAATATTCAAAACTTTATTAAACTGCATGTGTGCACTGATTATTTTTATGTAATTGCAGCTTCCCTGTGGGTTACTTGGATTATTTAGATTAAAACCTTAGATAATTTCATCATTGTCTGCTAAATCACCGCGGCCATGCTTAATTTAGTCCGTGCCATTGTGCATTTGCAGTGACACACCGTGTGTGACAGTACATATGTCATAGTTGTCAATTGTTTGTATCAGTTATTTGACGTTTCTTAAAGATTACGACAAATTTCAAATATCTGTTGAGTGTACGCTTAAAGCCAGCTTCAGAGAACAACGTAGTGTTGCCAGCAACACTAAGTCACGTGACTTTCAGCCAATGAAATTAATTTTATTCGTTGTTGAAGTGGACTGAAGTTCAAAATTTCCAACTTCAACTATGCAGAGGAGCAACATTTGTACATAACATAACCAATAAAAATAAAACCAACTTTATAAAATCTTTATTTCACTGAAATTAAACTGGTGGTGGGGATGTTGCCAGCAACACTACATTGTTCTCTGAAGTAGGCTTTAAAGGTAAGCTATTACAGTGTCAATGTCAAATTCTGACATTTAGGGCCTGATATGTGTGTTTCCAAAAACTAACAATGGAGTCGCCACAGTACAGTACATTACAGAATTCTATATTGAAATTCAGGTGATTCGACAGACCAGTATTACAAAAGTGACGCGATTTAGCAGACTATGATTTCATTGAAGTAATCTTAGTGGAAAGAATGAGGACACATCATATCGATAAGATATAATTAAGCGAAAGAACACGGTTTGTCACTTTGATTTTTATTTTATCCTGAGTTTTTGTTATTTGCCGGTTATATTAAAATCAAAACAAAAATGTTTAAACATTGTTTTACTCAATATATAAATAGTTTATTTCACAATTTAATTTAATTTCATAAGAAATTCCTTATAGCTAAATTACGTATTGAATTATACGTGTTTAAAAAATATACGTTCAATAAAATGCAAGTAGGTTTGCAGTAAAAATATAAACACATTCCGTTTAAATCACTTCTCTCGAGTTTCTAGAGATAGATGACATAAAAATATTTGGCACTCAATATTTATCTGGTAAAATTTTTAATACACAGATATACACTAATACCAATTCGAAGTATTAACCAACACCGAATTTTCTTACATTTAGTTTTAATAAAACATTTTAAGAGCACGTTTTTACTTTCGTTAAAAACACTCAACGATTTGACATAGGACACAGAGCATAACTTTTGAATTCTTAGTATTGGTTTGGATCCGTTGTGAACAAAACTTTTCCATTTCTGAGTTTGTTCTATCTAAACAATTTTCTGTGCATCTGGGATCATTCTCTACCCCTTTCAAAAGATCCTCACAAATTAGAATTTGTTTTTAGCAAACCAAATTCATTCAACAATTTAATAATCGTGCAAATTTACGTTCAGTCTCATGAATTCTTTGTCTGTCAAAAATCTCCATTTGTACCCTAATATCTGAGAAACCTCATTTTCGACTAGTGCGTATGATCTACTGTTGACCTTTAGCCATGAATAAAATTCATCCGTCCAATCAGAACCTTGTTTCCAATCGGTCTTAATAATAACAGCATTCCCTCTGACAAAGAACCATTTTAAGTTTTTGCCGTGGTAGGCAAGAAGTAGAACAGTTGCCGTAGATATCCTTTCTGTCACAACCTGCAAGAAAGAACGGTTGTTTGTAAAAATATTTCTCATTTACAACTTAAATGCTTACGAGAGTAGACAAATACGTGCATTGCCGCACGAGCATCATTAGATTCTGGTCTATTCTCTCAGAGAAGGATTTAGATCTGTAGAACCTAGCTATACTCTGATGTCCATATATTCTTAAGTCGCCCTGATAGAATTCAATGGTTGTTACCAGTGCATCTGTTCTTAGCTGAAAACATAATGACATTATTTTTGTCTTTATTGTATTCTTAACTTACTCCAATATGTGATGAGTCGTACAGAACAGTCCTGACGGGTGCATTCTCTTGCCAGATTAGTGGTTTTTCCTTAATACTCTTCAGTTGTAAATGGACACTTAAAGTCGGGTTGTTTTGTCGGCATTTCTTCCAAACTTGTGGTGATACCGGTTTGATATTGACATCATTTGGAGTATATCTATTTTGTAGAATGTGCAGGTGTTTCAACTTTGTAAAGCTAAGCAGCTCAACTAAATCATCGCCTAAATTTTGAGGGCTGATAATTAACTCCTAAAAGAAATTGGTTTGATGGTGTTTGTTTTTTAAGTTTTTGAGAATATAAATTGTACGAGAAGTGTTGTAAAGGAGAAAAATGTGTAATGCAATAATTATTAAAATATGTTTTGCTTACTCGTAAATTTAAAAATACTCCTACGTGTAGCATCTGATACTGCACTCTAGTTGTGTTGACGATATGTAAGCTACGAAGTGTTAGACAACACGTTTCGCAAACTTCATCCAACAAATACTGCGCCTCTTTAGGATCTAGCATTAAGTCCGTCAGTTCCAGCCATTGCAACTTTTTCAAGTTGCCCATGAGTCTTTTTAAAGCGGCTAAGAGTTTCCCGCCAGTTCCAAATAAACGAATTCTTTCAGTATCCTCTCTAGTCGTCATGTTGCAAGGGAAGGTGAATTTCAAAGACTGTATGTTAGTGCCAATGCCAATTTCAACATTTTCTTTTTCTTCACGTTGCTCCGTGTACCACGAAATCATGTTCATGAACTCGTACAAATTGTAAAAATTTAACATCGGTTCTATTGTAAGGTATTTGATGTTTTTTCCCACTGAAGAGAGGCACATTTGGCATCGGAGGTGGTCCAGAACGTACTAAAAATTTAATAAGAGTTGTTTAACATAACAACATTAACGATAATCAAACTTATAAACTTCTAATTTGGTAATATTTTATTAAAATGACATTTAAATCTGTAGTTGTTTAATATTTATCACATCTGTACAGGATGTTTCATAAGTAATGTGTCACAGACAACCTGGTTATAGTTTCAGCCGAAAATGTTAACAATTTTTTTACATTAGATATATAATGTATTATGTGGCTCCAAAGTGATATATTTATTTTTGGCACCCCCACAGGCCCATCGACATGAAATTAGAAATCAGTACTTCAAAAACTGTAGTTTTAGAAGTTATTATAAAAAATTTTTACTTCAACACCCTGTATCTCTGTTAATAATAAGATTAGCCCCCACACATATTAATATATTCTTAATATTTTGTCTTAAACTATTACCAGGCAATTTGTGACCCATTACTTTTAAAACACCCTGTATTTATGTTATTATTATGTGAATTACAAGATATCTTTTTAAATATGGAACTTTATATTTGGCAAATATAAGATACTGAAATATAATAAAAGAAGGTAAATAGTGATATGAAAAACAAGTAATACTATTGTGAATTAAGCAGACAAGAATATGTTATATAACTTCCTTTGGTATTACAAAGTACCTGCCAACCGGAATAGTAATTGAATCTGGCTCTGGTGAGGGTGTTGTCTTGTAAAATAAATCGGTTCCATACATACGGTAAGTGGAATGCCCGGTACCAGTTGCGGCATACCAAGCTTGCATAGTATTTTTCTCTAATGTTGAGGTAAGAAAATATTTTTTCCAAAAGCAAATCAGGCAATTCTGACCATTTTGAGTACTCTCTGTCATCGTCATCTTCATCTCTGTCTTCTTCTATATCGATATATACAGCTAAAGCATATATAAAATTCGTTTATACGCATATATTCAGTTTTGTTATCAATTCAGGCTGGTTAGCACATAAATCTGCAGAAAAATTATTAGCTTTGAAGTTAGACGAAAATTCAATAACATTCATGCTATGATATAGTAGTTTTTTTAGTCAAATTATTCTTTATATTTGTCACATACTGCACGTATTATTTTTTTTTGTTAATGGACAAAAACATTGTCAAGACTAATTTGAAGAAAATTTAAGTAATAATTTTCACATACTATTATAGTTTCTGAGATATACAGGGTGTTTCTTCAAAAAGATAATAGACAACGTGAAAATACACAATTTTCATTAAGCATCCTCTAGTTCAAAAAGTCAAATTTTCGAGAAAAAAATTGTCAAACCAGTGCATCGTCGGGTAAATCGCAATAGTCGTGGTTTTTCTAGGCTGTTCCTTTGCCTGTTTGCAGTGACTCACCGCTCGTGACGGCACACTATAGCACAAATGACGTAGTCGGATATAGTCGTCAATTGTTTTATAGAAATTATGACAAATGTCAAAAATCTGTTAAGGTGCATGTTTCTATTTACGTCTCATTTTAAAATTTATAAACTGATACAACTTAAAATAATAAGTATTGTGATTTTATGGTGTAAATGCAGGAGTAGCAGTCCATTATTAATATGTATGTATCTAGTTTTATGAAAAATATAAAATATTTAGACATGAAAGCTTTGTGTGAAGTATTGGAACGATATCAGTGCTCCGTATTTTAATGTTTTAAAATGTAAATTAAAAATACGTACATTTTTGCAAACCAAATTAAACAAGTAGGTTCTATTATTATAGTGTCAATATCAAATGTCAAATACTGATCTTTGTGGCATGATGTGTATGACTCCGAATACTAACGTTGGTGTCGCCACACTACAGCACGATACAAAATTCTATATTGAAATTCAGATGATTCGAAAGACAAGTATTACAAGACGCTGCGATTTAGCAGACGATGATCAAAGAGACTGAAAATTTCAAAACTGGGCTTGTTGTGTAAAGCGCATAAAGCGATTTTAAGGACGTCGCTCTGCATTGTTTTTATATGTATATAAACACTTAAATAGTAGATCATGTATTTTGACGTCCTGTGTTAACCCTTCAAAGGATTACACTTAATTATTTCATAACATCCTGTATATTAATTTCGGTTAGTACAGAAACTGACAAACAACGGCAATTATAAAATATACTTTGTCATTTATTGTTAATTCCAATGTTAATAAAACTTTGGTCAAATCAAAAGCTAGCAAGCACATTTTTAAAGGACTGTGACATAGAGACAGTTTATAGCGTATGCTTCATCGTAACAAATACCTTTGGCACCTGTATCTTTTTCTTTGTACCTTTCGTTCCATAACTCACGTTTGAAGTTATGTCTTTTTGATTGTGACCACATTTTGATCTTTGAAATTTTTCAGTGGATCACTCAAAAACCTAAAATATTAGAAAATTCTAACAGGCACTATAACAACTTTACGATACGAGTGTGTCCTCAACACATTTTTCTAAACGTTACTTATGGACTGTGACCAGGACAGTGTTAAAATGTTAAACTTTCTCCAGAAATACCTTTTGAACCGGTACTTTTCGATTCGTATAATTTCGTAAATAAATGTTTGGAAAAATTGTGATGACGGTCAGATTTAGCCCTCCGCACTGTAAAATACTTAAGTTACTATTGACAATCCGACTCTTGTTTTTTATTTATCCACACCAAATCGAAATTCGGAATTAGCAAGTTGATTAAAAATATATATACATGGTGTTTCAGGAGGAGACGTACATATTTCAGTATGTTATTTTAGGTTCAATTTTAAGCAAATAATTTCCTATGAACTTAAATCTGGAAACGCTTCGTTTAGGACATGTCAAAATTAACTACATATTCTTTTACAACTCTCGACTACTTTGAGTTAAACTTGTGAAATTTTGTATGCAGAGGTTTCTTGGGATGGGAAATTCAAATTTTATGAACGATTGGCTGTATCTCCCAAATAAACAATAACTTTCGATTCACTCTAATACATAATTTGCTTGCATCATTATCTTCAGATGAGTTTTTAACGGAAACGGCTGCTCCTAGAGACTTCAATAAGGTATACATTTCTTAAGTAGAAAAGGTAGGGGAAAATGTTTTTCTATTCCGAAAAGACATACACCATGGAACAAAAAAGCTGAAGCGATTTAAAAGGATCTTAATGGTCTCTTATGGTGCCCTGTAGGAGATACAACCAATCGTCCATAAAATTTGAATTTTCCGTCCCAAGAAATCTCATACAAAATTTCACAAATTTAACTCAAAGTAGTCAAATTATTAGAGAAAATATAATTAATTTTTTTAAATTTGACATTCTGTATATCCTAAACAAAGTGATTCCAGACTTGTTTATTGAAAATTTTTTGCTTAAAATTGAACGTAGAATAACTTCGTAAAGTTTCCTCCTGAAACACCCTGTATATTCTAGTGTTTATTAATAAAATTTTGTCAAATTGTTTCAAAAACAAACAAATGATATTGAATATTTATAGTGAAATATCTTGATCTTTAATAAAAAAAAACTACCCAATATATGTATATAAAAAAATAAGAAAAAGTAATTTTGTATTTGTACAATTTACATCACTCTATATAGTATATAGTTTAATTATGTATAATTTCCGTTTTAGTGTGGATATTAACATGTACCTATTATACAATGAAGTACCTACTTTTATATAGATGATGTGAATGAATGAAGGTTCACAAATAACACATATTTTTTAAAAAATTTCTTTTACCTATTCGGTTTCAGTACATTATAAGGAATTCACTAAAAGTCACATACTATTTGGGTTACATATTTAGACAGGGAAAACTTATAAAAAGAGCAGAGATGTAAATATAATGAGGTTGAAGTCATATGAAAGTCGTTTAAAAATATGCGTGAGTGAGAAGCTATTGGGTGAAAAAAATTTAAAAAACACGAATTCTACCTTCCTCATTTTCATCAATCTTCCAACAGCCCTGATTCATTGTATGATAACAAAACCTGTCGAAAGATAGAGTTCTTAATATAATTTGTAGCTCCAACTTGTTCCCGTCTAAAAATATATTTGTCTATAATTAGAATAGTAACAACCTTACTAGCTTTATGCGGTTCTACTAAAGTTTTGCAATTATGGTTCAAGGAACTGGACAATTTTTTTTAAAACAAAGTGTAAATAATTTTGATTCGTAGTGAGATTATGTTTGTTATTTTAATTATTAAATTATGTATTTAATTTTTACGTTTGTTTTAAGGATATTTAGCTAATTTCAATAACAAATACAAAATAATCTCATAAATAATGAATAAATAATCTTACAAAAAAGGAACAAAAACAATGAAAAATATTTAAAATTATTTATTTAATTTTGTAATACAATGTATTATCATTCTATTTCTTCTTCAAATATATATATAAATATAAATAGTGTCTAACTCTTCTAAGCGTTATATTACACAATTATTACATAAAACACAAATTTTATGCCAAATTTGTTCATATTTTGCTAAAAATAAAGGAAGCACACAAATATGTAAAAGATAAATAAAAACTATAACATGACTAGGTTTTATTGCAGAAAAGAGAGTAAACCACAAATAAGGAATGTTAATTATTATTTGAAATTTTGCAACATATTTCGCAATAAACGTATTAATAGTTTTTATTTTTAAATTATTATATACCTAGTGTAAATATTTGCAAGCGATAAAATATATTTTCAACAGTATTTAATACTAATTCAAAAGTTTTCTTTTAAGAATCTACCATGTTATAAAAAATTTATTATGGTATAATTACAATAATTTGATACAATTTTTATTAAATGGAAAGGACAAAGTTTTATCAGCTAAAACTACACACAGTTGACCTTTACTTTATGTATTGTCAGTTTAGGATGCCCTTGAGATAAAGATACTTACAGAAAAACAATATCCCGATATAATTGAGGCACTAAAAAATATCTGACTGGTTTGTACTTCTCCTTTATAAATTGATCTGTGAAATTAATCTTAACCCCATAAATTTATTACCTACGCGTTATGATCATTTAAAGTGACACTAGTGATATCTTTGACGATCATTTCAGCTACCTGCCATGCCATCTCCTCTTTCTTTTTCTGTTCCTCTTCTAAGCTAACGAACTTTTTTACCACGTCCTTCAAATTAAATTCCTTCCTGTCGGGTTCCGGTTCGAAGTCGGTTTCGTACTTGCCCAACTCGCTAACTCGCCCGAGAGAGAGCCTGTGATTTTTTCTTCGTTTCCAAAGACAGTCGGGATCGTACAGTTCCCTTGTATCGATAGTCATGTCTGTGGACTTCTCCTTTTTAGTCTGCTTGTAAGGGATTTCTAACGCGAGAAATGTGCTTTGACTGAAACTTTTCTCGCTGCTACAATCGGAGGGTGAATGTTTATTCCGTTCGATATTTGTGGAATACCCGTTGGACTGGACCGTATTTATTAAATCCGATAGGTATTTATAAAATAGCTGGGAAGCTAGGAATGGCTTCAAGTAATTTTTTTCAAGGACTTTCTCCACTATTTTTAGAGGTAAATGAAAACAGTCCAATATTAAACCGTTTTCCCCACATATGTTTTGTTCGACGGCCAACCGCACCTTGTCGCTAAACCCGAGAGGACAGTGGGCTTGTAACGAGAAATATTTGTCGTATAAAACGACAGCATCGTTTTGCGCTTCTACGGGGTCGTAAAACTCCTTCTGGTCATGTAGCTGTTGCTGCAAGTTTGACGCAGCCATCCAAAATTCCAGTAAACAACGTTGATTTTCTTGTTCTAAATATTCCATAAAATAGAATAAAGCAGTTTCATTGTACAAAATATCGTCTAGCACTACATTGCCGCTGGTAAGTACGTCTATTTGATGTTTACAAAAATAATCGGTACCTAAGAATGCAGTGAAAAATTCGTTTTCCATAACTTCATATATGTACGCTTGAACGGAATCGAAACAGTTACCAGAGAGCACCCTTTCCTTATTGCAAATATTTTCCATCACTTCCTTCCTCATTTCTTCTGAACATTTTATGTTGCGTTGGGTTTCCTGTGCAATATACTTTTTAAATATTATCAGAGCATTATCTACAGTATTTTGTACATTTCTTTTTTCGCTAACACTCAAGTCTTCACTTAATGTTTTCAACTTAATACTACTATCACTGTTGTCCCTATCACAGCCGTTAAACTCAAGAGGTGTTTTCGCCTCGGATAAAGTGGCTGTCGAAAAGTCACACAAGCTGTTGGAATCAGCCGTGTAAGAATCACAGTCGGTACTTACAGATAAACTGTCATGATCTGTCTGACTATTTGGCACTGGAGAAAAATTTGAACCCTTTTTCACACCCTCACTGCAATGGTTTAAGTCCGATTTAAATGTTTCTATATCTAACCAACATAATATATATGGAGAGGCATTTCTAGATTCCATATACTGTATGAAATATCCAAGGGCACTTTTATCTGATATTATTTCTTGTAATGTTTTGGACAGTCGTGATCTTTCTTTAGAGGACTCAAATTCTCCTAAAAAATTGTACATATTTTTACTGTAATTATACTAAATGTAGCTTGGTACTTACCTATGTCAAAAAGACCTTCATCGTCAAAGGATGCTAACGGCAAAGGATCATTTTGTTTTGGGTTACAGTTATGGTTCTCTTTTTCCGATACTTCCTGTTTGGGAGAGCATCTATCTACAGATGAGAAGGTTGTCGATGAAAAATTTGGGCGATTTTTGTCGTGACCTATAATTTTTTAAAAGGAAATTACGATCTAACCTAAAAATAATATACGTCTTAAGAATTTACCCGATTTTTTCCAAAATTGTAGCATTGTACATGTTAATTACAGTTTTTAACTTGTAACTGTTGATTCAATAACTTGTTTGAATGCAATTACTATTTTTTTCCCACGATATTGTTCGTGTACATTTAATAAATAATAAAAAAACCGTCTTCTTGCGAAGAGATGATCATTTTGACATTTGATTCATAACAACAAAACGAGACAAACATACATACATATGTGTTGGAGAGAGAGAGACTACTACATATGTTGATATTTGCGTCACACAATACTATTCAAACTAAATAAGTTGCGGTTTGATTTCTTTCAGTGTCGTCCCGAGATATTTTTTTGAATTTCTAAAATACTGCATAATAGTTGTTAACATTTACCTATCTCATCATAAAAGATGAATTATGAAATCTAGTTAAGTGGGTTCCAATTGTCATTTAAAACTACATAAATACTTTCACATTTAGATATGTCCTTGTTTTCAAAGGCGACAGGAAGGAAATATACAATTAAGAAAAACGTTAACCTTTTCCTGTATGTCGCGAAAATTAGTTCTGATTATAGTAATCTTTACCAGAAAGTATATCGAACACTACAAGCTTAGCTAATTTATTTTGCTGCATATTTTTTGTTTAATACCTACCGGTTTTAATATTTATATTTTGTATAGTGAAGTGCAAATATAAAGTTACAAAATATATTATAAATTTGCTATTATAGGTACCTTTCTAGTATATGTGTAACATATATATTTTCTTCTTAATTTCCTTAAAATTAATTCTAAAAGGGTAAGAAACTTTAGATAAAATAATGTCACGGCTTCCCAATCCGTCTTTTCTTTCTTCCAGAAAAACAATCCGTTAATTAATTACTTCTTTATTAACTACTGAACACTACTAATTACAGGTCAACTAAACACTTATTTAATTAATCGCTATCTAAATCACTTTGATCTAACTAAACACTTCACTTAAACACTGTAATACAAGACTTATACAAGACTCACTAACTCGGCCGTTTATTCTTCTTTTATAGACTCAACGAATATTCCAGGTATATTCCAGTATCTCTAGATCCATTTTCTAGTACGACTGGAATGCTTCTCGGCGATTCTCGATTTTTCCAGGCCCATCTCGATCAGCGGCATTCTGTTTGTTTAACAGAATCGTGTAGGGGCGATCGGGGCAATCTTAGGCAATTCGCGGTGCCACAGTCGTCGGTTTGGGAGTGAGTGGGGCAAATTCCGTGACACTGCCCCTCCTTAGGACCGATCGTCCTGATCGGATACACCTCTATACGGGGACAGACGCTCCAGATGGACGACCTTCATTTTACTCCTGGGAGTCCTTTGTATCCGGTAGACGACGTCATTGATTCTTTTAATGACGGTATAGGGGCCCTCCCAACGGTTCTGTAGTTTAGGCGATTTTCCTTTCTTCCGCGTGGGGTTGTACAGCCACACCAGGTCGCCTTGTTGGAATCCGACTGTATTGGCCCGGACGTCGTATCGAGTCTTCATGCGATCGCTCTCTAATCGCATTCGAGATCTGACTTGATCGTGTACGGCTGCTAGTCTTCGTTCTAGGTCATGGGTATAAGTGTCTGGCTCTGTGGGCTGTTCCGCAGGACGACCAAATACCAAATCTGCTGGAAGGCGAAGCTCTCTTCCAAAGATGATCCTTGCGAGTCTTCCCAGTCGTTTCATGGACAGCTGAGCGGTAAGCTAACAGGAAGAGTGGAATGAGCTTGTCCCAGTCTGTCTGGTTCTCGTTCACAAACATCCTCAGATTGGTTTCTAGTGTGGCGTTGAAGCGTTCCACCATACCATCTGACTGGGGATGCAGTGGGGTGGTCCTAGTTTTCCGGAGTCCCATAAGCTCGCAGACCTTTCGGAACACACCTGATTCGAAATTTCTGCCCTGATCTGAATGTAGTTCCATGGGCACACCAAATCTGCAGAACAGGTTGTTGACTAGCGCTTCTGCTACGGTTGTGGTCTCTTGATTGGGAAGGAGTATACTTCCGGCCATTTGCTGAAGTAGTCCATGGCGACTAACAGATATCGGTTTCCACTTTGGGTTTTCGGAAATGGGCCAGCGATATCAATGGCAATTCTCTCGAACGGTGCTCCTACGATGTACTGGCGCATTTTGCCTCTGGAACGGGTCTTCGGTCCCTTGCTGGCTGCACATATGTCACATTTTCGGCACCAATCTTCTACATCCGTCCTACAACTCAACCAGTAGAAACGCTCCTAATCTTCTGTAGAGTCCTATTGATACCGAAAGTGTCCACCACCAGTACCTCCATGTACTTCCTGCAGCACTTCCTTGACCCGGGACCTCGGGAGTAGTACTTGTTTCTTGACCTCCGTTCCGTCATTGTTCTCCCATGCTCTTTTTAGGACACCGTCTTCCAACACCAAGGAATTCCATTGAGCCCAATAGCTCTTTAATGTTGGGCTTTTACTACTGACTTCAGCCCATGAGGGTCGGTTGTTGGCTTCTTTCCAGTCTAGTAAGGGCTTGATGTCACAGTCAGCTTGCTGGTCTTCCCGAATCGCCGCTGAACTCCATCTGTCTTCAGGTTGGGCTGCTACCACCTTACAAGGAACTGATGAGATGTCCTCTTTCTTTTCAAGACTACTACAGTGTTTGCAGTTGACAGGACAGGGTCTCCTAGAAAGGGCATCTGCATTTCCATGTTTCCTGCCGGCTCGATGTTCAACAACAAAGTGATATTCTTGCAGCCGTTCCAGCCACCTGGCCATCTGTCCTTCAGGGTTCTTAAACTGGAGCAGCCATTTAAGGGAAGCGTGATCCGTTCTTAGGAGGAATTCTTGGCCATACAAGTATTTGTGAAAGTGTTCTAGACTCTTGACGATGGCAAGCAATTCTTTCCGAGTCACACAGTAGTTCTTTTCGGCTTTTGATAGGACTTTGCTGAAGTAGCCCACTACTCGCTCTTGGCCATCTTGTACTTGGGAAAGAACTCCGCCAACTCAATGTTGCTTGCGTCCGTGTCCACTATAAATGGTTGTCCAGGTATTGGGTATGTCAAAATCGGGGTAGTGCAGAGAGCCTCTTTCAGCCCCTCAAAGGCTTGCTGGCATCTCGGAGTCCATTCGAACGGGATGTTGTCTTCTGTCAGTTTATGAAGGGGCTTGGCAATGTCCGAGAACCCTTGGACGAATCGTCGATAGTATGTGCATAGGCCGAGAAAACTTCGAACTTGATGTTTGTCTTTAGGAACCGGCCAGTTCTTTATGCACTCTGTCTTCTCCGGATCTGTTTTCACACCGTTTGGAGTAATAATGTGGCCTAAGTATCTGACCTCCTTTTGGAACAGACTGCACTTCTTCGGGTTCAACTTCAGGTTCGCTGCTTTCAACTTCTTGAACACTTCGGACACGTTCTTCAGGTGCTCTTGGAAAGAGCGTCCCAGCACCACCACGTCGTCCAAGTAAATCAAGCAGGTCTCCCAATGCAGGCCATGAAGTACAGTTTCCATCAGTCGTTCAAAAGTGGCAGGGGCATTACATAGACCAAATGGCATTACATTGAACTGCCACAATCCATTGCCGGTAGTGAATGCTGTCTTTTCCTTGTCTTCTGGACTGACCTCGACTTGCCAATATCCACTCTTTAAATCCAAAGTGGAAAACCATTGCGCACCAGCCAAGGTGTCCAGAGTATCGTCAATCCTCGGTAATGGGTAACTGTCTTTCTTGGTGACGTCATTTAATTTTCTGTAGTCCACACAAAATCGGGTGGAGCCGTCTTTCTTCTTGACCAGAACTACAGGAGAAGCCCAAGGACTCTGAGATGGCTCTATGGTGCCTTGATTTTGCATCTCGATTAACATCTTGTTAACTTCTTCTCGCTTGGCTAGTGGAAGTCCTCGTGGTGGCTGCTTTATAGGAGATGATGAACCAGTATCGATTCGATGCTTCACAACATTGGTTCTCCCAAAGTCGCCTGGTTTAAGTGCAAACACATCTTCATTTTCACGTAGCAGCTCTTCCAGTTGTTCCACCTCCGTCTCTTTTAATCTCTGCTTGGCCCTATCCACGATGTCCCTTAGACATTCCGGTAGGCTGGTCTTATTTGGTTTCTTCTCCATTTCGTTGTTTTCTTTGAGTGTTCTGACCATGGTAACAGGTTCACAGACTCCTACTTCAGTTCCCTTTGTAATTTTCTGTGGAAAGGTTTTCAGGTTAACTACTCGTACTATTGTCGTTTTCTCTGGTTTAATCAGTGTGCGGCCGGTGACTATAGATTTATTGAACAAATCCGGATTACTGGGTTCCACCACTCCTACACTGCAAGACATTTCCCCATCCATTACAGTGGCAACCAATGTTTCGGTCTGACCAGGTAGTACCACATCTTCTTTAACAACGAGTCTCCTTACAGCGTTATTCTCAGTGGTGGTCGTTAGCACTACTTCCTCACCCATTATCCGTAGCGTACCAGCATTCAAATCTAAGTTCACCCCCTTTGCTCGTAGTAAGTCTAGTCCGAGTATGACATTGTCCGATATATCTGCTACCAGGGCTCTGTGTTTGAATTTGACGTCTCCTAATTCTATGTCAAGCTCGCATTCCCCCTTGACTGGCAGTTGTTGTCCATTGGCTGTTGTAAGGACATAACTTGGCAGGGCTCTTAATACGCCAATCACCAATAATATCCGGTCGTACAATAGTTCTTGCCGCTCCAGTGTCGATTACCATAGGGAACATACGACCAAAAATAATGCCTTCTACTAGCAAGGAGTCAGAGTCCTGAAGACGTGATAACGTAACTTCTTCTTGTGGGGCATGGTACGAGGACGCAGCCGGCCTTTGCCCCGTCAAGCCGGCTGACCCTAGTTTTCCTGTGCAGGTGCCGCTTGGGAGTCGCGCTGTTGCTGATCTGCGACTGGGGCCCTACACTGTCTCTTTAGATGTCCTGTCTGTCCACAGTTCCAGCATTTAAGAAGGCGATCCCTTCGACTATCAGATTGTTCTTTCTTTGGCCCAGTAGATGAACTGAATTTATCAATAATCTCCTTTAATGTCTTTATTAGGTCTCCATTCGCCATACTATCGCTGTTATCACTGATGGCCCGAACTTTAACATGTCTACCGGATGCCATCTTTGCTGCCTCAAATTCTAGTGCATGCGAAAGAGCGTCGTTCAATGTTTTGGGTCTGGCGAGTCGTAGTGCCTGCTGGGTTTCACAATCTCTTAGGCCGTCGATAAACACTTGGATGGAGAGCTGGTCTACAAATTCGGACGGGGCTGTTGGATATGCCAATCGAACCAGTCGAGCAACGTCTGTCTCAAAATGTTGTAAATTCTCTCCACTCTGCTGGTGACGATTTTTCAATTGTGCCTGGTACACTTGCTGCAGGTGCTTATCCCCATATCTCATTTCCATATGTTGTTTTAGAATGTCGTAGTTATTCTGTTGCCCAGCAGGAACTCCTTGTAAGACGTCAAGAGCTTCCCCTCGTAGAGCAACTATCAGAGCAGTAGCTTTCTCATAATCCGACCATTCATTTGCTGATGCTGCTGCTTCAAACTGACGCAGATATACATTCCAGGAAATCTTGCCGTCGAATTCAGGGTCTCGTCTTCTGAGTTCGGATAACAGGTCCTTCTGATTTGATTACGCCCTCTTTTGTTACCTTGTCTAATTTATGTCGAAGCTCTTCGCAGGTTTCTCTAACCAAGTTTATTTCTTCGTCTATTTCCTTTTTTTGTGCTAACAGTTCTTCGTTCATTTCTTTTCTTTGTTCTAACAGTTTTTCCTCTACTTGTTTTTCCACTTTATATGACTGCTCCTCTAGTTTTTCTTCTAGTGTATTCTCTAATTTTTCTAACTTTGTCTGCATTTCTTTCGTCTGATCTCTCATTTCCTGTTGTATTGTCTGTATCTGATCTTTCATTTTACACCCTTGCTCTTCTAATTTCATTTGCATCGTCTCTCCCTGTTCTTCTAATTTCTTTTCTAATTTTTCCTGCATCGTTTGGGACTGATCTTCGATTTTATTCCCTTGTTCTTCAAATTTCTTTTGCATCGTCTTCGTCTGGTCTTTCATTTCCTGTTGCATTGTCTGCATCATTTCTAACAGTTTCGCCAGTTGTGCATCCATATTGACTTGGCTTCTAGTTACAGGCATTCACTCTATTTGGAAAGTTCTAGAATGTCCAGGAATGTGTTTGTAAATGTCACAGTTGACTTCCTTACAATGCAACGAGTGCAGTGATATGCCACACTTGGGTCTTTGTCTCACTTCGGTATAAAGTTCTAGAATGTTCGAGAATGTCCTTCGCAAATAGCACCGTTCACTTCCTTAAGTCACGACGAGTGCGGCGATATGTCACACTTGGGTCTTTGTCTCACTTCGGTAGAAAGTTCTAGAATGTTCGAGAATGTCCTTCGCGAATAACACCGTTCACTTCCTTAAGTCACGACGAGTGCGGTGATATGTCACACTTGGGTCTTTGTCTCACTTCGGTAGAAAGTTCTAGAATGTTCGAGAATGTCCTTCGCGAATAACACCGTTCACTTCCTTAAGTCACGACGAGTGCGGTGATATGTCACACTTGGGTCTTTGTCTCACTTCGGTAGAAAGTTCTAGAATGTTCGAGATTGTCCTTCGCAAATACCACCGTTCACTTCCTTAAGTCACGACGAGTGCGGTGATATGGCACACTTGGGTCTTTGTCTCACTCCCGTACAAAGTTCTAGAATGTTCGAGATTGTCCTTCGCAAATACCACCGTTCACTTCCTTAAGTCACGACGAGTGCGGTGATATGTCACACTTGGGTCTTTGTCTCACTTCGGTAGAAAGTTCTAGAATGTTCGAGATTGTCCTTCGCAAATACCACCGTTCACTTCCTTAAGTCACGACGAGTGCGGTGATATGCCACACTTGGGTCTTTGTCGCACTCCCGTACAAAGTTCTAGAATGTTCGAGATTGTCCTTCGCAAATACCACCGTTCACTTCCTTAAGTCACGACGAGTGCGGTGATATGCCACACTTGGGTCTTTGTCTCACTCCCGTATAAAGTTCTAGAATGTTCCAGATTGTCCTTCGCGAATAACACCGTTCACTTCCTTACATCACGACGAATGCGGTGATATGTCACACTTGGATTTTTGTCTCACTCCCGTACAAAGTTCTAGAATGTTCGAGATTGTCCTTCGCGAATACCACCGTTCACTTCCTTTCGACAAGACGAGTGCGGTGATATATCACACTTGGGTCTTTATTCCACCCACGCACAGGGTTCCAGAAAGTTCTTCCAACTTCCACTTAAACCCACTCACGCACAGGGTTCCAGAAAGCTCCTCAAACTTCCAGTTAAATCCCACTTTGTGGACAGGGTTCCAGAAAGCTCTTGAAACTTCCAGTTAAATCCACTTCCGACACCAAATTGTCACGGATTTCCCAATCCGTCTTTTTCTTACTTCCAGAAAAACAATCCGTTAATTAATTACTTCTTTATTAACTACTGAACACTACTAATTACAGGTCAACTAAACACTTATTTAATTAATCGCTATCTAAATCACTTTGATCTCTCTAACTAAACACTTCACTTAAACACTGTAATACAAGACTTATACAAGACTAACTAACTCGGCCGTTTATTCTTCTTTTATAGACCCAACGAATATTCCAGGTATATTCCAGTATCTCTAGATCCATTTTCTAGTACGACTGGAATGCTTCTCGGCGATTCTCGATTTTTCCAGGCCCATCTCGATCAGCGGCATTCTGTTTGTTTAACAGAATCGTGTAGGGGCGATCGGGGCAATCTTAGGCAATTCGCGGTGCCACAGTCGTCGGTTTGGGAGTGAGTGGGGCAAATTCCGTGACAATAATTTAAGTGTACTTGTCATTAACAGATTTATTTCAGTTTTTTAAAGTATTATTTATTAGTTTATATAAAATTACAAAAACCACAATAATAAATATAATAAAATTATAATATGTAGGTATTTAGCTAGGGCCATATAATTTTTTATATGACTTAAATGCATACGCATATTGATGTTCTTATGAAAAACTTTTGTATTCGTTTATACTGTTTGTGGGAGTACTTTGGAGGAGAGGATAAATCTCCTCTCGTGTCGTACTTTGCGACGTGTTCGCTGAGCTAGTTTTGCTTATTTCAGTCCTATCTAGCTGCCTCCAGGGTAAAATCACCCTTTCGGACCCGCTGCTCCATCTTCTGTAAACCAAACAGTTGAAGAGGGCTTGCAGGGGATTCATCAGTGCCTAAAAATGTAGAAATTGCAAGAAAGTCATCATTTCTACATAAGTTTATTAATTTTAATTTCGCGGTCAGTGAGAAGAACCAAAATGGCGGTTTATGGACTAAGTTTACGCCAACAATGATAAAATCATAGTAAGTGGTAAGACTATGTCTTAGCTTTACATGAGTTTTGTGTTCTTAAATAGATGGCGACTCTCTCTTAAAATCCCCATTCCCATATTTATTTGTATTATAGAAGGATAGAGTACATTCATTCTTAAGTTTGACTGGAGAATAAAAAATGATATAAAATACATTTTTAGATTGATAATAGTGTTTATGGATATCTTTTTATATGTTAAACATTTCACGTTCGCGTAGACCAACCAGCAAATCTTCCTGACATGAATTTATCTGAACATTTTTCAAAAATGGATCAGCTGGACAACAAAATATTTGTAAAACCTGAATAATTTGCTTTAATTTATGATATAATCTATTTTTTGGAACATTATAAGCACAAATCAATGATACTGACTCATACATACCATAATGTACCATAAAACGATGACGCAGTCTGCTGGCACGCTAAACCATAACGCCCACAGAAGGATGCCGTTGAGTAAATTGGGCAGCCAACAGATGTAAAATATTACGTTTATTACGGAAAATTTAATCTTGATCGCATCTATAATCTCCCTCTCTCTGCTGGTGAATTGACCCGAGGTGCTGGTGATGATGTTTTCCAAGTCCTTTGTGGAATGGTGATAAAGGCACGGATTGGCTACCATCACCGTAGCTATGGGAATGTACGCGGCTATGTAATTTGGCAGGATACGTAGCAGGGCTGTTTGAAGAGAGGATGAAGTGTGGCAACTGAAAAATTATTATCACAAGAGTAAATATATAGAGTGATTCAGTCAGGTCATTAATTTTAAGAGAAGATAGGGGGAAAATGAGTATAATACGAATACGAGATTTAAAAAATTTTAAATGCATATTTACGCCGCAAAAAATATTTTCAAATCATTATTTAATTAAAGCCCCTTTTCAGACTGTCACTTTCAACTCAGTGTCGGCCTGACGCGACGTTGCCAAATTTAAATATTTCCCTATAGTACATACTTATTGTAATATGTAATTAATACTATAAATTATTTTTTTAAAGTATGCAATTAACATATTAAGTTTCAACATTAAACATATTTAATATTGAAATTGCAAAACTCCAAAGGATCAAAATAAACCATTCACATTTCATTACATAAGTAGTGAAATAAAATCCAATACTCACTGGGTTAAATTATTAAGAGAGGCTGAAAGGTCTTTTGTATTTAAATACAGGCAGTAATAAAAAAGCTCTCGTGCTGCCAACAAAATACAGTCCGAGAACATATCTATTCAGTAATTCATTGGTCGCGCGGTTTAAGGCGTCAGTACTTGAATCGAGGTGACTAGATCTTTGTGGGTTCGACCCCCGCAGCCAGTAGACCGTATATAAGCTATATTCGTGAAGAGATTGGCACCCTCTCTGCGGGTATGGTAGGGTGGAAAAATGTTGGCTTGGGTCAATGTGAGAGATTGATACCGGTTGACATTTGACTACCCCCCTAATTAATGAGGTTTTCCAGGTTTCCCTCATTCCTGCACTGAATGGTGGTTAGGGTTTACTAACGTAAGTCGTTCCTGGGCGCAAATGCGGCCTGCTTAATAATAATATGCCGCCCCCTCTCGCGCACAAGTCTTCGACTTCTGAGCTAATCCTCGTGATTAGAATGAGGGGTAGAAATATTATTATTTATTATTATCAACAATCCCGCAATCCGAGTCTTGATCTACCGTATTTAGGTCAATAACCTTGTTTTTACTGTCTACTCAATCAAAAGCGTTGCAGAACCGCAGAACCGCTAAAAAATAACAAAAACAAACAATAATTGGTAATTATTTACAACAGCGGAAACCGCTCCAATCTTAATTACAAAATTCCAACCCCTCTATTTTCGAGGGTGCTGAACACGAATCTAAAATTATTAGTTTTTTCGGTCGAGTCTAGTTATCGAAAAACAATTTTTTTTAATTGTTACCTCTGTGTATAAATTACAATAGGTTTGAAGTAGCAATTTGCCTAAATAAAAATGCAATTCAAGTTGGGTAAACTGAAGTAGTGAAAGAAAAAAGAAAATTTATAAAAGACATTTTACTACATGTGCATCTATGTATGTTTTCCGTATGCGTCTGTGTTATTCGGTACCCACTGATCATTTAATAGATTTGATTCTGATTCCTAACCCGTCTTTTACCAGAAAAACATACCGTTAATTAATCATTTATCTTTATTAACTATACTCTGTACACTACTGAATACTAATAATAATTACAACTCGACTAAACACTATTTCACTTTGAAACTCGTGGAAATTTCGAATTAATTACTTCAATTCGATACTGTAATTTCAGACTGACTGACTCGGCCGTTTATTCTTCTTTTATAGACCAGGTATTTTCGAGCATCTCTAGATCCTTTTCCCGAACGACTCTCAAACGCTTCTCGTCGATTCTCAATTTTTCCAGTAGCGCCTCCATACACGGCATTATTTGTTTGTTTACCAGAATCGCGTAGGGGCAATCGGGGCAATCTAGTGTTTCGCGATGCCGGCGAATTGGGTGCGAGCGGGGCAAATTCTGTGACAATATTCATAATCAAGTGCGATTTGCATTATTTGGGAGTATCAACGTACGAGCTCCACTTGATTCTGCTTTCAAGAATATAACGAAAAGGTGACACAAAATAGGTATATTTTCAATGTTTTATCTAAAATTATTTACAGTATAAAATTTTGCTGAGTTTTTAAACTTGCATTGAGAGGGTATGATGAATGAATTTTGCGTCAGAACTTGACAAAACGCTTAATGAATACCTTAAACATGCAAAAATGTTTTAAGGTACCCCAAAGATTATACAAAATTATTGCGAAGAAGTTTGTCATTAGAAAAAAAAATCACTTCAGCACCGAACATGCTGTTATTATGTATGTACATATGTTGTCACGAGCGGCAGCATTGCTGGACTTCTATATAACTTTAATACTCATAAGGTTCATCAGAAAATGTATAGCGTACCAGGAGCGTCGTGTGATCGATTGTTATGGGATGGTTTGAAAGGTCGAATAAGCATTTTTTTTCGATTTTCTGTCTATTAGGCCTTCCGAATACGTGGTTAAAATTAATGACATTATGACTCAATCACCCTGTATAACCAGAAGTATATATCCGTGGCGGCGCTTTTGATGTCGAAGTTTTCAGTTTATGACCTCGAATCTGAAATAAAGAGCGTGCCTTACGTTTTTTTCCATAGGCGTACCTAATCAATCTATACAGTGTGGAAGAAAGGTATGGAATAAATTCATTAATTCTAAAACTACGAAGTTTCATGAAATTTCCTCGGACAGGTCGATTTTGCTTTTTAAAAATACTCTTTTTTCTATACCAACGTATTTCCGACGTTTATTTGTTTTCGCGTGATGACGTCATCGGATATTTTTTTAAATAGAACCCCTATATTGTTTCATCGGATTCTTGTAGAGCTTAACTTGCTGAATTCAAAAATGTATAATTTCAACACTTTATTCCTTCAACTTTAGCAATAGTGCAGCTATTGAAAACTTCTTAAGATTTTGCACGTCCTCATAATTTACCGTTCTGAACAACTTTTTCAAGTAACATTTTGCTGTATTTTCAGTAGAAAAGGCACTTTACCTGAAACGATAACAGTTTTCAATAGCTGCACTATTGCTAAAGTTGAAAGAATAAAGTGTTGAAATTATACATTTTTGAATTCAGCAAGTTAAGCTCTACAAGAATCCGATGAAAAAATATAGGGGTTCTATTTAAAAAAATATCCGATGACGTCATCACGCGAAAACAAATGAACGTCGGAAATGCGTTGGTATAGAAAAAAGCGTATTTTTAAAAAGCAAAATCGACCTGTCCGAGGAAATTTCATGAAACTTCGTAGTTTTAGAATTAATGAATTTATTCCATACCTCTCTTCCACACTGTATATTTACAGTTTTGTTTTAGAGTCACCATCTGGTGCTTCTATTACTAAGTTTGATTAGTTATTTAACCACATTATACATGATGTATCCATTCTTTATACCCAACTTTGGTAGACTATATCATAAAAAAAATAATAAAGGTTATTCCTATCACACTTTATCTAAAACTACTTTTTCGTGATAATTTGTTTAATTAAGTTTAAACAATGAATATGTATGTACCTATTTAATTCCATTAGGTAAATATGATTAGAAAACTCAAGATACCTCTGGATAAGAAAGTATGATAAGGAATTTTACTAAGAGTAGTGTTTTTCAGAAAATAGATAAAAAGTTTATTATCTTCACAATAAAATATTTTCATCATTAGCGTACAAGTTTAGAGGGTTTAAAATCGAATAAAATCTCACAATTACGCCATTGTCTTAAATAAAATATTTTGCAAAGACTAAAATATTAGCCTTTTACATTATTGTCGTGTATCAAGTTAACACAATTTAATTTATTAAACGTTGAATGCCTTTTATATCAAAACGTAATGTTTTCGAGAATAATATTGTAAGAACGGCCCCTATAATTTTTTGATATCATTCTTTATCAAAGTTATGAACGAGGACACTCTGTATATAAATAATTGAGTAATAACCCATTTTATCTTGATTATAACTCGATAATTGAAGAAAGAAATTAAAGCCAACAGAACTGGTTCTAATTTATTTATTTATACAGTGTGGAAGAAAAATATGGAATAGATTCATTATTTTTAAAACAACGAAGTTTCATAAAATTTCTTCGAACCCGTTGATTTTGCTTTTTAAAAATACTCTTTTTTCTATACCAACGCATTTCCGACGTTAATTTGTTTTCTCGTGATGACGTCATCGGATATTTTTTTAAATAGGACCCCTATATTTTTTATAGATATATAAATAACCGATCTAATAAACGCTGCAGTTGACAGATAGATGTCAAGTCTGATTAGATTTTGTTTAGCTGCCAGAAACAGTTTCTGAGATGACTTGATTTAATTTGTTGTTTTTGCTATCAAAAGATGTAATATTTTAACATGCAATCTAATAAAACAAAATAATAAATTAGGGGGTCAAATACGATTGAGACAACCAGAATTCATTTATTAATTAACTAATTAATTAATTACTTATTGTTAAATTGTTTTAAAAATGAAGATTCCTTATTTTGTGATACTGCCGATGAATTCACTATAGCCATTTTACTCTCAACCAGCCCATCACAGACACAAATGGGAATATTCACATTTTTTTCAAGCCGATTTTATTGGATCAGTTATTATTTTTTCTCGGAAAGTTGAAGGAATAAAGTGTTGAAATTATACATTTTTGAATTCAGCAAGTTAAGCTCTACAAGAATCCGATGAAAAAATATAGGAGTTCTATTTAAAAAAATATCCGATGACGTCATCACGCGAAAACAAATGAACGTCGGAAATACGTTGGTATAGAAAAAAGAGTCTTTTTAAAAAGCAAAATCGACGTGTCCGCGGTGTTCGAGGAAATTTCATGAAACTTCGTTGTTTTAGAAATAATGAATTTATTCCATACTTTTCTTCCACACTGTATATCAGTTTTACCTATAGATTAGGTATCATTTTTTAAAATGAACGATAATTTAACATTTTAAAAAATCTTGATGTTTTCTATCAAAATTTGATCTCTTTAAGTTAACACCAGGGGCGTATCCATGGGGGGTAATGGGGTAATTACCCCAAGAAGCTTACTGAAATGAAATCCATTACTTTATAATTTTCGAATAAAACAGAGGTGAAGTATTTGTAATTTGAATTACTTGATAATCGCATGCAAACAATATTAAATTGTGTAATAAGTAATATTTCTATAAGTAATATTTAGCGTTTACTAATGTGACTTTCAAATCTAAATTCTGTAATTTTGCTCGATGTTGCTGCATATATGAATGCTGAAAATACCTCTGATCTAGAAAAATACAATATTTTTAAATATGCTTTCGTCCCCAGCTTTCTCTTTCCCTATTCTGTTCATAAAAAATCCTTGCTCTTCTACATATTAAGACATATTAAGTTAGACATTTCAATTATTGATATGCAAGTAAAAAAAAATAGAAAAATTAATTTAATTTCCATTATCTTTTATTTTTATAATACTGCTGCAATGTATACATTTTTAATTTATATTTTATTATTGATATTGGATATTAACTTCTTTTATTTGACAAAAGTCTTTATTTATGTTTAGTTCTTTAGTCTGTTGATCTTATAAGTCTTTACAACTTTACCCCCTCCAAGATAAAATCATAGATACGCCCATGGTTAACACACATTATCTGTACATAATGAAACTAATTCCCTAGATCTGATTATTCCTGTTTTTGTTCTCAGTCATTAATATTAATAACATATTTGCTGTGATTGTATCAAGTGCATACTTGTACTGAAACTGCTTATCAGTCAAGGTTAGCCTCATTTTGCATAATTATTTATGGCAGTGAATTATTTAGATATGTCTTATTATACCAGCGTTATCTTTTGTAAATAAGGCAGCCAAATTCATGAAAGGATTGTTAACATCGAGATTTTCTGATATTTACAGAAGTCAGATTGTCTAGATAGGTATATCTTTCAAACAATAATTAAACTTAAATATCTCAATACTGATATTCAAGGGAATAATAATTTAAACCTTTTTTTAAGATTTTTTTTACTTAATTATTCAGTGTCAGATTGTTAAGTTGCCCTTGATCTTTTGACCGTTTTAATTGAGATTATTGTCACTAAAAACAGTTTTCAGATTATAGTCTCAAATGAGAACAGCAGATTGGTTGAATTTAAAATTACGCCATGAATTTTTAAATTCAACCAACTATTTCTGATTTAGTATCCCCTTGTATCACTTACTTGGCGTCTGGAGTATACAAGAGGGACAGTCCAATGACTGTAGTAAATACTGGAAAGACCCAAGCTGCTAAATGATAGTACTTCATTTTGTTGTCTTTATGTGCCAGGACGAACCTCATGTCTATAGCATAACATAAGGTCCATATACACGTTGCTGTGTAGAAATATTGCGTAAAGGCCTAAAATGATGATAAATTATTAACCTCTTTACACAACCTTCGGCAAAGAAAAGTGGACTGGCCAGAGACCAACCATCGAAAATCATTAATATATGTTGAAAAACTGGATTCATCTGACAACAATTTTATAAACAAATTTCTTATCTTAAATGTTTACTGTTTTTTCTGAAATCTACTATTCTTTGCCAAAGTTTGTAAAGAGGCTAATGATATATAGATAGATGATCATATATGTCATTCTACTAGAATTTTATTAAATACATAAGAAATGAAAGAGCGACATTTTTAAACAATTTCTATTTGCAACCAAATTGTTAGTTAAGTTGTTGATTAGTTGGAAATTTTTGTTTTATTTTTTTAATACATGCGAAGGCTCAGGCACATAGAACACTCTGTAGATTGTAGACTTCATAGAACTTTCGTTTTAATAAACATGTTGGTACTTCCACGTAGGAATTCAAATTTATGAGGACATGGTAATTTTCTTTACATATTTGTATGTAGTTAATTTTTAAATATATAGATATACAGTGTGTCCACGGATGGAGTTGACAAGAGGAGAAGGTCTTTTGTTTTTGACTTTATTGAAAAATGTCACTTTTTATAAAAAGTTATGCTTTTCGAAAAAATGAGACTATCATAGAAACGTCTTAGATACAGGGTGCTCATAAGTTTAAAAAAAACATGAAAATACTCAAGAGAGAAAACCATTATTTATTATTTTACACAACATTTTTATAAAACAAGTCTGTTTATAACCCGAAATAGAGTCCTAATACAAAGTTTAACATCAAAATTTCAATTTTGACTTTTAGTCTACACACTACGAATAGTTTATTTCTTCTTTTATGCGCTCTTTTAATATCATGAGGCAAATCATTTGAATAAACCTTTTGTTTTAGGAAAACATTCAAGGGGCCTCAGGTTAGGTGGTCTAGCAGGATAATGGGCCAAATCTTCCAATCCACCTTTCACCATTGTCTGAGCAAGGCTGTAAAATGAGCAGGACAGCAGTCCTGTTGCCAAAACAGGTTATTGCGTACTTCTGGCTCTCAAGTATTTAAAAATGGTAAACCAAATGTTTCCAAAATGTTTTGGCAACACGGCTGTCCTGCTCACAGGAAGATTTGGCCCAATCCTAACCTTACACCCCTTGTCTTTTTTCTCCATGGTGCCCTAAAACAAAACATTTATTCAAATGGTTGGGAAGTGTTAAAAGAGCACATACGCCAAGGAATACATGAACTGAATGAGTCGCTAACTATTCGAACAATTTATTAAGTTAGCGGAAAAATGTGTTGAGGTGGGAGGTAGAGTAAACGTTAAAATTTAAATTTTGTTTTAAAATTTGTATTGGGACTCTATTTGAAGTTATAAACAGATTTGTTTTATAAAAATGTTGTTTACAATAATAAATAATGGCACTTTTCTCTTGAGTATTTTCTTGTTTTCTAAATTTATGAGCACTCTGTATATTTGAACTAAGAAGTTTCTATGAGAATTTCATTTTTTCGGGAAGCAGAACTTTTTATAAAGAGTGACATTTTTCGATAAAGTCAGAACAGAAACAAAAGAGTTTCTCCTCTTGTCAACTCCATCCGTGGACACACTGTATATACATATATACTTGTATTTATTTAAAAACGACATGAGATAAATAAATTCACTTTCACAGCTGTAATAAGAATAATGACGAAATGCTACTTACGGATGAAATTGCACAAAAAAGGACACTAGAATTGTCATCCACTGCAGGCATTATATTCCTGTAATTTATCCAGATGGCAGCCCTTGTAAAGACCCCTAAATAATGAAATAATTCTTTTAACGTTTAAGGCTTCCCACTCTTACTGCCTATAATATTAAAAGATGTTTTGAATCATCTACTAGTACAAGATCATATAGAAAAAACATTACTTGTAGTATTGCATATCTTGTTTAAAATGTTGTACGAAAATATTTCTGATGATTGATTTGAAGTAGGTCGGTACAATCGTTTGCAATAATAATGACACTCTTTAAAATGAATTTTCCGATTTATTTTGAACTGCTGACGTATTTGTAATTAAATCTACTTTCAACTTTTACCATTAGTTCTTAGTTGTTTCACTCACCAATAGAGATTTAATGAAATTTCTACTCAGAACTTCTAGAAGTTCAAAAACTGTTTTGAGGGAGTTGCACGTGTAATAGCATGTACTATCGTTTGCAATATTAATGACACTCACTAAAATGAATTTTGCAATTTATTTTGAACTTCTGACGTATTCATATTGAAATCTGCTTTAAATTTTTAACATTAGTTATTAGTTGTTTCACTTACCAAGAGAGATTTAATGATATTTCTATTCAGAACTTCCAGAAGTTCAAAAACTGTTTTAAGAGAGTGTCATTATTATTGCAAACGATTGTACCTACATAAATGCAGGCTGTCTCTGAAATAAGTCCTTGAAAAGGAATATAAATGTAGAATTTGAAAATAAACAATTTTTGATTAAGACCGTTTTTATACGTAATTTTCAACAAATTCATGTGTTTTTAGTCAAAACAGTCAAAAAAAAATCTAAGCAAGTTTTCACCAGTGTGTGAAGAGTTTATAGGCTCCCAAGTCATTTAGAATAATTTAAAAGAATATTTTCGTCCGTTATGTTTTATTATTACAGCTTCAACAACTTTACAAGCCTGCTGCACACTAAGAAAGCATTGTAGTTTGACTTTATGCTAATAAGACCTGCTGTGTGGATTTTCTTTACACATTATTAAAAGTACGATTTTTCATTTATAAATATATTTCATCGTCGCTAGAAGCATACTTATTAGCAAAAATACATATTTGTAGAATTGTCCGAGCAGTAATAGTTTATTCCTTTTATTAATTTTAGCCTCAGCGATATATTAACATATTCTAAAGCTAAAAGATATTTAAAAGTAAACGTTTCAGCTGGCAAAAACTGTTGCAAGGTATCCTTAACATGATGAGTGATCTGTCTTTGATTTTACAGTTACTTTATTTTGAAAATATGACGTTTTAGACCACATATTGCTTAATGAAAATAGTTTATGTTAACATCGTCTACGTATTTTTCAGAAACATCCTGTACATTTGTAAGGCTTATTTGAAAAAATTCGATTGATTATATTTATGTTTTGTTTACAAAATGATGATGGTTATTCTTGTAAAAGGCAGAAGAAAATATTACAGGTTGAAATCATATTTGACATTTTGACTTTACACTCCCTAGGGTTTACCCATTTTTTCTCTTACTTCTCGCTTCCTTTTATCCAAAATGTTTATCATATAATACCAATTAGGTACTCACCCAATGCTGCAAATAGATCTGCCACAGCTAGCCAAATTATGATATTTCTTCCACGTATAGCCGAAAATGATAACCATCTGTGATTGTTAGAAAATTCTTCGCGGGGTAAAATCTGAAAAGGAAAGTAAGAGAATAAAAATAATTATAATCAAATAATAGAAATACATGATGATGCAAAAAATACTAAGAAAAAAAATTAACTCATAGGTAGTCAACTTTTGGTCTATACAGGGTGTCTGTGAAAGGTTGGGAATGTTGCTGGTTTCAAAAATACAGGGCGTTCAATGCTAGAATTTTATTTTGAAATATGTTAATAACTTTGAAACCTGTCGGAGTAATAAAACAAAATTGCCACAATTATGTTTTTTGGCACGGCAAATAAGAATTTTTAACTAATTTTGACGTTACTAGTAGAGGGCGCCACTTATGGCACATCACATTTTTTTTAAATGGCAGAACTTTTTTGCAGCTTAGTGTATCCATCTGACTATAGAAACAATCGATTCTTCTACCTGTTGTATCTGAAAAAGGTATACCCTGTTGAAGTCGTTAGGAGTAACAGTTTTCGAAATAATTCTATTTGAAATATTCAATGCATCGATTGAAAACTGTTATCGTTTCAGGTAAAGTGCCTTTTCTACTGAAAATACAGCAAAATGTTACTTGAAAAAGTCGCTGACAACGGTAAATTATGGGGACGTGCAAAATTTCAAGAAGATCGGCGAGGTTTGATTTTGAAACCATTTTCCAACAAAGCACAAAGACTTTATCAAAGCCAACTTGCCTTAATTTAGTTGATAATAAAAAAGATACAGGGTGTCATAATTGGAATTTAAAAAGTGATTTTTTGTTATAATTACGCTGTCTTTAATGTATCAATTTAAAAATTTGGGAATATTTGTTTTTGGATATGAGAAATCATATTTTTTGTCTATTTTAACGTATTCCCTAGAGGGCGCCACATCTGCCATATTTGTGAGCGTAACTTTTTTGCCTCTAACGTTATCACGTTTTTTATTAGAAAATCTTAAATTTACATTGTGTCTGAGGAAAAAAGATATACTTGTCATTAGTCTCAGAAATTGGCCATTTTCGAGAAAATAGCTTTTCAACAATCAGCTGCATAGTTCATTGTACAATATTTTAACGTAGTCAAAAGTCCCTTGCAAATTAAATATGTTGAAAGTATTATATGGTTGAAGGTAGATCGACAAACAATAAAATTTGCACTGGTGTAAAATGCTACGGACAGTATTTTTATGCAACCTTTTTAAAATGGAAGTCATACTGATTCTTGCAACTCCAGATAGTCGCCCTGAATTAGTTTGTGGATAATCCACTATGTGAACAAATTTTTCGTCTTTTTTTTTCTCTAAATTCCTAAACAGATTTTTTAAATTGTTGATTATCAGATTGTAATTAATCTATTTCGAAATCCTTCCAAATATTCTCATATTTTGGCAAAGCATATATGTATTCAAAATGCACTGACTTGGTTGCTGCGGCCATTTAAATTGATGTAGATGAAACGGTTTGTTTCTAGACATATGCTGACAAAATAATACCTGATAGACGGCACCCAAAATGCCCAGGGCTGAGGAAAACAAACACACACTATTGTACGCATCTGTGTTAAATTCTTCCATAATAGTAACGGCCATATCAGTGCCATTTGCATGATGACAGCAGAACGTTTGTATAGTGGGATCGGCCATGTTCACCACGACGCGCAAAAGGAAACAAAACAAAATACCCGAAGAAGCCGCACAACGTCAAGACGGCCGTGTAGGTTTCACTTGTTTTACGCCATTTTTCAATAGGTATAATTGGGTAATAACCACTTGCAGAAGTTACTAAATGATGCTATATTGGTCACATTATTAGTTTCCCTTTTAGTTATTATGACATAGCAGTAGTAGTGAAATGTGAACTCTAAACTTTTGCTGTGGTTATCTAGTTCTCACATGGCAGAAACTTGATAACTCTTGAATCCTACGGACTTAAAACTGTATGTTTGCCAAGTGTCCGATAAAATTGTCTGAAGAATATTGGTAGGTAGCTTACATGTGTAAATAAAAAATGTAACATTCAGAAGAGATAACAAACTTGCTCGATAATGTAGCAATGATAACAGTGTCAGCAGTTTTTGTATGTATACTAACAATTATTATTTTTATTCTTAAGGAATTTGTGTTTTAAAGATAAACAGTGAATTGCCATATATCTTTTAACTAATTCTGAATATTTTTTTACTGTTTATCAATGAAGTCATATGCATGCTCTCTGATACCAAACATCTAGGTATGCTAATGAACACCCACAGACAAAACTCTATTCAATAATTATCTAAAAAATGTATTCTATTTACTAACCTGATATACTCTATATATGAAAAAACTATACATAAAAGGTACATTTTTATTTATTTTAGTAGGTCGTTATTGTACCTACTTGACAGTTAATCAGTTTGACGCTGTCGACGTTATTTAATTTCATTTTGACATTTAATTTCAAATAATTTTAATTTATTGGTATAATAATTTTTATAGTTAGATATTTGACTCAAGTTAAAGGAGGCCACCTGATGAAGCAATCCAAAAAAATGCAGAAATAGATCAGATCTCATCTATTGTGGTTGAATTTCGAGTTCCCACTTCATATATTGAGTATATCAGGTTAGTAAATGAATACATTTTTAGATAATTATTGAATAGAGTTTTGTCTGTGGGTGTTCATTAGCATACCTAGATGTTTGGTATCAGAGAGCATGCATATGACTTCATTGATAGGAATTGTAGGAGATTTGATACATATTAGCTTAAAATACATTTCTTAAACAGTAAAAAAATGTTACAAAAGCTAATAATAAGGAATATATGGGTAGATATTGTGGGTGTAATTCAACGCAGGTTGGGGCTTTTGTCCACTGAGTAGTTAGTTTCACACAATATTGTTAATACCTGAAAATATATGAAATAATTCTGAATACTTTGCATCTTGAAAACGCAGTATTTTCGAACATTTCTAAGATTTTTTTTATGAAGTTAGAGAATAATCATTAAAGTGTGGTCAAATATTTTAGTTACATCCCCTATATTGAGCTTTCCACGAGATTTTAAATGAGAAGCATCTTTATTGATATACTTAATCTACAGGATGTTTTAAAAATTATACAGGGTGCAACTTTGAATGGAATCATACTTATACAGATGACGCCTCTGATTTTGGAAAACACTTATTATAAGATTAGTTTTTCAAATTTTACCGTGAAAACGAATTATAATTCGATTATATATTTCTTTAGAAAAGATAATAACAATTTCAGATCAGTAGGTATGCGTAATATTTTGTGTTTGATGATTGTATCTCTTCCAACTTCAAAAGCAAAGAATAGAACATTTTTCCAAATAGTTTTATAAAATTTACTTAATTTAAAATTACAGCATCAATAATAATGTGGTCAAACATTTTAGTTACATCCCGAATATTGCATGAGCTTTCTGAAATATTTGAGACGAGAAGCGTCTTTATTATAATATACGTACTTAATAATCTACAGGATGTTATAAAATTTATACAGGGGGGCAGCTTTGAATGGAATCATATTTATACAGATGATGCCTTTGAAAACACATTCGTTTTTAAAATTTTATCGTGAAAATGAAATAAACAATCGTATTATTTATTTATTATAAATAATCGTATTATTTATTTCATTATAAAAGATAATAACAATTTCAGATCAGTACGCGTAAATACTTTGTTTTTGATGATTACAAACTTCAAAAGCAAAGCATAGATTATTTTTCCAAATAGTTTTATAAAATTGATGATATTTTATAACAAATTACTATTTTGGTACCTATCTATGTATATCACTTTTGACAACTCTTGTGTTTTTTAAATTAAACTCCTTGTTGTTGACCTGAAGATGTAGTTTTTGAATTATGAAAGCGGTAGTTTAATCAAAAGGAGTTTATGAACTTTATAAAAAAACCCTAACTTATTTTTTTTGTTACATGGAAATGTTTTGGATGTGTTAGAAAATGCCTTATCCTATTTTATCCGAAATACTTAGCAAATAGCAAAATGATTGTTCCCATACGGAAAACATAATTTTTCAATTAAATGAAACTTCTTCCCGTTATGCGTTGCATTTTATATTTATAGGGAATACCTAGATATGAGAAATTTTAAAAACAAAATGAGTCCGCTCTCCTTGAAGCCTCTAGCCCGAGAACAACAAGGCCAGATCCAAGAATCTCAGCTAAGACTAGAAATGTGCAAGTTAATTCTGTTACTGGCAGCGACCAGTTACCTAGGTCACAGCTTAAGAACCCGGAAAATCACTACAGATTAAACAGCACGGGGCGTAGAAGCTCACAACAACTATTCCAATTGAACTTGCCATGGGTTTTAAACAAAAATAATTTTCTATGACCTCTTCAATATATATTTAAAACAAAAACTACTAAACAAAGTGGTGCTTATAACAAAATCTTGGCCTTTGTCGGATACAAAATTAGATCTCTGCATTGCACGTTACCATGCTCTTCATTGCTTTTGACCTATTAGCAAACAAATATACAATAATTTTTCCGACGCATTTGTACTTATATTTGTGAATTTTGAAACTATGCAATACTTAAAATTATTTTTTCCACTCATATCGAATCAAAGAAGCAGTACGCAATAGGAACAATCACAGGGAACAATACTCCAAAAAAATGCATGTAATCACTAATCAGCATCGCGTCGAGCGCAATCGCTTGATCACTGGGCACGACGTGACGTAGCACCTGGTCACGCACCTCGCTCGCAGGAGATTTGTAATTAATTTTAAGATACTAAACGTTCGAATAAAATTCAAATATTTTACGTATTTATTATTTTTCACTTATATTTTCGATTTATGAAGTAAAAAAATGCTGAATGAGCCCATTGATATATCTCGAAGACCATTTAGAGATAGATATAAGAAAACTTGATAAAAATCCCATTAAAATTACGCGTAGAATACAAATATGCGAAAATATACAGGGTGTTACATACGTAAATACCTAGATAGTGACTTTTTGGTTGGTATAACCGGAAGTGCTACAAAAAATGGCATTATTCAACACCCTCTAAAACACCTAAGCCTAAATTTTTGAAATTGTATCTAGTCTTTGAAATATTCTAATAGGCCGTCACCGTAAGACAACCTGTAGATGCATACAGATTAAACAACATGTCAAGGTCGCGTCGCAAACGATGAAAGATGGAAAGATAAGTAAGTGGCAATAACTGCGATTGTATAACAACAATGGTCGGGCTCAGTTCCTCACCGGAACAAATCGCTTATGGTTTATTAAAAGTTCCTTGCAAAAAATTTCCGCAGATTCCAAGAATACTTGGGAGGCTTCGCTGCCCGCAGTTATTGAATAATTCAGGCAAATTGCCTTGTCGCAATACCGAACCACTTGTCATCAGACCTTCGGCTGAGTCAGAAGGAAAAATGTCATTGAAATGTTTGATTGTGGTGTTGACGGTGACGCTGTGTCATACCTCGGGCAAGAAGATACTGTGCCAAATGGTTTCCGTGGAAACCGACGATGGCATTTCCGGCTACTGCTGCGTGATATTCAGGAACCAAACCGAGATCAATTTGCAAGAAGACGAAGTGAAGCAGCAGATTTTGGAGAGCTTCAGAAATGCTACCGCACCGGACGAAATTTTGCCGAGGCTTGCCGAGAGCAACATTACCAGCAGCAGCGATGCCCTGAATTTTCCTACTGAAGATTACAGCGGAATTAAGTTTCCCGGAGCGACGAACTCGGAAGATTTGAAAAATATCTCTTCTGCGGACCAGAAGAAACATCCGGAAACTACAAGAAATGCTACAATGGAGAGAACGAACGGTAACGAGACTATAATAGGGTTCGCAGTAAATAGGAATTCGGTGGATGTCCCGGAAACGTGCCCGCAGGGAAGCGAAAAGGACATAAATGGAGAATGTGTTCCGGTGTATTAAACTGGTTAGTATCTTAGTATTTTGCTTCACGAAAAAGGTGCTGCGTTCCACCTCAGTACAAATCACCTATTGTTTATTATTTCAACAAAGCGCCTTGTTTGCTATAATTAATATCGAAGATTTTCCTGCTGTTATTGTTTGTAGCCTTGGTTTTCCCATCGGATTGTTCAAAAGTTTATTATTGGAGTCAAAAACATATTTATTATTAACCATCTGTTAACGCTTCGCGACATTATATAAAATTAAAAGATACCGAGAGTAATACTAGATTACTTATTATTTTGCATGAAGATAATACATTGTAAAACTACAAGAACGTAAAGGTGAATAAAGGAAATATTAAGGTATTTTAGTTAGAAGTATTTATATACACTGTATATACTCGTATATGAGTTAAATAACTGGAAAGTAGCTACGGAAACAAAATTTATTATACTGCCGATCAGTACCGTCTGATACAATAATACATGTAGTATCGGTGTCGTTTTATTTTTTAAATATGAAACCCTCTATGTTTTACATATTTGCACTGCCATTTCAGTCTGGAATATTTGGATTTTTAAAATTTGTTACGGTTTTGTACATTATTTGATTGCAAATACATTTGGACAAACTTTACACGAGAAGCATTAAACTTTTTTAGAGTTTGAATACATTTATTTTATTTGATTATGGTTTTAATTTTATCATTGAATATATGTTTATTTTGAGGTAACTGTAGATACGGGATACCATATTTTAACCGTCGCTTTTTGTAATTTATAGATTTTCTACAATTTCTCGAAAAAAATAATGAATTAGAAATCCGTGACGGATTTTAAAAATCAAAACTAAGTCATGTTTCACAATGAAATGGCAATGCAAATATACAGGGTGACCGATGACGTCTCCACCTTGTTTTTTAAAATTTTGTTGATAGAATTCTCTTTAGAATTAGGAGCTGCTTTTGAAATTGAATTAATTATCTAGGAGATATTTATAAGAGAAATTAACCTTTTTTCTCTTTAATCATGTCCATCAGAATATTAATCAATTTTTAAAAATAGTTTACCAATATACAGGGTATCTAGTAAAGAATTATCCAAATTTCAGGCCTGCGTATTCTTCGGATCAAACTATAACAATTTAAACCAACTTACCTCAATCATTGAATAATAAATAACTATTCTTTACCCAATGCCTCAGTTCAAAAGTTCAAGATTGCCGACATGAGTGTCAAAGTTAAAAAATAAATTTTGCTCTTTGCTAATATTTAAAACAGTTTCGAGATATTTGCTTCAAAATTGTCACTCACTAGAGGGTTTTTTGAGATGAAAAAAATTATTTTTGCCGAAATTATATTCTAGCTTCTAGGGGGCGCTGTGTGCGGCCTGTCATGTGCTAATAATCGTCCCAAACTTTTTTGTGAATCAACGTGTGCAAATAACGGACTCGACTCGTTGTGGTAATCCTATAAATATTATTATTAAAAAAAGTCATACCTCATTGATGACTCACAGCCAACCGTTAACGAGAAAATCGCGTATTCAGAGAGTTAGTTACATATATGTCGAGTAGGACATAATAATTATTAAGGTAAGCTATGAAAAAGGTGTTAAATATTAATTATAGTTGATTTAATTTAATTAATTTATTAAATAATAGTATAAATTCAAATTCATTTAAGCAAATGCTGGAATTGTCTACCATGTACCTCAATGTATATTTTAAATCTTTTAATAAATGATAGACAAGTCGAGCATCTGCTTAAAAAATGTATTTAGACAATGTAGTATTATTTAATAAATTAATTAACATAAGTTAGATATGGAAAACTGTATTATAAATATTAGCAAAGATAAAATCTTAACTTTGATACCCTGAAAGTGGGCAACCTTGAAATTTTTGGACTGATGTAAGATGGGTTAAATGAGTATATTTTGGCCCGAAGAATACAAACATGCAACTTGGATCATTCTTTACTAGACACTCTGTATAAAGAATTTAAAGTATTTTTTTTGATGTGCTACTAATTTGAGCCTAGCGATTATTTAAGATTTTTAATAGAGCATACCTTAAGGGGGATGAAGATAGCCAATTCAACATTCTACAAAAAAAAACTGTCCTTTTGAACAAAATTGACAAGTTTCGAACGTTTTATTTAAAAAAATGTATTGACAAAATTATAGTGAAAACTTTTCATTGACTTGTTTCACCCTGTGTAAAGGTGTCGCATTTGAAAATACAATCATGAAAATGTGTAACGCTTCTTTAAATCCAGCAAAATATTTTCCATTAAAAAAAAATAATTTAGTATTTCTAAGTAAAAACTGGTAAATTTGACAACGTCGCCAATTAGATTGGGGGTTAATACTCTATACATCAAATTTTGTTTCTGTAGCTCTAGCGGTTTTCCAGTTATTTGACCCATGTTCTGGTTCTGGCTAACCCTGTATATTATACAAGTGTCCGCAAAACAAAATTTACATTTGCTCCATACTTTTCAAATAGCTACATAATTTTTTAATGTATTTTGTTATTTATTCTCTAATCTCAGCAACACAAAATTAATGTAAACATTTTCGACAGTATTTTTGTATCAATTTCATTTACCGACTGAATAATACCACAGCCTAAAACTTAAGCTGTGATAATACCATACAAAGATAATCTAATATCCTTTGGACTAAGGTGATTGTGGTAATTGCAGAGTTTACAGAATATAATATGTTATTTCATTGTGCCTTGAGGAACCTTTGAAATCCCCCAATAGTGCTACATTTACGTACCAATGTGTACCAGTCTAATAGGCAGGGGACACCTGAAAGTATTTATATGTGGTAAAGTGAAGCAAAGGTGATATTCTGTAAACTTTGATAATACTGTTGTTAATTAAACATAAGCAAACAGTCAAATATAAAAGTGTGATGACACCTATATATAATTTGGGTCACCCTGTACATTAGGTACTGATTTTAAGTTTGATAAGAAGTAAAGAAACTACAAAGTTGTAAAACAATTATATTGTTTTAGATATGATTATGATATCAATAGTTACCGTCGATTACGTGAAATGTGACATAATCAATTATTAAATAGACACAAAACAATTATTTATTAATAAAAGCGTTGACTTTCATTTATATTCTTGTCTTGCTGTGCTTATTGTGATCCTTATTATTATATTTTGCTTTTTTTTTGTTAAACATTCTCTGTGGATCAACTCATGCAGAAAGTCAAATTTGGTTCGGAATGAGAACTATGATAAAGTACCTAGTTAGGTACTTATATAGTTGTTGTTTATTAATATAACAGAAAACATAAATAAATGCATGTTACAGTTTTTATAAATGGTAAAATTATATGTGAAAACATTTATTATGGAAATGTCAGTCAATGTATTTATTGAATAAGGTTAATAACATTTCGAATAGAAATTTTTTGTTATTTTTTAACATACTACATTATTACATTTCAAAAACAACCCTGTATACTGTGATCATAATCCAGGGTGCCTTGGTTTTTTCATTCACGTAAAGGTAGAGCAACAAGTATTGTTTCTTTACATAGTGCTGTCCGTGTAGCGAGTAGTGATACCTTCAGAACGGCTCCGCCGTATCACCCTGTGGATTGATAGATCTTTTGCAAAGCGACCGCGTCATGTATTTATCGTTGAACATTTCTTATATGGGAGGATAAGGTTTTTGGGAGTATTCCTTATTCATTCTGCTTTCTTACTATGTAATGAATAGACTTGTACATTTTACAATTTGTTAATAAAACTAAAATTGCTGTTACAAGTGTATTTTATTCGTAAACTACAATAGTCTACATAGGGTGTTGATTTTAACATAAAACAATAAGCATAAATAAAGAAATTTACCAAGAGTACTATTTTTTCAGAATATTGATCAAAATTTTATTATGCACAGTAAAAGTAGTTTTCATTATTATAGTAAAAGTTTATATGCGAATAAATTTAGCTGAAAAATGATTTTCTCATCAAAATATTAACCTTTTATTATTGTTGCTGAGTATCAAGCCAATCAAAAAGTATTTATTTGTTTAGTACATAATAGCTATTTATGATATATGTACGTGTTAAAATTAAGATTTTTTTTTGTGAGTGAAGATGATTAAAAAACGAGCGTAGCGAGTTTTTAACTTCACGAACAAAATAAAATCACTTTTTAACACGTATATCATATACTATTTTTTCTAATGCTTTATAGAAAATTGTTATAGGGATAGACCCCTATTACTATCATACTATACCTTTTACCAAAGTTACGAACGAAAAGATGAGAGAACCCTGTATAATTCAGATTTAATTATTACACAAAGACTTGACGCGGACACCTCATATTTATATATATTTTTATTATGTCTTTAATCTTGCAATTTTAGTGCTAAAACATTTTCTATTATTAATAATATTATTATATGATGAAAAATACGTCCAACGAAATACATTGAAATAAAATAAAATATATATAGATATCTATTTGTTAATAATTAATTTTTAAGCAAATTATTGCAACTTAATTTTATAAAAAATATATGTATTGAAATCGCCTAAAAATATATTTTTGTATCAATTTGTATATAAATTATAATTCAAGATGTGTACTAGTATAATATACATATACACATATCTTAAAACATTCCAAAGAAATTATAAAAGACTGAAAGTGTTTGATAAAATCAAAGAAGTAAATATTATTAAAAACTGTTTATAATTGGAAAATTTGTACTTATATAAGAATAAAAGTTCTAACAAATTTTAATTTTTTACGAAAATTAAAAATTCTTTATATGATAATTATTCCTGCAACATATGGCAGCTCTTTAAAAATATTGAAAAATCCCTAAAACTTTTACTCTTATATTTTTTTTCATTTTGAAAAAATGATCTGTATATTGGTTTTTTATATTGAAAATTAATAAAAAAGGTTTGTAATATGGTTAAGTAAACAATGAAAAACTGCATTCATTTGTGAAATCCCTATGTAAGTATTTATTTTAATAAAAGTATTTAAAGATCTCGACCATTTTTCTATGTACCGTTTCTATAATTTAGTTATATGTGCTATTTGTATAATTTTTTAAATTATTATTTGTATAAGAAATCTTATCTGGAAGTTAGTAAGTTAGGCCAAAATTCACTTCATTTTGATATTATTTTTTAGATTTTTACACCTTTTATTAACTATGAAATGTAACCAGTAACATTCCAATTTTTTTTTAACATCTCTAAAGCACAGGTCGGACTAGAAGATAGTTTTCGGAAGGCAATCACAACTGACAGCATGGATCACTTATTAAAAAATACAAATTTTGGAGTGGCCATACAACAACTTAATAAGGCATTAATTTTTCTAATTTCTGTAAAGAAAAGTAAGAATCAATTTTTAATAGAAGTTCTTCTGTAGTGTTCACTTACTGGTATACACTAATGACTTCATATACCCCACAAATTGAAATCTAATGGACTTCTGGCCATAGAATAAATGATTCTTCTCTGTATGCCCAATTATTTATTTATTTATTGGATAAATAACAGGAATTGTATCATTTTTATAGAAAAATAATAATTACATAATAAGTGACCCAATATGTAATCCATTCACGAAAATCAGCCGGTATGATATTTTTAGTACTACTGGTAATGTACCAGTTATGTTAAGCAATTAAGTCAGCAATGCCATGACAGGTAACAGTAGCTTCATCTGCTTCAAGAGTATAGTGAGTAAAATTTTCATCAAGAGTTTGCTACCCTGTCATTCACAGAATATCTGCTTTCGACAAAAATCCTGGGTCTGTAGTCCTCTATTTTTTTTTTGGTACATGATAGGGGTAAAATTAATTTTCTTAAAAATACCGTAACAGTAACCATTTTCTTGTTTTGTTATTAAACAAGTACTCGCAGAAGGATTCCCCATTGCGGTCTTTACTATTTTTTTCAGCTTGTAAAATGTGAGGACCTACACCTTCACGTTTTGGCTGTAATCTGTATCAAGAAAATGTGGATGTCGGTGAATGGTGCAATACTTTTTTAACAAGTGTCTGTTGCAAGTTATCATGGTAAATTATAAAGAGCAGCAAAGTCTTGCATTCCGGAAACTTTAAGCCACACAAATGAAATATTCTTTACGAGAATGAAATCTAACAGGAAAATGCTGTGCATACGAGCTGCTAAAGGTGAATTTTGATGGATTCTTTCTGGTTATTAATGTTGAAATGAAACTGATTATTCACGTTTTTAAATGCAAATATTTTCTTTTGTTTGTATCGCCCGAAATGCATGACAACTTTTCATAAGCCATTCCAATTTAAAATTAGGTGTAGGATGGATGTTTGAACAACCTGTATTACTTAATCTCGTGTCCCCCCCTCCAAGGGTTATTTTTTTAATTAAAAATACACTTGATTTACGGAAAGTTATATTTATAAAATATATATATTTTTTTATAAATAATAATTTTAACAATTAATACTTCTTGGTAAGCTCTTGTATTGTATCAATTATCTATTCAGAGTCATTTCGCCCTGTAACGTAAAAATTAAATTTATTAAAATGAATTAAAAACTAAGCTGTCACATTAATCAGTCTTTTTTACAGACTTTTTCTTTTTCGAACCTTCTCGTCCTGGATATAACAATACCAATATTAGTTGGGTTAAACACAAGCTGAATCCGATTAAATTCTGTACCTGAAAAAGACACTTTTATAAGAATTACGATTCATAACGATGACAGTTGATAGTCATCTAAATTGTGTAATAGCTTTGAGTGTTCTTGATTCAACGGTAATACTCTACAATAGGTCTTGTCGATTAGCAATTTTTTAAATTTTTACATTACACGTATAAAGATAACATTCCAAGAGAACATCAACACTTTATCTGAGTATATTATTAACATATGTAAATATGCTGAAAGATAAGACACTTACAATCATAAATTCATTCATTAATATGATTCCATACAACAGCCACAGGAATGTTACTATTGTTCCCATAAATGTAAGTGGGAATGGTATAGATGAAGCATCTTTTTTTTCTAAAATGCCTCTCTGGAAAAAATAAAATACATATGTCAATTGTATCATCAAAATGGATAACTTATTCCAAATTATACTCCAGTGGCTTAAATATTGGGGAATAGGATACCTTTTTGAGAAAAAAATCGTACGCCACTGGTTTTTCAAACAATTTTAAATGTTTTTTAAAATGTACACTCAATTTGTTTTTAGTTGTTTTTTGTTTTGAAATTTCCAAAAAATATTAGCTATTGAATTTATCGTTACACATTTCTATTTAAGCAATTAATAGAAAACGGTTAAATAGTAACATACTTAAGTATCTTATTTAATTTCTCAATCAGTAAATTTTATGAATATTTTATTGCCACAAATTGATTGTACATTTTAAAAACATTTAAAATTATTTAAAAAGCCAGTGGCAAACGATTTTATTTCCAAAAAAGGTACCCTACTACTCCAATAACTATGCCACTGGATAATATATTGCGATAAGTAATCCATGAAAAAATAGTCCCTAGTCCTAAGTGACAATTTTAAACCTAACCAAAAGACTTACCAATTGTAATAACGGAGATCCCAAAAGTAACAACATTATAACCGTTATTATGAGGCCATAACGGAATTCTAGATTTTGCGGATCTTCGACTTGAGCATATCCTAAAATTATTGCTACGACCACTGCTCCTATCCCCAAGGGCTTTAGAACATCACGAACCTTATCGTTGCAATACCAGTAGTAGAACATGGTATATAGAATGTTCAGAAATATCGCAGCTACGTTTACTTGCAGCATTGCAGGGTCGTTCAAGAGCAACCCATGTTTTAACATCAACGATCCTCTGAAAATAAATAATACGTAAATGAATTCAGAAATAACGTGAACTTCTGTAAAAAAATAGTCACTCGTTATAATATAACAAATAACGGCAAATACCTGGTTATAACTAATATAAATAATCTGTTTCATAAAACTAAGTACAATTTTTAAATGTATACAGGGTGGTTCGTAAGTAATGGCCCATGGAAAGAAACTAGATTTTTACTTCAAAATATTACGAATTAAGCCAACTTTGATAAAATGTTGCTAATAAAAAAAGATACAGAGTGTCAAAGTTGGAATTTAAAAAGTGATATTTTGTAATAATTGCGCTGTCTTTGAATGTATTATCTTAAATATTTGTATGAAATAGTTTTGAACTTGTTTTAACACACAGACAATTATTTCACTTTGAAATAATCTATCATTATTCAGTTAGTAAACATAACTACGTTGACATTAAATTTTAATGGGCTAGGTATAAATTTTTCCCTAAAATGATTGTCAGGGTTTGTGCCAAGTATGTTAAAGGAATTTTAACAATGTTACGGTATTTTTTAATTAACAATGACATGGATTTTTTTATCTAGAAGTATACTATTGTAACAACAGTTCAATCTTGTTTCACTTATAATGTAGGTACTTCAACTCGTTTTAAAAAGTAGTTGCAAACGAGTCCACTAGGATAAATTAGGTAAACTGTGTATTGTCTAACAGAAGGTCAGTCAACTGATCACTTGAAAAAATATACTCTGCCGAGAAGAAAAAACAAGAGACCTTGAACTAGTCAAGTCAAGCAAAACCTATTAGATGAATATTCACTTATTATTTTGAAAGTGATAAGAAGAAATCCATAGATTATGCTTGATTGTGTATATCTCTATAAGGCAATTACAGTCAGATTATCATATAAATATGTTTGTCATTCATAAAAAATATACAAGTAAAATCAATATTGTTTGTAGATATTTTAAGATATGATTTTACCAAACAATTTTATATCATTAGAAATTGTTACTCTGTTCTCTTAAAATTACTGTAAACTTTAATTTTAACTTTGTAAAATTCAAGGCTTTAATATTTATTATAGACGATTACAATGCGATTACAAATTTTACAAATTACTTATAATTTAATAAAATGATTGAATAAATCACATTCAATATTCATTGATGTTAATAAATCCACACCTCCATGTATTTGTTCTCAAAATCTCTATGTCGATAATACATAGAGCTTTGGATTTAATGAATGTCAGGATAGATTAAGAAAACCAAAGTCATGCTATAATTATAGTTGCTAAAAAGCACAGATTACAAGATATATCTTTTAATACCAGAATAATGCACGTTATTTTTACATTATCATCTTATTTTTAAAGTGGAATTTCAACATTATTTGATGATCTGATAAATATATAACATTTTTTCTCTGTAAAGTGAATACTCATATAATTGTTTTTTATTTCAACTTTTTAAAAACATGCTTTATGTAAGAGAGTAAGATAAAATTAATGTCATATTGATTTCACGTAACTTAAAATGTAATTTAAATAAGATATTTGTCCTAGAATTGTATTTTCCAAAAATTAAAACTGAAAAAAATATGTTCTCAAAGTGCCATATTCATATCATCTATTGAAAAAAATTAAAAGGAAAACTTAACTTTATTTTTCTATTCTGATAGTTTCAAATAGGTATACTCGCGACAAGAATTCAGACGCCTTACGTCATACGAACAAATGAATAATTCATTATATTTTCATCAAAATATTTAAGAAACTACAACTGATAGTACTAAAACTATATACTACACTAAAAGTTTGCATTATGTATTGCACTAAATTGCAAAAAACAGTTGTTTTTAACGCGAACAAATATCGAAAATTACGTTGACAATAAAAACAAATGTGTAACGTCAGCTGTGATGTAAGACGTCTGAATTCTTGACTTGAGTATATCAACCACAGCCACAGATTTAGCTAGGACTATAATTGATAAAATCGTGGCCATAAAAAGAAGTTGACTTTTACTCAACATAACAAATAAAAGAGTCCATCCATTCTTTTTATTTTCGAGATAGTGTGAAAAGGAGCTGCAATTATAAACTGTCAAAATCCAAATAAAAAAATTTTTTTTTGACCGGTTACCATATTCACAGATAATATTAAAAATAAGGATACTAAGATATTTGACCCACCGGTTTCATTTTACAAGTCATCAGGATTGGTGCGAAGGGGCGGACTTTAAAAAATACAAAATATTTCAAAAACGAAGACTACTCGACCGAACACCATATTCACAGAGAATGTTAAAAATAAGTATATTAAGAAATTCTACCTACCCGTTTTATTTTCCAGGTTGTCAGGGATGGTGGAATATAGTCAATAATTTTTTATTATATGGAATATTTCATATTTTATCAAATCCACACCTTCTTGCCAACCCCGACAGCCTAGACAATGAAACGGGTGAGTGAAACCTCTTAACACGCATATTTTTAACATTATCTGTGAATATGGTGACTGGCCAAAAATAGTTTTTTTTTGGTTTGGAATATTTCATATTTTATCAACTCCAAAAATATTTTTTTATTATTTGGATTTTTTCAGTCTAATTGTAGTCCTCTTTCACAACCCTAACTGCCTGGGAAATAAAAAAGGTGGGTGGTCTTTTATTTTTCATCTCATGAATTTTTTTAAAAACCTAGTCCTACTATAGTTCTACCTTTCCTAGTCTGTGGTTGAGGATAATTTCACACGGGTAAAAAGTTATTTTGTTAATTTTTCAAGGAGTTTAACATATATTAATTTAAACAAGACAAATTTGTATACATCTGGATATAATAACATTACTATAACAAACCTACTTTAAATACAGCACATATTTAAGATGTTTTTAAAATTCTGTGATCAGCCCCATGAATTATTTAAAAAATTTGAGTAAAATTCTTTTTATAACTTTATCAGTTATAGTCCTACCTAAATTTGTTGCTGTGGATGATTTCACACCGGCAAAAGGTTATCATGCCAATTTTTAGCAACATTAATTTAAATTTTTATACATCTGGATATAATAACATTATAACAGTTCTACTTTAAATACAGCATATATTTAAGATGTAATTATTTTTTAAATAAATAATTAGCATTTAAAATTAAATTACAAGTTGTGTTGGTCCAGCAAAAAATATAAATTTTAAAATTTGATAAGAAAATTATTTAATGACAATTATTTTTCATTTAATTAAATTTTAACTTACATGACAATACCCCCAACAAACGGAGTTGCTGGAATTTCTCCTGTCGTTCCTTTCTTATAAATATCTTTGCATACGAAAGCTCCTGAGAAGAACTGTCCTATTGTCACTATGCTGGCGGTTTGCCCCACTATATCCTTATAGGGTTGTAAACTATTGGATAAAGCTTGCATTTTGTATAACTGTAATTTAATAAATCGAACATTAAACACGTTAAATTGAAATAATGAAAGGTCACGAAAATGCAGGATATATTTATACTGTTAATATAAATTAAACTCTACTTAAATACTTACGTTTTACTGGTGAGCGAGTTTATGTTGACTAACCTAACGTGATAACTAACTGAAATGTTTTGTTAATTTAATTTCAAAAACTAAGTTTGAAGGACATGTTTCATATCACGTACGTCACGAGTTATCAGTTATCGTTCCTCGGGAATGACATTTAAGATTTTGAGGTTAATCTATCTTTACAGATAAAAAACCGCATTATCATTCAAACAATCATCATTAGAAATTACGTCCACATAATTAGAAGAAGCAGAATTAATAGAACATAACATATTAACATATGATATAACCACAGAACACCTAATTATAACCCTACTTTGCAATATTTTTGGAAATAGTTGTACCTAAATGAACAGAACATCTCAGTACTCAGTGAAGATGCAATTGGCAATTAGTGAATTTTCGTTAAGATCACTTAACACCTTTGGTTTTCCAATCCAGTGCAGCAAGTGTGGTGTCGCTAGTGTAAACCAGTGTAATAAGTGGAAGATGCAAACAAACAATTTTAGGCAAAAGTGTAAGATGAATGTGACGTAAGCAACTAAACAGTACTATTCTCATCTCCACATTTATCGACACAGATCTCAACTAATAGTTTCAAATTGTATAATTTAGACATTTTTAAAAGAAATTAGTGTCGTTAAAATATTGAAATATACACATGAAATAATAATATGAATTATTTGAGGTAAGGTTAGGTTAGCTACACACCTCGGAAGCCAGTGAAGCTGAGCAGTGCAGCAGTGAGCAGTGACTCAGTGTCAGTGAGCACACTACCACTTCAGCGATATAGCAAACTAAATAAAGTATAGACATTTAGACTTTTGGAATATCGAAGACGTTTCCGCTGTTGTTAATAATTACTGCAACATATTATATATTCAATATAGTGTTACATCTATTCGGGAATTTTTAAAACTAAATTTGTCGTGCATCTATTCGTGAAGTGAATCAGTTATGTGAAAAGAACGTACTTACTACCTTATGTCATTTGACTGACTAGTGACGTGATTTTAGACACATCTTATCTGTTTCTGTTTTGATTTGTTGAAAGTTGAAATTGAAATCAGTTTGTCTGTAATTAGGTATAAATATAACAATTTATAAATAAGGTAGGTAATACCTATATATAGGATATAGGTATATCGGTTCTTTTTATATTAAAAGCATTTAATACATCTTGAGTGTAAAGTGAAAATTTAAGATGTCCAAACCTGGCAGTTCTTCTGAAAATGTGGCTTGTGATAGCCACCAAGCACAAATAGCACAAAAGAACTGGGAAATGGCAAATAACGTAGAGGTGGTCAGTTCTGTGGATGAAATTTATCGATACGACAAAAAACAACAGCAAGATATTTTAGCAGCAAAACCTTGGGACAAGGAGTAAGTTTTGATCGATTTTCTATGTGGATATTATAATAATTTACTGTTTTAGTCCACATTTCTTCAAAGACATAAAAATATCAGCCTTAGCCTTACTGAAAATGGTTATGCATGCGAGATCTGGCGGTACTCTTGAAGTAATGGGGTTAATTTTGGGAAAAGTTGATGGCAACACAATGTTTGTCATGGATTCCTTTGCTTTGCCAGTGGAGGGCACAGAAACTAGAGTCAATGCTCAAGCTCAGGCGTACGAATATATGAGCTCTTATATTGAAGCAGCAAAATTGGCAAGTTATTCTTTTTGATGCAAATTGCATATTTTTCATAGGTTTTTTTCTAGGTTGGAAGACAAGAAAATGCTATTGGATGGTACCACAGTCATCCGGGTTATGGTTGTTGGTTGTCTGGAATTGATGTGGGAACGCAAATGTTAAATCAGAATTTTCAAGAACCTTTTGTAGCGATAGTAATCGACCCTGTCCGGACCATCTCGGCAGGAAAAGTGTGTCTAGGAGCTTTTAGGACTTACCCAAAGGTAAGTTAGGGAAATTGTATTTAAGTGTTTTTTTCTGTTTTGTTTTAATAACAATGTATTTTAGGGATACAAACCTGCAAACGAGGAGCCTTCCGAATATCAAACAATTCCTCTGAATAAAATTGAAGATTTTGGTGTTCATTGCAAACAGTACTACTCTTTAGAGGTGTCTTATTTTAAGTCAGCGTTGGACAGAAGGCTGTTGGACTCCCTCTGGAATAAATACTGGGTCAATACGTTGAGTTCGTCAAGTTTGTTGACGAATGCCGATTATACGACTTGTCAAATATTTGATTTGTCTGAAAAGTTAGAACAGTCTGAGGCAGCTATAGGTAATTTAAAAATATTATAGTAAATGTACTATTTTAAATGTGGTGTTCATTATTGTACTTTTTTTAGGTCGAGGTGGGTTTATCGTAGGTGGAGCCGATCCTCACGAAAAAAGGACCGAGGACAAACTCCTGAAGGCTACTAAAGACAGTTGCAAAACCACAATTGAGATTATTCATGGACTGATGGCCCAAATGATCAAAGACAGATTGTTTAACAGTGTAACTCCTCATTAGCCGTTAACTTAATTTGTGTTTCATGTGCGATTTTTATCGTTTTTTTTTAGCTTTCAATTGTACATTATTTATGCAATAATAAAATTTGTTTAATTTATGGTTTCATCAGAAATTTATTTAACTTGAGCTTACATTTGCGGGCATTAATAATAATTAAACATATTTGTAAGTCTATGTACAGGTTTGTTCGTTATTTTTAGGCCATCCTTTATAGTCATTATTATTAGAGATACAAAATAAAGTTGCAAATAAAAGTTGTAGGGCTGTAACTAAACCCCTTTAATAAGTTAATGGAAGTACAGTGGCATGCAGAAGTTGAGGGGTACAAGAAGTAATAATATATTTTTTAATGAAACACTATTGAATTTTTGAATGATTCTTTTTTTTCTGATTTCAAGAATATGAGGACATTTTTATTTTTAACCGTTTTTAAGTTATTGAAAATTGATAAATTATTAAAAAACTACAAAACGTTTATTTCAAGACTGGCAAGCTTTTTTTTCCAAACAAAATTGACATACATTACGGTAGGTATAATGCAAACTAAGTTAGATTGGATCAGCGTAAGTATGATTTAAAATTCCTATTTTTTACATTTCATTTCAAATTTATTATTTTAAATAAAATTTTGTCATCTAGTAAGAAAAGATGTTAATGGAGCATAAGGTGTTTGTTAATTCTACTTGGGGGGAAAAACGCTTATTTACAAGGTACAACATATTATTTCTCTAAAATCGCAAAATTGGGATAGTGTTCAAAGAACACAGATTGATTATTAACACTAACGATCTATAATTTATTATTAAGTAAAAGATAAGTCGATATTAGTGAAAAAGGTCCTTTTTAAATAAAGTTTTATGTGAACTTGTAATTATAAGCTACTTCAGGATTTTTATGTTTGTACTTTATTTAATATCATGGTCTCGTGAACTACCAGAAGCATTCATATTTTTAAAGGCTTTGTGTATACCTACTCATTTTTAATAATAATGTAGATATAAAATTAATCTTTTATACCTATTTAACCACATCAAACTCAACATGTTCGTTGTTTATCTTCTCATTATTTAGTATTAAATATTCGTATTTTCTTTAAAAAAAAATCGTGCATGTTTATGATCAGGCAGTGTATGTGTATTTAAAAATGGAAAAAGAAAGGTGATAGTCAGAGAAAGACCCAAAGTATCTGCGCAAAGAAGTCCCTCAACGAGAGTGTTATGTCAACTGTCAAAATAACTCAGTCCTTGTGGATTGCGAGGTTGGTGTGCATTCTCGCTCGGTTTAACCTAAATTTACGTGATGTCACAAGAAATTATTAAAACAAATTTTTAAATTTACCATGGCTGCAAAAATTGTAACTAGTACACCTTTATGTAACCTATTTAATAAGTTAACAGTTCCGAGATTTATAACACAAAAAACTAAATTGACTAATTTTTCTAAAAGTGGGAATATAAATAATTTGAATGTAAATATAAATAGTACTAGCAAATTTAGTGTTAATTCGGTAGTTTTGGGAAGTGCGGGTCATGCAGAAACGACGAGTACTACACAGGGTTTATCAAAACTGCAAGCACAAGAACTGATCTTAAGACTGAATGGTGAAGAAAGAAGTATTTTGATGACAGCATTACACGAATATCAATCAAAGCTAGTCAAAGACGAATACGAAGGTAAAACGATGCAGGTATCTTTTAGTTATATTGTGAGATGTTTGTTTTTCCCACAATAGCTAATTGCAGCAGTTAGCAGTACACGAGAATGTAGCGTCGGCGCTTTTTTGTATTTTATTTTTGATTTACAAATTAACACAAAATAACACCATCGTTTCGAGGAAAACAGTTTACTCAAATTAGTCAGAATTATATATTTTATGTAACAGTAATAGGTAATAAGTACCTCTAAGTATAACTCTTTGGTATTTACCTATAATTCCCCTTCCAGACGCTAGTATTGTGTCAACAAATTGTTTAATTATCATTATTCAAGATTGTCATCGATAACATGATTAGCTTATAAAAATAGGTGACTGATTTGGTTTGATTGAGATATACAGGGTGATTCAGGTTTTAATTCACAAATTTCAAGGGTCAGTAACACAAAATCAAAAAATAGTGCTAGTTTGTTATTGGTATTTTTATTTAGGAACTCTGTAAATGGAATACAGGGTGTACAAGTTTTAAAAAAAATGTATGGATTTTTTAGTAGGTAGGTAGTACAATGGTCGTCAGCTTAAAGTCATCACTTCCATATTTTGTCCCTTTCTAGCACCGTGTATAATAAATGGCACTAGAAAAGAATGGACCATGGAACTGGTGACTTTAAGCCACTGAAATATACGATATGGAATGCGTAAAGTCCATTGCGCATCCAAATAAAGGTACTAACCCTAGAAGCAGACAAAAGGAGGCACATGAAACTCAGCAAAGACATACTTCATTGGTTATGTACGTGGGTGCGAGAGAGACAACCATCTGCACGTACGATATGAATTGTGTTCTTAATTTCACATTATTTTGTTTGTAAACACGTCATTGGCGTACAGTGTGGTTTCTTCTTTTATCTTGTATCTCGTTAGTGTTATTCTTTGTGTATTTGTGTGGGTGTTATTGTTGGAACATGTCATGCTTTACAAGGGACTGTAAAATTAACCAGCATATAGCACGAAATAATTCTTTATATCCAGAATTCAATTTCATTTCAATTCACAATCAGCTAAGCCCCTACTTCTCCGCCATTGCTAGAGGCACAAAACAAAATATGGCGCTGATCATAAATAATCCATTCGCGCAGCTTTTAGCGCATTCCAGTCATCATAATATAAAATTACATTTCAGTGCTTTAAGCTGACGAGCATTGTACCTATAGTTACCTATACTATAAGACGTTGAAAGGGATAGAGGTAACATAAACTAATTTTACTTGCGCAAAGGCTGCCTGTTTTCGGGAGACTGGATGGGTGGCTTAGGTGAGGGAAATATCAGAGTTGTATTTAAAAATTTTACTGAGAAATGATTACCCCAGATTATCCATTTTCATGAATAAGTAAGGATTTGAAGCATATACAGTGTAGACTTGATATTCCGGATCCTCTATAATTCGGATTCTTCGGTAATCCGGACTCATTATTTCAAACACTGTGTATTCTGTAATCCGGATTTAATGTACAAACATACGTATTTATGAGTTTATGTTGTGTTTTTTGAAGTTTAAGTGTTTATTTTATGAAATTAAGATGAATTTATATTCCGTTTTATACAAGCTGTGTTCCATAAATAAAAATAAGTCCTAAAATAGAATTTTATTACATATCAGTCGTGAGTTGCAGTAATCCGGATTTTTCGGTAATCCGAATCAGGCTGGTTTTAATTAGTCCGGATTATCAAGTCTGCACTGTATACGTATTTAATAATAGAACAGTATTGTAGTATGGACCTGCTTAAATTCTTAGTAATTTATAAAACAAATCACTGCGATTTTTGTATTAAATTATTTGTTGAATATGATTTATTTTTACTTAAGACTAAGCGTTTTATCATAGTATATTTTAAGCCCATAAAATTATAATTAAGAAAATAGTAGGTACTTATTAAACATTTTTATTATAAATTTAAAACACATAAAACATGACAGTCAGTGACCCTTAAATAAAAGTATCTAAGTAGTCTATTACACAGGGTGGCAACTAAGTAGCAAGTAAGCAACTAAACATAATTTAAAATGAACATTTTTTTTCAAAGTATTGGGCGGAATTGTAAAATTTAAAGTCTGTTTCATAATAAATATTACTCAACCCCCCAAGCCATTTAAATATTATGAGGTGATGCTTACCCTTGCTTGGGGTTGAAAGTGGCGGAGACAAAAATACCAGCAAAGAATGTCCCCCCTTTAATCTAAAATCGATGGGTCTGAACGTTTTTCTACAATCTTGACGCAGTTCCAGAAAATGGCGGTTTCGTTTTCATTTGGCCGCCCTGTATACTGTCCTTAAGCTTACTTGTTTATTGTAACTATAGTGAACTCTGATAGTTATATAATATAAGATGAAATTAGCCTTAATTTACAAGTAAATACATTTTGTTCTTTTAAATGAATATTTAAATTTTGATAAAGGATAATCCTTAATATTTTGTTGTTTATACGAAAGTGGCACACATATTAGAATATTGAAAAATATCCCCTTTTCTTAAATTTAGTGCAGTTATCCAAAAGTCCTTTCTTTTTTCATTTTTAGAAAATCCAAAATTATAATTCTAAATAAAGCTTCAGCAAATAGTATCACATTTTATTTTATTCCCAATTACATTATTTTGTTATCAAGAAATTAATAATTAAGTACATTTTTATTTGTACCAAACGTAGTAGTAGACAACATTATGTTGACGACCCTAGTACCGACACGTGACCACGTGTTATGGAATCTCAAAGTACACCAACCAACAATGATAGGCTTATCTCCCTCTTCCTAAATTTATGAGTTACCAAAAGTAGTGAAGTTATTTAAATCATATTTGGTATACAACACAGGTATACAATGTAACTTTTTTCGGCCAATGATCTGTGGTTAAGGTGTCACAAAATATTTTAGTACCAAGCACTTTCACAATCAGGGGCGAAGGTACAGCAGTATCTCAATTACAGAGCCACAAAATAAAAGTGCTACAGACTCTCGAAGTTTGAAGTTTGTGCATTAAAACGTGAATTACCCTATATATTGATTAAAGGACTGGGGTTTAGACCTCCTCCTTCCCAGAGGTGAAGAAAAATTGAATTTTAAATTCAGTTTACATTGTGTTGTGTTTTTCTTTTTAAAAGTCATTTTTGTATGAGAAGGCAAAATTTCACTTAGCCTCGGCTGGCAAAGTTGGCTAGCTACGGCTCTGATTAATTGCCTAGAACTATTTAGATAAGGTCTTATCACGATTTTGAGAAATGACGGTCTAAAAACTAACATTTAAGTAGGTACTTATAGCTACAGTAAATTAAAAATGATCATTTTAAAATACTGTATAAGCTTGGGTGGGCAGGTATTTTATTTAATAATATTTGCAGAAATATTTTAAATTTCATTATACCTACATATATTTATTAAAAATATGTGTTTTTTAATTTCATCGTAATGCACTTTGCCTAAGATGTTTAAAAAAATCATATACGTCAAAATTTTACTGTATTAAGCAGATATACAGGATGTGTTAAGACGAGAGCCTGTTAAACATATCACAGAAATCATATCATAGAAATCCAATCTTATTCAACGAAAATAATGCCATGATAGTAGGTACTTCTGGTTATACCAGAAGTTGGTGATAACTTCATTATTTTAAATCAAAATTATTCAAACCGTTTCGTATCTAAACCTTGCCATTTTACGAGGGATTGACATTTTGTAAAATATTTGACGGATGCAATAAGATTGAAAACTTTCCATATGTTTTTATATCGTGATTTGATTTTTAACAGAGGTCACATAGGTATTTGAATTTTTAAAATATTTTCCAGAAATATCTTTTTGCGATAATAAATTAGTCATATTAAATTATGGCTAAAATTATCTTATGGAAAGATGACTTAGTCAAAAATAAAATTAATAAAATAATACTTCATATTTTCTTTTTTTATTGAATTACCAATTCCCATACTTATTTAAAAACAATATTTAGTAGATCGTGTGATTAAATTAAATTTTGTCCATTTTCGGCTTTAATGTAAGTTATTCAATCAAGCTAAACTAAACATCAGTTCTACTTATTTGCACTAAGCATATAACATTGACTTTTAGAACTATATTTTATACAAGATTTAAGAAAAACCGCAAAATCAACATATTACAAAAATTAAAAGTTTTCTGACAGATGACAAATATAACAAATGAAATTAGTTGCTCAATTGATTTTGCTGACATCATGATTTTACAGATTTTTTTTTTAATTTCACACAAAACGCACACGTCTTTTGGTCTATTTGTGATGATGATGATCTCAATAAGAGGTACAGAATCTATATAAATAGTACAGAAAGCATAAGAATAATAAAAAAGTGTGTTTTAAGCTTGCATCTGTCAAAAACAGTGGCGTAGCTAGGCGTGAGCGAAGCGGCCCCTCGCCCACGACCTCGCACTTAAAGGGGCCTCGCGCGAGGCCCCCTTGGGGGTGATTTAAAACCGATCGCCATAAACTCTAAATAGTACGAATAGCACCCTAAAAGACCTTACTAATAATAAGCTTTATCGCACGTACTATAATTAATTTGCTCACCCTGATCCATGCATGTGCTCTATTATCGACATATTTTTCAGTATTGAAGAGGTTACAAAAAATATTTATTTTTAGCATTTAAACGCCTCAAAATTATGAAATTTTCAGATCATCCAGACTTTGCTAGTTTTAACTAGTTTCATCATAAATGAATAATTTTGTAAACAAACTTTCTAATTTTTCACCATTATTTTCTTGAAAATATACAGGGTGACATTGAAAGACTACAATGCATAGTATCACGCGATAGAGGACGAAACAATAATAAAAAAGTTATATACACTAATGTCCGATCGCCTTTTGTTTTAAGATACTTACAGCATTTAAAAATGTTTTGTAAAATTTAAATTTTTTAATCTCCCGATTGTACGAAAATATTTGAACCAAAATTGATGCACACTGTGACCTTGCATGTAGCTATTATGTGTCACAATATTCAGTTCATTCATCATTCAATGGTGGAAGAAAAGGGCCTCGCTGATGCGACTTCGCCCACGTCTAGATTAGTCCACGCTACGCCGCTGGTCAAAAATTATTCAAAATGTCAAATATCTCGAAAATGTCAAGTTTCGGCATGGAATATCTTGAATAATTTTGACCCCAATTTTTAAGTTTGTTTAAAAAATACATTAGACAAGGTATTTTATTTAAAATAACGAAGTTGGCATCAATTTCCGGTACTTCCGGAAAGTGTCACATTTATGGCATGATTATGGCCCTTAAATAAAATGATACGTAATGAATATCACATAAAGTCCTAAAGTTCTCTTGATTTTTACTGTGAAATTTATTACTAAACGGTTCATGTGGAAAAGAATGAATGATTCAGTAGATTTGGGAAGTTGATTTACGGAAAACAAACGATGTGTGATTAGATTTTGATATTGGGTGTTTGTTTAAGAAAATCTGTACCACAGTATGATTAGTATACCTACTGTGATCTGTGCTTACCTACTGTTATTGAATACGTACCTATCTACTATATTCTATGAAAGTAAACGAGAATTGTATAAGTAGTTTTATTATATAAATTTTTATTTAATTTTAAAGACTACTACATATTTAATTATTATACGGCATTGCTAATGTTACTGTTTAAAATTCATAAATACCAATTTTCTTCAGTGTAGGAATGCGTTATATTGATTAAGAAAATATTCTACTTGCACCTTTAATATTGCTATTGTTTGTGAAACATTTCTTCAGCCTCCATTTGGATTATTTTCTGAAAGTACGTTACGAAAGAGGGTAGGGAAGGGATGAAGGAATACAGCGACGTAAACGATTTCAATTCCCAGGGTGAACCTTGTGCTTGAAACATTCTATTCGCCTTAAATATTTAGGTAACATGAGACACCTGTAGCTTACTCGAGGCAATACAGCCATATTTCTTTTTCTCCGCTGGCGAAGTGGTACACTGAGAAAAGCAGTTCTTGTAATGCATTAGAACTCAACTTGTTTTCAATTCTGTGTATCATTGTAATTTGAACGATCTATAACTTTTAAAATAAATTGTTAGTCGTCCTGAATATTCCCAAACTAAAAAACTGGTTGCATTGTAAGTGGTTTGAGAACCACTTTGTGACAGTTGCGTGTGTAAGACGCCAAATTTATGTCGAATTTAAAAATTGTAATGAATGTTCACCAAATTACAGACCTAAACAATATTACCTACTTTTAGTAAATAAAAAAAATTCAATAGTTGACATAAATCTTTTTCTCAGTCTGTTAGCGTTTCTGTCGGAGGTTATATATAGGCTTTGAGGAAATTTATACAGCTTGATGAGATGTAATTTTGTTTGTTTCATTCAATTTGGGAAAGAAGTGGAGCTCTTTGCTTATCCTTTAGGGGACGTTATTGGTAGTTGTTTGTCACGTCGTTTACAAAATGGCCGATTTGTGTTAAAAAATTGCGCATAGAATGAATGCCTGAATCGAACAATTGTTTTTAAACTTCAAAACATTTTCCAATGTTGACATTAAATTAAGTTATGTTGTAAATATTATTTTGTGCCAAATATCTGGTAACGGAATATACAATCTCGTAAAATGATTAAGAGTAGATAAATAATAAATAGATACATTACAAATTGTATTGAATTATCAAATAATAGTTTTAAACCTTTATAAAAAACTTGTTGATAAAATTACAAGATATTAATGAATTTTTTGTTTATACAGGGTGTTTCAAAACAAAGGCGAAACATTTTAGGGGGTGATTCCTTGTTGAAAATAAAAGATAGTTTGTTATATAAACGTTGGGTCACAAGTCAACTATTAGGAAGATATCGCGTTGCAAAGATGGCGGAAAAAATAGTGTTTTTATTGTTTTTCTCGGATACGAAAAGCGTAGGAATGGTAAAATTTTCTGGAAGTATTACCATGTTCAAAAGACACTTGTGACATATTTTTTCACTTTTTGAAAATAATTGGAAAGGGTTGAAATAAACTACCCCTTTCAGTTTTTTCAACTATACTTTCAAAAACTTTCTTAATGACGCAGAAAAAAATAAATTAGGTTAAGCCGATTCATTTAGAAACTTTTATCTTTCTTATATTTTTTTGATAAAATTAACTGTTTCGACGTTACAATATAAAATGTAAAGTATTGCACGTCGGGAAGAGGCAGAGGCACCCATTAGGTCCTGTCAATTTCCGGTTGTTTCCATTGTTGCTTTGATAGATAGCAAATGGTTTGTACTATTTTAACATTTTGAGAGTGGTTTACGGGATAATTTGCCTTTCGTTGTGTGATGTGTTTGATTACGGAGTACGTTGGGATTCAATACTAAGTTAATACAACAAAAATGGTTATTTTCACAAATGCAGAAATGACAGACATGCACTTTATGTACGGCCGGGCAAATGGAAATTCCTTACATGCTTGTCGCCTTTATGCAAAAGCGTATCCTAATCGTAGAATTCCTCATCACAGTATATTTGCTAGGCTTTATCGAAGGCTATGTGAATTCGGAAAATTCAAAAAAAGAAGTTTTGATACAGGCCGACACCGGGAAGTACAAACCATTTTCTATCTATCTAAGCAACAATGGAAATTGACAGTAGCCAACTAGAGTTTTTCCTAATAATGGGTGTAGTAAAACTGCTTCTTCCCGACGTGCAATACTTTACATTTTATTTTTTAACGTCGAAACAGTTAATTTTATCAAAAAAAATAAAGAGAGAATAAAGTCTCTAAATGAATCGGCTTAACCTAATTTATTTTTTTCTACGTCGTTAAGGAAGTTTTTTGAAAGTATAATTAAAAAAACTGAAAGGGGTAGTTTATTTCAACCCTTTCCAATTATTTTCAAAAAGTGAAAAAATATGTCACAAGTGTCTTTCGATGATGGTAACACTTCCACAAAATTTTACCATTCCCACACTTTTCATTTCCTAGAAAAACAATAAAAACACCTTTTTTCCGCCATCTTTGCAACGCGATATCTCCCTAATGGTTGACTTGTGACCCAACGTTTATATAACAAACTACCTTTTATTTTCAACAAGGAATCACCCCCTGAAATTTTTTGCCTTTGTTTTGAAACACCCTGTATATTTTTAGGTTATTAACAATATTGTGTGAAACTAACTACTCTGCGGACTAAACCCCGACCAGCGTTGAATTACACCCACAATATCTACCCATATATTTTTTATTATTAGCTTTTGTAACATTTTTTACTGTATTAGAAAGGTATTTTAAGCTAATATATGTCAAATCTCCTACAATTCCTATCAATGAAGTCATATGTATGCTCTCTGATACCAAACATCTAGCTATGCTAATGAACAAGTCCACAGACGAAGCTCTATCAACCAAGGTGGCACTCCTGTGATATTGGAAAAAGATTTTTAAAGTTACCGAAGGAAAAAAGGAAAACGTACATCTTAATTAGAATTTTTCTATCTAGATTCTTGGCTAGATACGACATTTTTCAAAATGGAATTTTATTAGAGGAAAGATTTAGGTAGAAATCCAAACTACAACATTTCTTTGGAAGCGATTAGCCCCGGTACCAAACCTTGGTGATAAATGTTCTTCCTTTAATTAATATTAATTAGCAGGCCCGTCAGTAATAACCCAACTGTTAAATTGATTATTATAATCATGTAATTAATTCTTATAGTGGTAAATATGTTATAAATTGTTAATTAACAAGGTACGAGACAAGTTGTATTTATTTTAGTGGTTTTAAACAGGCAGATGGGTTTTCTTGAATTATATTGTGAGGTAATTTGCGTTTATTTGCAGTGATAATAATCACTATTTGGCTTAACCAGCCTCAGGCAATTGCGAGTTCTGGTTATTAAAGCCTCAGAGTCCTTTATTTCCTGTTTAATTTAGCCCGCATTTCTATCTTCGTCATAGACGCTACTTAGAATAGAATAGAATAGAATAATCTTTATTTCCTTTAAGACAAAATACATTTTGTATAGGAGGGGGTTTGAATGATGATAAGCCCCTCAAAATTGAAATTAGCACCCTCCCCTCAATTAAATAATTTCTAAATTAATTGTTATTAAACATAAAATCATTGCTGTAATAAAAATATAACAAATACCTATTAGATTTGCTGCCTGTAATTCAAAATATGACCAAATTTTAAATATCATTTTTGACAGATTCATATAAAAGTTTTCTGTACATAATGTTAGACATTTTTTTGCAAATGACTTCTTAAATGAAAATTTACATCTCTCAGAATGATAGAATAAAATGTCTAGAGTAATTATTGTGCATCTGTACCCTGTACTTACTGTGTCTAATTTGCTCAGGAAAATACATTCGAGTCAAATATAAATTATCACTTAGCAACTACTATTTTGAGTTAAATATAGTTATTAATTAACGTGATCTAATTTAGCGTCAGCGGTTTCAAATTACCACCTTAATTACAAACTGAGGCCAATATGTTGAATCGAGTGTGGTTAATCGATCCAAGGAGGGAAGATGTTTGACACAGATATACTCGTATGTAATTAGCTGAATTGGACTTGTCCCACTTATTTCGTGATTGCTTTAGTTTAATATGGTCTGTTAGAAAAGTCGCGTTCAAAGAATTAATAACAGAAGTGAAAATAAATTATTTTCATTAACTAACTTGTGATCTTCTAAAGTTATATTTTCAAAATAAAACATTGTAATATCAAATAAACACATTTTTAAACCAATTCTGTTGTGTAAATTATACATAGTAATGTCGAGCTAGCATGCTTCTAAGCGGCGGTGAAAATTATCTCGTAAGATTTAACAAAAATACTCTGTTGAAAACTGACGTTTGTTTCACACACAACGTCACACCATATCTACTTATTCTTGTTTAGAATGCAGCATTTTTAAATAAAACAACAAAATCTCAGTCAACAGTCGATCAGATTCGTCGACACTCGCGCCTTTAACCACTCTGAACTACTGAACTTGACCTAGTTAGTCCACTGTAACAAGTTAAATAAGTGGGATGATGCAGAGTTGGTCTAAATTTCGCGTAATAATATGTACTTTTAGACTAATTTTTCGAACACCTGATATTCTACACCGCAGGTTGCTTACTGAAAATTATGTATTCTCCCGTCTTCTGCAACTCCTGTAACGAACATATTTATTTTAGTAACACCCTGTATAGTAGTTCAAAAAACATGACTTGAAAAAATTTAATCGGTCTAAGATTATTAGAAATATGTTTTATCCATAGATGTACAGTGTCTCACTTTGTAGGTTTTCATTGGTACTTGGAAATTACTGAAGATAGTTCCAAACGGTTTTCCCAGTAGTATGCTAATTTTTCGAGAAACAATTGAATGTGTTAATAGAATTTTTATAGCACTTTTCCTTTCCGACTTTCAGGGAGAAATTGAAAAATGTGCATTTCTGAAAACGCTTATATATGTGTACGGTTAACATTATGAAATATCTAAACGCTGATTTTCATTTATATATATATATATATATATATATATTTTCCGTAGAATTCATTGGCGTGACTCAGTTTTTTTTTTCTGGAGGTGATAAGTACTTTTTGAGTTAGACTAAAGTTATTGTATTTTTTAATGGAACGTTTTGTATATATCTTATAATCTAATTTACTTAAAAGTCTCTTTGAAATTATATTCAAACATGAGGTTATTTTTATATTTGTCGTAGTAATCAGTACTAGTTCATTCTTCCAACAGATGTCAGCCACTTCTTTATTTTCGCCAATATAAAGACAAAATTACTGTATGTTTAATTGTTAAGAGTCATATGTTTGAAAAAACTAAACAAATGAACTTTATTTTATCCAAAATTCAACAATTTAAAAATATTAATCAATAACACAAGCTAACAATGATTGTAAATGTCAAAGTAAAATTAAAACAACAATAGATAATAAGGTGATTACGAAAATAATTACTGAAATTGTCTTCCCTGAATTTGAGCCCTATTGGTTGCTCATCGTAATTCATTAAAATAATAATTATTTGTTGTCATAGTTTACTAAATACAGGGTGTTTTTAAATGAAGTAGCACAAATGAGACATAAGTGAAAATAAATCGGTTTAACCTAACATATACCTATATCCCAAGTCGCATAATAAAAAAGATACAGGGTGTCAAAGTTAAAATTTTATTTTCGATATTTGTAAATTACTTCTTCAGAAGTCCATATTTACATAAAATTTTGTAAATTGGGGGTTTTTGCGGCCGAGAAATTCAAATTTGTTTCTAATTTTGACGTCACTGGTAGAGGGCGCCACTTATGGCACATTATGTTTTTTTTTAAATGGCAGAACATTTTTGCTGCTTAGTGTATCCACCGGACTATTGAAACAATCGATTCTCCTACCTGTTATATCTGAAAAAGGTGTATGTTGTTGAAGTTGTTAGGAGTGTAGTTTCAACAAGGTATACCTTTTTCAAATGAAACAAGTAGGAGAATCAATTGTTTCAATACTCAGATGGATACACTAAGCTGCAAAAAAGTTCTGCCATTTAAAAGAAACATGGTGTGCCACAAGTGACGTCCTCTACTAGTGACGTCAAAATTAGAAACAAATTTGAATTTATCGCCCTCAAAAATCCCCGATTTACAAATTCTATGTAAATATTTAAATTTCTTAAGAAGTTACATATTTACAAATATCGAAAATAAAATTTTAACTTTGACACCCTGTATCTTTTTTATTATGCGGCTTGGGATATAGGTATGTTAAATCGATTTTTATCATCTAAGAAATCTGTAGTCTCATTTCTGCTACTTCATTTAAGAACACCCTGTATATGTATGTATAATAAATTTGGATAAAAAAGTGGTCACTTCTAGGACAAAACATAAAAACAGCCTCATAGTGTTATCATTATTTCAGTTGATTTGAATTTGAACACATTGTAGCTTTCCTTTGCAATCCCATTAAATCTTGATAATTTTCGAATAGTCATGCAAGTAACAAAGGTACATCTGGAACTTTGTTATCAAAATCCATGGAATTTGAAATGAAATTAGAAATTATCCTGGACAGGAGGTACAGTGTATAAAACTACTAAGTAGAACAACTTAAAACACGCAACTGAAGGGGTTCCTCGATAAACTTCCTGCTTACAAATGGCCTCGTTTATATTCTGCTTCAACACTACAGCTCTACCTACGAGAATACAATATTCATGATGGTGTACAGTTAATAACTGCTACAGTTTCTTGGATATAACACATAAACGCTGTTTAAGATAGATGAAAAATCTGTAATTAAAAGTACAATTGTTTGTAGTGTATCCTAATTTTGTTGTAATTGCAGGGTATTTTCGGAAATTACAAGAGAACTTAAAATGCTGTAATCAAAACTTTCATAGAACTTTTCTTTTTTGAAATACTGGCGACATTAAAAAAAAATCCTTTTAGAGGATTCTTCATATCTCAAAGAATATCTGAAATATCGGAATGGAAAATTGCTTCTGATGGAGTTTTTTACGTAGAGTTCAGTGGTGTACATACTTGTATTTTATCTACAGGGTGTCTTTTCTAATATATGACCCAACCATATATTTTTTATAATTTTTTGTGCTATTCAGTTGCATTATTTTTTCCTTCATAAATATATACAGGGTGTTTCAGGAGGAGATGTACATTCTTCAGTTTCCTATGATCTTAGGTATGGAAACGTTTCGTTTAGGACACTGTTTCCCAAAGTGGGCGATAACGCCCCCTAGGGCCCTGCTGCATTCTCCCGCACAAGTTTTCGACTTCTGGGCTACTCAGTAGAGATATTATTATTATCACTATTATTTATTTGTATACACTTATGCAACACCCTGTAAAAGTAACTGCTCTAGATAGATTTTAGATGTATTTCCGATTAACAAATGGCTCATCAGTCAAATTCATTTTGCTTTTACGTTTTTTAAATAAAGATCAAGCTTTTACATTACTGAATTTTAACATATTTGAAAACGTGGACACTCCATTTTTCTTGTCTCATAGATATTGGAGTAGCTGTACATAAAAACTTTACCGGCCTATTATTTATTGTAAAGTTTAGAGTTACAGTTTTCAATTTCTTCATTCTTTTATAGAACGTCTGCAGTATATATACTAAAATTCTCCAAAAAAGTTTTGTTTGACTCGTAGGAACTTCTTATAAGCCACTGAAGTGTCTTACGTTGTCTTATACATGTACAAACTTTTATAATAACTTCAATCTATCACAAATAAATTGTTTGGAAAAGTTTGGGTTCCATTTGTTACCATTTGAGTTACTTGTTGGCTTTTATTTTTGACCATAAACATCATTTTATCAACGTGGAACATTGTTTACTGTGCATTGCTGTTTCATTACTGACTGTCAAATTTTAGAGGCAAAGCCCACTACTTGAATTCTTCTAATAAACTGTTAAAATCTTGATTTAATTAACTCATTTTTTTTAAACCCTTAATTTTTTTAAATTTAACGAGAGTAAAAAAGTGTTTTAAATTAAATTCTGTACGAGATATAATTTTTTTTAAATTCGATCATTTGAAAAAAAAAGTTTGGGATAATCTTAGGGGTGACACCCTCAATGAACACCTTGTAGTGTTTTAATTTACTTATAGTCATAGTCAAGGAGACCAATAATAAACCTAAATCTTGTAAATTTTGTTATTCCAAGTTAAAGTAATTTAGAGATATTATTTTTAAATATTTGGCCCCAATTTGAAGGTTTGTAACTCCGCCTATGTGCAACTTTGTATATAAGTATTGTCACAGAATTTGCCACGGTCGCACTCAATTCGACGACTGTGGTATCGCGAAACACTAGATTGCCCCTACGCAATTCTGGTAAACAAACAAAATAATGCCGTGTATCGAGGCGAGACTGGAATATGGAGAATCGACGAGAATCGTTCGAGAAATAGATCTAGAGTCCGAGTCAGTCAGTCTTGAACAGCATTGCCCATTTGCCAGTAATTACTGGCATTTGCCAGGAGTTGACAGTCTTGACAGTAACTTTCATAATTAGGTTGACATTTTTTTAATTGTCTTGGTATTTTTCGAGGTATTTTTGGTAGATCGGATATAAATAATTATTTAATAACAAAATCAGCCTTTTCTTTTTCTTGATAAATAACTACAATTTTCATTTCATGTTGTCTTTGGAGGAATGGCTCTGATCCTGGCTGGTAATTATCTCAATTACTTACGTCTCTTGGATGCGCCACTGGATTTTAGTGGTCCATGATCTGGTTCAGGGATGTTATAATGCCACTGTGGGGTGATTTATGGTTTGACCTAAAGATTTAATATTTCCCTAAGGGCCTCGTTTAGCGTCAGTCTTTCACTTGCTCCATAGAGTTATAGAATCTTATAACATCTTATCCTAATACGGTTCATATATTAATACAAAAATTGCCAATTACTCTTTTTATTTATTGGAATGGAGAAAGAATTAGTGACAGAACAAGAAAGGCTTAATATAAATTACATCTCTAGACTACTATTTTTTTTTAAATTAACATTTGAAAAATTATAATTAATCTACTACCTAATGAATTTGATATTGTACATTTTAGAATATGCATATCGAGGGCCTCAAGCCAGAGGGGCATATTAACCATTTTTGAGCAAATTGACATTTAGGGCGCATATGATTATTTGTATTTTTCAGTTCATTCAGTCAGAAAGGCGTATGATTTTCAAACAATGGTCTGTTTGTTTTTCATGGCTTACTATTGTCATCTCGGAAACCTGAAAATGTACAGGGTAGCTCACATTATAAAAAAGTTGCGTCCTCTGATGGCCATTAAGATAAACCAAACAGATCTAAGATATCTGCTACCATTACTGAAATCTTGGAAAAACTAAAAATAGTGATTTTAGAAAATGCCATCTAGCGTCATTATTTCTCAACAGAAAGAGCTGAAATTTGGTACAAAGAGATAAGGATATACAAGAAATCGATTTTCGTTGAAAATTTTTTAATACTTTTGGACATAAAAACAAAAGCCAGAGACCACTTATTATGAACAATAATGTAGCCATTAAAAACTGTTACATTTTGTGTGAATATAGCGTGTTTCAGTATGTTATTTTACGTTCAATTTTAAGCAAAAAATTTTCTATGAACGTAGGTTTGGAAACGCTGCGTTTAGGATATACAGTATGTCAAATTTAAATAAGTACATTTTCTTTAATAACTCTCGACTGTTTTGAGTTAAATTCATGTTTTGTATGCGGGGGTTTCTTGGGACCGGAAATTCAAATTTTATGCACAATTCGCTGCGGCCATTAGGATCCTTTTCAATCGCAAAACTTTTTTGTGCCAAGGTGTATGTCATTTTGGAATAGAAAAACATTTTCTCCTACCTCTTCTACTTAAGAAATGTACACGTCATTGAAGTATCTAGGAGCACCGTTTCCGTTAAAAATTCATCTAAAGATGATGCATGCAAATTATTTATTAGAGTGCTACCTTACTTTTATCTAAAAAACAAGGTATAACACTGTAAAGACTAAGAACCATTTAACTCAAAGTAGTTGAGAGTTATTAAGGTCGCCGTATTTCTACAATTGAATGAAATCTCAAAAAATAAAACACATAGAGTAAAAGTAATATCAAAAATAAAATTACTGATGTTTTGTTAATCCACTTTTACTATTTAAACTATCCTCAAATAACATAATAACTTTTAAAATGCATTTGTATGACACACATTATTTCGCTATTCTAACCCCACATTTTAACAATTCGTTTCACATACTTATAAACACAAGTGAACAATCTTATGTGCAGAATCATGTAAGTTTATGTTATAACAATGTTTACATCTATCGTTGAATTTAAAAAAATACGTATTTTGAAAGATTTCAGTACCTAAAAATTTGCTGGATGGATCGGTTTCTGACGTTATATATTGATTTTACTTCGGTGTCTTTGAATATTCGCAGGTGGCATGAGATAACATTCATGTTATTTGCTAAACTCTATATTATTCAGTTCCTAAATGTCTAAAATGACTTGTATTTGTAGAAAACACTATTTCAAGAATACGGCACCTTTAAAGAAAATGTAATTAATTCTTTAATTTGACATCTTGTATATCCTAAACAAAGCGTTTCCAGACCTAAGTTCATAGGAAATTGGTTGCTTAAAATTGTACGTAGAATAACATACTGAAGTATGTACATCTCCACCTGAAACACCCTGTATAAAGGTAGTATAAATGTACAGGATGATCACTACACTACAGATATTGATATTAACTTTGATGTTTCCCATGAAGCACCCAGTATATTTTTGGATTCTTCTCTCTTTTACTTTTTGCGACATATTGGTGATTAAATAATTCCATAATTAAAACTCTATTTTTTATTATAAACAATATAAAACTATAGTGCGATGCTCGATTGTTTTTCTGATAAAAACTGATAATAATTTAAATTCTTGTGATCTCCTAGGGTAGCAAAGTCACAGAGTAATCTATGGCAAATTGCAGCCGACTCTAATATTTTCACGGAATCACCCTGTACCTATGTGTTTGCTTTTCAATAAATAACGTATCTTATATTTCCTAAACTTAACTTATCTCCAAATCAGCATGGTTTTGTGCCTAAACGTTCAACTGTTTCTAATTTAACAGAGTTTACTCAGTTTGTTTCAAATAACCTGGATAATAAAGATCAAGTTGATGCGATATATACCGACTTCTCAAAGGCCTTCGATAAGGTTAATCATAATTTACTTCTCCAAAAACTTAGGTACTATGGTTTTAGTAGTAATTTGCTTTGTCTTATGAAGTCGGTCATAACGGATTTAAATCAAATACATCTTTAGCAACTTCCGGGGTCCCACAAGGATCAAATTTAAGACCGCTTCTGTTTGTTTTATTTGTGAATGATTAATCTTTGAGTCTGAAATCCTGTCATCTTTTTTTTCATGTATTGAAGATTGTACTAAACTTCAGGGTCTTCTGAATGTTGTGGAGGAGTGGTGTGTGGACAATAACCTTCTTTTAAATATAAGTAAATGTAAAGTATGTTCCTTTACTCTTAAATTACAGCCGTTCATATTTGATTATACAGTTAATTCAGAACCGTTAGCGCGTTGTAGTAATGTCAAAGATCTGGGTGTACTTTTTGACAATAAACTATCTTTTTCTGAGCATATTATTCAGGTAGCTAATAGTGCATATAAAACGCTAGGTTTTATCATTAGAAACACAAAATCGTTTGATAATATAAACGCCCTTAAGTGTCTTTACTTTTCGTTAGTACGCTTTAAGCTTGAATATTACAGTCTTATTTGGTATCCTCATCATAATTTGCATATCCAAGAGGTACAAAAAATTCAACGTCGACTTTTAAAACTCTTGTCTTTTAGAATTTATATTTTTTATCCAACTAGTGGATAAAATTATAATTTACTTTTGCAAAGACTTGACATTCAATCACTTAGCACTAGAAGAGCACTAGCAAGTTTATCGTTTTTACATAAATTATTTCATGGCAATGTTGACTCCCCTGCTTTATTAAGTTTGTTCACTATTCGAGTTCCGCGTTCTGGTTCTCGAAGTAATGATTTATTTTATTGTCATAATGTTAGAACAAATGTTGCTTTGAAGTCTCCTGTATATGTAATGTCCAATAATTTCAACTACATTAGTGAACACATTGATATTAACGTTTGCAGCTTGAATGACTTGTTAACTTTAGGAACTCTGTCTTTTTAATACTTATCATGCTTGTAAGCAATTAGTTTATTATGTATTATTATTATTATTTTCTACTCTTTGTTATTTCTTTATTATTTTTATATTTTTCTAAGATATATTATTATTATTTTAGTTCTACTAAATACTTTCTTGTATTGGAAGTGATTCTGTTTGGCAATAAATGCATTATTATTATTATTATTATTATTATGAAAAACATTTTTCATGGGGGTGCGAAAATTATTTTTTTTATTCAAGAGACTCAAGGGCTTCATAGGAACTCAAAATAAATGCAATTTTGAATAGTTGCGGTGTTTATAATGTGGATTAAAGGATTTTAGAGATCAATTTTAGATATCTACGATGCATTGACAAGAAGGTCAAAACAGTATACATACATATAAGAATAACAACAGTAGTATGGAAATTTATTCTCTTTTATTCATATTTTTTTTCTGTCAATTTTAAAAATAAGTTGGAAAATATTACCCCATATTTCTCATTTCTAGTCCTCGACTGTTGTTCATGTACTATAATAAATTATATCGTCAGTTTATATCATGTCCAGATGAACTACTAATTATTGACGATTGTATTTCTACTCCCCCATTGTGTAGGTAATCATTGCCACCATCTACTCAACGACCAGTCATTATGTTGTATAGTTTTTTCCCTTCGCAATAAAACACATTTCATTTGGATTTACGGTCACCAATGGTCCAATGGTCGAGCATGCCTCAATACATGACCGTGCAGAAACTTGGGGTTTTAAATTACTTTTCCCCGGATATCGTAAAAGTAATAATTCAAATACTGCCAGGCCAAGTTAATTAATAGGCTCGGAGAGGAAAGGCGTAATAAAAAAACGTTGAATTGGGAAATTAAATTTTAAGCCTTGCAATTTCAATAATTTGTGATTCAAATGAAAAAGCCAAACGAATTTTGGACAGAATGAAATAATTATCCAATTCGGAGTAGAATCTTTGCCAAAGCTGATGAAAATTTAGATATGGCATTGTTTAAAATTTTCGTGTAGATTTTTGTCAGGATTTATGTATACAGGGTGTTACTTATTCCGCCGGTAAGTTCCTCTCACCAATATAAGAAATTTTTAAGATACAGGATATAAGCATTTTGAATGCTTAACAATGTCAATATTTTTGATAATCGATTCAAAATTTATCTATGGACTTACTCCTTTAGTAGATTTAGACATTTGGTATCAGAGTATTCATGAATTAATATTTTTAATCGCGTATATCGCATTCTTTGATTTCCTTTGTATACTAAGTTACTGTCGATGAATATGTATACTGTTTAAATCTAATATATGGACAAAATAAGTTAAATTCAAATTTTTACACGAAAGTCGATTTTGAACTATAATTTGTTTTTGAGGAATGACGTCATCAACTTTTGTAAATGACGTATTTTTTTCTTGATTTTGAGAAACGGTTTATTGTGAAACCGACAGCATAAAAATGTTACCATCCTAGATAGGAAATTACAATGGAATCTTAGAAAACATAAATGTTATTTAAAAACCAAAACAAAAAATGATGTGCCAAGTAAATACAATTCATTCAATTTAATGTTCTAATTGCGTTTCACTTCACAATATAAGCCTGTCTCTAAATTTTTATTGTACAATATGAATGAAAATAATCACGAGGTGTAAGATTTTTCTTCGGTCATTTCATTTTTTCTTGAAAACATTAAAGTATTTAAAATTTAACAAGAGTAAACAAGTATTTTTAAATTAAATTCTGCGTAGAATATTATCATTTGTTTAAATTAAAGAAGACGAATAATAAACCTAAATCATGTACCAAGTTAAAGTAATTTAGAAATATTTGACCCCACTTTGAAGGGTTGTAACTCTGCCTATGTGCAACTTTGTATATTAGGTATGTTTGAATTATAATAGACCAGGCAAATTTTAAACAACCAACGTTAAGTGTGAAGTTTTTGCGGATATTTATTTTTTTGTCGAAAACGATAGCTCTCGTATCATAGAATGCAAATCTAAAAATCCCAAAAAATCGGAAGTGAGCTAAAGTCACCATATAAAAAAATATGGCCACTCGCGTTATTTTTTAAAATCTATTATTTCTATAATTGCCAGCCCAATTTATGCACGTCCGATTAAATTTCGCTGCCGCGGTACACCCCTGGCATTGACACCCCCTACTCCATGTTTATTTGTCTATTTTTAATTCAATATATTGTCACGGAATTTGCCCCACTCACTCCCAAACCGACGACTGTGGCACCGCGAATTGCCTAAGATTGCCCCGATCGCCCCTACACGATTCTGTTAAACAAACAGAATGCCGCTGATCGAGATGGGCCTGGAAAAATCGAGAATCGCCGAGAAGCATTCCAGTCGTACTAGAAAATGGATCTAGAGATACTGGAATATACCTGGAATATTCGTTGGGTCTATAAAGAAGAATAAACGGCCGAGTTAGTTAGTCTTGTATAAGTCTTGTATTACAGTCTGAATTAAAGTGTTTAGTTGGAGATATCAAAGTGATTTAGATAGCGATTAATTAAATAAGTGTTTAGTTGACCTGTAATTAGTAGTGTTCAGTAGTTAATAAAGAAGTAATTTATTAACGGATCGTTTTTCTGGAAGTAAGAAAAAGACGGATTGGGAAATCCGTGACAATTTGGTGTCGGAAGTGGATTTAGTTGGAAGTTTTAAAGAGCTTTCTGGAACCCTGTCCACAAAGTGGGATTTAAGTGGAAGTTTGAAGAACTTTCTGGAACCCTGTGCGCGGGTGGAATAAATACCCAAGTGTGATATATCACCGCACTCGTCGTGACTCAAGGAAGTGAACGGTGGTATTCGCGAAGGACAATCTCGAACATTCTAGAACTTTGTACAGGAGTGAGACAAATACCCAAGTGTGATATATCACCGCACTCGTCGTGACTCAAGGAAGTGAACGGTGGTATTCGCGAAGGACAATCTCGAACATTCTAGAACTTTGTACAGGAGTGAGACAAATACCCAAGTGTGATATATCACTGCACTCGTCGTGACTCAAGGAAGTGAACGGTGGTATTCGCGAAGGACAATCTCGAACATTCTAGAACTTTGTACAGGAGTGAGACAAATACCCAAGTGTGATATATCACCGCACTCGTCGTGACTCAAGGAAGTGAACGGTGGTATTCGCGAAGGACAATCTCGAACATTCTAGAACTTTGTACAGGAGTGAGACGAATACCCAAGTGTGACATATCACTGCACTCGTCGTGACTTAAGGAAGTGAACGGTGTTATTCGCGAAGGACAATCTCGAACATTCTAGAACTTTATACCAAAGTGAGACAAAGACCCAAGTGCGACATATCACTGCACTCGTCGTGACTTAAGGAAGTGAACGGTGTTATTCGCGAAGGACAATCTCGAACATTCTAGAACTTTATACCAAAGTGAGACAAAGACCCAAGTGTGGCATATCACTGCACTCGTTTCATTGTAAGGAAGGCAACGGTGATATCTAGAAATACATTCGTGGACATTCTAGAACTTTCCAAATAGAGTGCATGCCTGTAACTAGAAGCCAAGTCAATATGGATGCACAACTGGCAAAACTATTAGAAATGATGCAGACAATGCAAATGAAATTAGAAGAGCAGGGACATAAAATGGAAGACCAGACGAAAACAATGCAGGAAAAATTTGAAGAACAAGGGCATAAAATGGAAGATCAGTCCCAGATGATGCAGGAGAAATTAGAAGACCAGACGAAGACGATGCAAGAGAAATTAGACAAACAAGGGTATAAAATGAAAGATCAGATACAGGCAATACAACAGGAAATGAGGGATCAGACGAAAGAAATGCAGACAAAGTTAGAGAAATTGGAGAATACACTAGAAGAAAAACTAGAGGAGCAGTCATATAAAGTGACACAACTAGAAGAAAAACTAGAGGAGCAGTCACATAAAGTGACACAAGTAGAAGAGAAGCTGTTAGCACAAAAAATGGAAATGGATAAAGAAATAAACCAGGTTAGAGAAGAGCTTCGACATAAATTAGACAAGATAGCAAAGGAGGGCGTAATCAAATCAGAAGGACCTGTTATCCGAACGCAGAAAACGAAGCCTCCTGAATTCGACGGCAAGGTCTCTTGGAATGTCTATCTGCGTCAGTTTGAAGCAGCAGCTGCAGCAAACGAATGGTCTGATTGTGAAAAGGCTACTGCTTTAATAGTTGCTCTACGAGGGGAAGCTCTTGACGTCTTACAAGGAGTTCCTGCTGGGCAGCAGAATAACTACGACATTCTAAAACAGCATATGGAAATGAGATATGGGGATAAGCACCTGCAGCAAGTGTACCAGGCACAATTGAAAAATCGTCACCAGCAAAGTGGAGAGAATTTACAACATTTTGAGACCGATGTTGCCCGCCTGGTTCGATTGGCTTATCCAACAGCCCCGTCAGAATTTGTAGATCAGTTCTCCATTCAAGTTTTTATCGACGGCATAAGAGATTGCGAAACTCAGCAGGTACTACGACTCGCTAGACCTAAAACGTTGAATGACGCTCTTTCACATGCACTGGAATTCGAGGCAGCAAAAATGGCGTCCGGTAGACATGTTAAAGTGCGAGCCATCAATAATAACAGCGATAGTATGGCAAATGGAGAGATAATAAGGACGCTGAAGGAGATTGTTGATAAGTTCAGCCCAACTACTAGGACAAAGAAAGAACAGTCTGATAGTCGAAGAGATCGCCTTGTTCAATGTTGGAACTGTGGACAGATGGGACATCTGAAGAGACAGTGTAGGGCCCCAGTCGCAGATCAGCAAAGGCGCGACTCTCAAGCGGTAGCCTCCAGGGAACATGTTGAAGTGCGGACTATCAGTGATAATAGCGATAGTATGGGAAATGGAGAGATAATCAAAACACTGAAGGAGGCCATTGATAAACTCAGCCTTACTACCAGACCAAAGAGAGGACAACTTGATAGCCGAAGAGGTCGCCCACTTCAATGTTGGAACTGTGGGCGGACGGGTCATCTAAAGGGACAGTGTAGGGCCCCAGTGGCAGATCGGCAATGGCGCGACTCCCAGGCAGGCAGGAAACATGGAAACGCAGAAGCCCTTTCTAGACCTTGTCCTACCAACAACAACAAATACTGTAGTAGTCTCGAAAGAAAAGAGGACATATCATTTGTTCCTTGCAAGATAGTAGTAGCCCAACCTGAAAACAGATGGAGTTCAGCGGCGATTCGGGAAGACCAGCAAGCTGACTGTGACATCAAGCCGTTATTAGACTGGAAAGAAGCCAACAACCGACCCTCATGGGCTGAAGTCAGCAGTAAAAGCCCAACATTAAAGAGCTATTGGGCTCAATGGAATTCCTTGGTGTTGGAAGACGGTGTCCTAAAAAGAGCATGGGAGAACAATGACGGAACGGAGGTCAAGAAACAAGTACTACTCCCGAGGTCCCGGGTCAAGGAAGTGCTGCAGGAAGTACATGGATGGACATTTCGGTATCAATAGGACTCTACAGAAGATTAGGAGCGTTTCTACTGGTTGAGCTGTAGGACGGATGTAGAAGATTGGTGCCAAAAATGTGACGTATGTGCAGCCAGCAAGGGACCGAAGACCCGTTCCAGAGGCAAAATGCGCCAGTACATCGTAGGAGCACCGTTTGAGAGGATTGCCATTGATATCGCTGGCCCCTTTCCGAAAACCCAAAGTGGGAACCGATATCTACTAGTGGCCATGGACTACTTCAGCAAATGGCCGGAAGTATACCCCTTCCCAATCAAGAGACCACAACCGTAGCAGAAGCGCTAGTCAACAACCTGTTCTGCAGATTTGGTGTGCCCATGGAACTACATTCAGATCAGGGCAGAAATTTCGAATCAGGTGTGTTCCGAAAGATCTGCGAGCTTATGGGAATCCGAAAAACCAGGACCACCCCACTGCATCCCCAGTCAGATGGTATGGTGGAACGCTTCAACGCCACACTAGAAACCAATCTGAGGATGTTTGTGAATGAGAACCAGACAGACTGGGACAAGCTCATTCCACTCTTCCTGTTAGCTTACCGCTCAGCTGTCCATGAAACGACTGGGAAGACTCCCGCAAGGATCATCTTTGGAAGAGAGCTTCGCCTTCCAGCAGATTTGGTATTTGGTCGTCCTGCGGAACAGCCCACAGAGCCAGACACTTATACCCATGACCTAGAACGAAGACTAGCAGCCGTACACGATCAAGTCAGATCTCGAATGCGATTAGAGAGCGATCGCATGAAGACTCGATACGACGTCCGGGCCAATACAGTCGGATTCCAACAAGGCGACCTGGTGTGGCTGTACAACCCCACGCGGAAGAAAGGAAAATCGCCTAAACTACAGAACCGTTGGGAGGGCCCCTATACCGTCATTAAAAGAATCAATGACGTCGTCTACCGGATACAAAGGACTCCCAGGAGTAAAATGAAGGTCGTCCATCTGGAGCGTCTGTCCCCGTATAGAGGTGTATCCGATCGGGACGATCGGTCCCTAAGGAGAGGGCAGTGTCACGGAATTTGCCCCACTCACTCCCAAACCGACGACTGTGGCACCGCGAATTGCCTAAGATTGCCCCGATCGCCCCTACACGATTCTGTTAAACAAACAGAATGCCGCTGATCGAGATGGGCCTGGAAAAATCGAGAATCGCCGAGAAGCATTCCAGTCGTACTAGAAAATGGATCTAGAGATACTGGAATATACCTGGAATATTCGTTGGGTCTATAAAAGAAGAATAAACGGCCGAGTTAGTTAGTCTTGTATAAGTCTTGTATTACAGTCTGAATTAAAGTGTTTAGTTGGAGATATCAAAGTGATTTAGATAGCGATTAATTAAATAAGTGTTTAGTTGACCTGTAATTAGTAGTGTTCAGTAGTTAATAAAGAAGTAATTTATTAACGGATCGTTTTTCTGGAAGTGAAAGAAAAGACGGATTGGGAAATCCGTGACAATATTTCAATTTAGTGAAGTCTGGAACTGATAGCGCGGCGCGTACGAGGTTGGATTGTTGTTTCTGCCGCGCACGAGATTTTGTTTTGTTTAGTACGAGTTTCCTTTACTGGATTATTAAAGAGTTTCTTAATTAGTATTAAACTATTTACATGTAAAATGGATAACATTAATGTTTGTGTGTTTTGTAAAAAAGTGTTAAGTATCAGTAAAACTGTTAATGTGGGTGCAAAGGGACTTCAGTCAATTTTACTTGCAAGTAAACAAAAAGGTGACAAGATTTTGGAGGAATTGAAAAACGCAACCAATATTACAGTTCATGAATCTTGTAGGAAAAACTATGTTAGAAAGGAGTACATAAGAAAGAATTTATCACTCCCCATAGATGAGAGCAAAAATAGACAAACATTAAGATCTTCTGCAAAAGGTTTTGATTTTAAAACAAATTGTCTGGTCTGTGGTGAATCTATTTGTCTCGAAAAAGAGAAAAAGAAACCCAAGCAATACAGACAAGAAATAAGGAATATTACTGAACTAAATATGAAAGAAAAATTAGTAAAAATATGCGAAAATAGGATGGACGATTTAGGCAGGCAAATAATAATTCGCTTGAGTAACATAATAGATTTGGTTGCTGCAGAAGGGAATGCGACAATGAAGATAAAATTTTCAATTTAAAAAAGTGTGTGAGGATTTGGGACAGCCTCTTGTTAACAGCCTTCTTTTATTCATGCCATTAGTGGTTGTGATACTACTTCTTATCTTTATAAGAAAGGCAAATCGGCAGCGCTTAAGGTGTTTAAGAAGCATGCATTCATGCATGACAAATTGTCAGTCTTCAGTGATAAGATGAACTACTAAACGTTGGTTATGAATTTGTCTCCTTTATGTACGGATTAGATGGGTCCCGAGACATTAATGAAGAACGATATAGGCTTTACAATATTGGTATAGCTAAGCAGACGCTCGACAAATCTTTTGATTTGGCCGTTCTTCGCCTTTTTTATATTGTCAGGACCTATCTTCAAGAACAGCAATGGTTGGGAAATGTCTTAGACCCGGATAAATTTGGATGGAAGGTATCAAGAAACGAAATGTTTCCAATCACAATGCAGCAATCTCCTGCACCAGAAGAACTGTTAAGTCTGATCTACTGTAAATGTAGAAACGGCTGCCAAAAAAAATGTGTATGTTCACAAGTCGGACGCTGCAGTTCTATGTGCCTTCACTGCCATGGGATAGACTGCAAATATGCTTGTGTTCTGGACGAGGATCTTTTGAATGACTGAGTTTTTGTAGTAAGGTAGAATGTAAAATTAGTTAATGGTATTAAAAGTTAAATGTAGAAAGTCAAAAATTGTTTCTTCCTTTCTTGTTAGGAAATTTATATTCTGGGTTATATCTAAATTAAAAGATCATTTTTTGTAATGTTAAGGTTAAAATAAAAAAACATTTTAAATTGCTCCAAGAGATAAGAAGATATTTAATTTTTAAAAATTTGAATGGGCGGCCACGTTTTTTCAAGATGGCGTTTTTAGCTCACAACGGATTTTTTAGGATTTTTATATATTCGTTCCTGAACATAAAACATATCGATTCCCATTGAAAAAAAAAAATGTCCCCTTACACTTCATTGAAAAAACTAGATTTGCCTGGTCTATAAGTATTGGAGGACGGTGCACACCGTTGGAAAACTGGAAACTGGAATTTCTACTATTACGCAATTTCACAAGTTTTGCATCTAGAGTATAATCTAATCTAAATGTCATATGGAATATATATCTCGAACCGACTTATCTATTTCACAAGGGACTGTTGCAGAGCAAGCAGCAACGTTGTTCAACCCCGTGGAACTTTCACATTTGCTGATTATACTCGTACTTTTCCTCGTCCTAATGGTTTACAACATCAAAGCGGTTAAAAGACCTTTTACCTTTTCCAATTTATCGATTTCTACCCAAAACGGGATGAAATTAATGAATATTAATGGAATACCCTCATACTGTGACTTAGATAGATTTCATTTATATTAATACACCAATCAGCATCTAATAAATAAAAAAGTCAGAAAATAATAAGTTTGGAAGAAAATATGAATGAAACGGATGTTAGGCAGCATTTTTTCCCACACACACCTTCTAAAAATATACGTATTTTGGCGTCCCTGGAAATTGTCTGGTAGGTACCCAATTGTCTGGTTTTTACTGGAATTTATTAAAACTCAGAGGCGTACACGGGGAAGTAGCCTAGAAGGAGTTCTGTTTTTCCTTTATACTTTGAAATACTCAATTTAACCTAAAAAGTTATACAGGTTGTTTTTAAAAAAGGTTATAAGCTGTGGGAGATAGTAGAGAAGTTAGGACGTGAAAATGTAAGGTTTTACGACGCAATACTTATTCGTGGAAAACTCACTTGGCCTTGGATCCATAAAGTTACCTACGTGACGTTAGCAAATACTTTTAACTTGGAATATTAATGCCAATAAAAGGACTAAAAATTTGTCTTAACCTCTTCTACTGTTTCTTCTTAATGTATCTGAATTTGTTATACAGGGTGGTCCGTAAATAATGGTCCATGGAGACATACTAGCCTTTTCACTTCAAATATTACGATTTAAGCCAACTTGTCTTAATAAAATGTTGATAATGAAAAAGATACAGTGTCAAAGTTCGAATTTAAAAAGTGTTTTTTTTTAATTACACTGAATGTATCTTAAAAATCTGGGAATAGATGTAAATGACGGACCACCCTGTATAACATCTAATATTTAAACTGTTCTGTTCCTAGAGCAATCAGAAACAGTTTTCAACAGTCATACGTTGTACGTTACAGAAGATGCAAAATTCATTGTTAGCAAGAAATACATATGTGTGATTGTTAGACTGTTTTTGATTGTCTAGGAATAGCAAAGTGCTATAGAATGATAAAAGCAAAAAAATAGCTCATGCTATATACACAACAGTGCTTGCACACGTCAAAAACAATGAAATAGTCAAGTACAGTAAGGAACTAACAATAAAATAAAAAAAGTAAAAAAATAAAAAGTAATAGTTAAAACAGTCTGAACAAGATAACAAAAACTTTATACAGTAAACACTACATTATAAAATCAGTATTCAAATATTCATTAAAAGTATAAAAAGCATTACTCGATAGAAAGTTTATTATTTTCATTTTAAATAAATTTGTGTCCAAGTTTCTTATATTGGGAGAAGGCGCATCACTGTATTCCAGTATACTCAGTTCTCTTTCTAATTTTCAAAAACCTACAAAACTTATTATCCAGATCATTATTTCTAGTGTCATATGCGTGGGTCTGGGTTCTGCTGGTTTGTATAAATTACATTTAATAAAAAGAAGACACTGAAATATATATGTCGATGGAACGGTAAGAATTTTTAAATCTGAGACGTAATTTCTACAGTCGTCTCTAAAACCAAGCCCAGAGATGATCCGTATAGCTTTCCTTTGCAGAGAAAAAACTAGTGCACTGCCAGGTGCATGACCCCACATTATGATAGCATAAGATATGATGGAAATTAAGTTTTACGTCTAGTTTCATTCTAAAGGGGTTTCAAAGATTACATTGTTACATAAAATATTAAGTTCTTAATAATTTGAGAAAATAAACGTGCGCCTGTGGATATGGCAGGAAATTAAGCAGGTACGTTTTTGAATTTATGACAGGAAATTTATTCCTGAGATTACGTAGCTGATTTTTTAACCTTAGGAAAGTCTGTATGCCATAAAAGAACTTTTCTGTAACACATATTTTAGATGAGAATTATAACACGCATATATTTCTGTTATTGAAACAATGAGAAATATTGACATTACAAGTATTCTGTTTTACATAATGGCTATAAAAGTTGTATTTTTAGAAGTAAACATACAGGGTGTTATTTAAAAGAGCTCAAATAGTACCAGATAATTTTGGGACTAAACTAACGACTAGGCCAAATATATCTGTCCAAAGTTGCTTATTTTCTAAGATCTAGGGGCTGAATGAAAATTTTCTAAAATCTATAATGTTTTTTTAGTCTAGTCTATGTTTCGACTGAATTTAAGTATTCTTCGGGACAATCCAAGAACAGTTTTTCGTGTAAAATACAAATATATCAAATGGAGAATAAAAACGAAAATATAACATATGAACACAGTAGTACATACCTTAATAATGTTCAGAATAAGATCAATCATTAATAACGTTATTCTGAACATTGTTAATTTATGTACAACTTTGTCTTCTATATAATGTTATATTACCTATTTTATCTCTCATTTTAGATATTTCTATTTTACACGGAAAACTTTTCTTGGATTGTTCTGAAGAAGACTTAAATACAGCCGAAACGTAGACTTGCCAACAAATTGGTTTTCTTTAACTTTAGACCCCGTTCCCAATAATATTTCTGAAGAAAAATCTATAATAGTCCTTTTTATTCTCACGTCTGTTTTCTTTAGCAGTAACTAAATTTAATAGAATTATAATAAAAAATGTACATTGTAGAAAGGTTTAAATGTTATTGGTTTGTAAAGATTGGATACGGTTATCGTAGGACCCATGGGCAATACATTTGATCGATTTCATGCTCAAACTTTAAAACCAAGTTTGCAATTGCTTTGTTCATACGAATACTTTGTTAAGATTTTTATAACATCTTTTTGTATGAATTCACGTTGTAACTTGTAACCATACCTTCATATGTAATATTTACATTTAGTATCACAGCGACGATCATTTCATAGCTGACTTATCATCCTACCTGACTGTTAAACAATTCAGATAAGATACTGTTATGAAATGGTTAAAGGTCAGCTGGCAGCGTCGAGGTGGAGGAGCAAGTTCGGACGACCCAGCAAGCTTCCCCGATTAGGAGACGTCGATCCCACGGGGTCCTACTGCCCCTTTCCCGAAGATTGGCTGATGAAGAAAATGGGTACGAATCGTTCAGGGTTTACTAACAATGTTACTAACTTTTGCCATTTATTTGAATCGCTGCAGTTCGCGATGAATTGTAAATGCTTATATACAGCGTGTTTCAATGGATACTTGACTCTACTCCATGTGATAAAATTGATGTCAAAATGCATCCTCTGCGTGTGCTAGAAAATTCAGAGGAAGACAGAATATCAAAAATGTCGCAAGTCTGTCTAAGTCGCCGATTATTAACAGTTTGGCAGTTGGTATTGAAATTAAAAAAAAAACAACAAAAGCAGTAATATACATAAATAGTGTGGACCATTAAGAACTAGGAGACCTTTCTAAAAAAAATTGTTACGCGTGATTTTAATGATTTTTTTATATGTATTAGCTCTCTAGATGTATTTATTGAACCTATTACGATTATACCAGCTGTTAATCCACAGTCTAGGTAGTATGATTTTGTTGCTATTTACTTTACAAATTAAAATATTTACGTAAAAACAATACGTTACAATAACTAATAACATTTATTTAATCAAATTACGTTAAAAAAGCAGTGGAAATAATTGGAATTTTGAAAATAAACAAATAAAAACAACAATATTAGTAAACGGAGGAGAATATCAAAATTAAATTGTTACTTATTTTCGAATATTTAAAATGTCCAATTCTTTCGGTTTATGTTTTTTAATGTAGTTTGTTGAAATACATTTTACTAGTTATTGCAATAGTATTGTTTTTACGTTAACATTTTAATTTATGAAGTAAATAGAGGAAGAATCATTACAGATTGATAATAATTTTCAGTGCCTTCTTCGTTTTTAGTGGAACCACAAATTTATTAAATTTAGAACTTTTAAGACTCAATAATAAAAATATTCTTTGATACGAATTCAGTACATCAGATTGCTAGATTTTTAATTAAAAAAAAATCCCTAGTAGGGATTTAGAAGGGTGTCGTATGTCTTAACGGACTTACACTGTATGTTTTTTCACTTTTTGAATTTTTTAGCATATGCTATAGATCACCCTTTATGTACAGAGTTAAAGGTGTCAAGTTTTTGTTTGAAGCACACGATATGTTGAGGGTAGGTGTTACAGGTTGCTTTTAGCAGGTACTTGCAAATGTATTGTGGTGGAGGAAAAATGAAGTTGTAATGATATTTTATTTTTCTAAAAAGATAAATATCTACAAAGAAATATACAAGGTGTCTATAAAAAGTCTTTACAAAATTCTATCACATATTCTTTGGATAAAAACATCGATTTAAATATATATGTACTTATCTTGGGTGCTAGACAGCATTGAACTGTCAAAAATGCTTTTGTTATAATTTTTAAACTACATTTTTGCAGATATAAGTTGCCTAATAATATTTTATACTTACAGCCCTTCGCGTGTAATAGCGTAGAAACTTGAAATATTCAATTTCAAAAATATTTCCGTTTAGAGAGAGAAAAAATACTTTATTTTACGGAAAAAGCGCATTTGACAAACATATCTGCTTAAATTTGAAATGGAGAAAGTTAACATTTCATACCTATGTGGTATCCAGAAAATGAAAAATGAAATTATTGTAAGGGTGAACTATCTTTATATTTACTTTTTCATAAAAAAAATATTCGAACATTTTTGTAATAACGTTCTTACAATGTTGAAGGCAAAAATTATAGCTTCGTCTAAATATATACGAGGTGTGGCAATTAAGTTCCGGGAATTTGTCAATCAAAAAAAAACGAGCAAATTAAATTTCGCCAAAATTTTATTATCGACCCAAAATAGTCTCCCTCTAACTGTGCTCTAACTCTACACAACGATTCCAACGTTGTTCCCACGATTGGAAGCACCCTTGGTAATCCTCCGCAGTTAACCCGTTCAGCAGCACGGTTACAGTTACTTTGACCTCCTGTATGTCGCCATGATGAATTCCCTTCTGGTGCGACTTCATCTTGGGGAATAAAAAAAATCGCAAGGAGCAATATTGGGGCTATAGGGTGGATGTGGTAACGTTGGAATTCCTTTTTTGCTAATAACTTGCACAATGAACGAGGAATGGGCTGGCGCGTTGTCGTGGTGCAAGATCCAGCCTTTGTCGACGAGTTCGGGTCGCACACGGCAAACGTGGGCCCGCAGCCGTGCTAGGACACCAACATAGAACTGTCCAGTCACTGTCTGGCCGGCAGGAACATATTCACGATGAATGATGCCGTGGATATCGAAAAAAAACGATCAACATTGCATTCAGTCGTGACTTGGACATCCTCGCTTCCGTTGGCCTCTCTCAACCCTTTTTCACCCACTGCTGACTTTGTATACGGGTCTCGGGGTCATACTCAAATATCCAGGTCTTATCTCCAGTGACTACTCGACTCAGTCAGTCTCTACCATCGCTCCGAATGCGGGACAACAAATCCTCGCAGATTGTTGACGTTTAACTCGTCAGACAACGCACGAATGCTTAGGCGTCGGTCAGACGTGATCAGTGCACGCAAACGGTCAACATTCGCGTCAGTACGAGAGGTGACGGGAGCTCCTTCACGTGGATCGTCTTCTATCGATTCACGCCCCTCCTTGAACCGTTTTGCTCATTCAAACACGCGTGTTTTTGACATGCACTCGTCTCCATACATCACCTGCAATTTTCGAGTAATTTGAGTCACTCATTTCCACAACGCCATTAAAAAAGTTACTTCCAAAAAATACACATAAAACATAAACCAAACGTGTTATCGACTTCAACCTTGGAATGAAACTAAAAGGAAGGTCCTCCCTCTCTAGAAAACGTTGATAAACGATGCAGTGTTGCCAGTTTCCGAGTCATAACTGAATTCCCGGAACTTAATTGCCACACCTCGTAAACTGTATGTACAGTTTCCATAATACGATGTTTTTAGTTGGTCCATCTTACTGTCCCCAGAGCTGTAGTACACTAGCTGCCATTGGTTGAAAAGTGGATTTCTCCGAAAACATAATCTGTTGGTGGAAGTTTCGTTTCATACTTCCAGTCCACAGACAAAAATGAAGATGTTTCACTCGTTGCCTGCCTCTAAAATGTAGATGAAACTTAGTTTGTACAGCAGAATTTTATTTTGTTTGAAAGTTTTTTTTATGTGATTTTTTCACAACTCTTACAGTATCTAGTAGTATTCTGAGTGTCTCCGTAGTAACTTCGTAAGATATCCATAATGGCTGTAAAAGTAGCACAGTAGAATCTGTTCTTAAAATGTTTTAACTTTTTTATGTAAAGACGACTGAGTTACATGCAGACCTAGATATTTTTCTTGAACTCTTCTATTACTTGACGATAACTGTTATCAACCTTATTCTATTAAATATTCTTTTTGCTGTAAAATCATTATACCTAGTATAGTTTGTTATAATTACTGAGTCTTTTAAACGAAATACTGTAGCACAATAAGTGCTAGTATAAATGTAAGTCTTATGACTTTCATATTTTGTATTTTTCTGGATGCTCGTACATGGAATGTTGACTTTTTTATTGTTTTATTTTAAATACAAAGAAAACTTTTTATAAATTGCACTTTTTCCCCTAAAACGTAAAAATAAAGTTTTTTCTTTTACTCTATCCATGGAGATACTGTGGCATACCATGAGTTTGTAATAGTTTTGTCTGACAGAACTGTCAATAACCTACTAAAATTCTTAAATTTATAAGTAAGAAAAAAGCACTATTATACCTATTTGAAAAGTTCCTGTGTAGCATGGCTTGGTTTGAAAACATTTTAATAAAAACAGGAATTTACTTGTCACCATATATTTTTTCATATAATGTGATTGATATACATGTACAAAATAACATGCAATTTTTCAATACAGGGTATTCCTTGTTCAAAATTAATATACATACTACAGCCCAGTTCCAAAATAGTAGAGAGTGATTCATTTTAGGGAGTACGGGAGGTAAGAGTTTCAGGAGGCAAAGTTCCATAGGCGTGTCACTTGAGAAGGATCCAAGGAACATAAAATTACCAAAAATAAGTTGACGTTGAGCCAATCTAGTACCATAATAGTTTAGTTCGGTATAACCACATGAGGTGGATCGTCATAGATGGCGAAGATAAAAATTTAATTAGTTTTTAGATGGGTTGTCAAGGTTTTTAAGGATTGTCAATTTTGAAAGATTTGTATTTTGAAGAAACATTTTGTAAACTTGGAAATATTAAATAAAGAATTCATATTGACAACAAGAGTTTACTTCAGAAGAAACCCCCCCTGGAGAAAGAATAAGAGAGTCCAGTTCACACAACACCAAGTTCCATATGTGGCAAAACAGTTGTATTTCTCATTCTCTTGACTACTATAAATTGTAAGCAGATTTATACCATGAATCACTCTCTACCATTTACGAACCCTACCTATGGATAAGAGATCAGTAATGTTCTTTTTTAAATGTGTTCGAAAAGTTGTACATGTCTTCGTGTAAAAGTTTAGATGTCTAGAAATTCATATATTATTATATAAATAGTCATCATGCCAGAAGATTCACAGTGTTTTAGGTAATTTCAAGAAATTTCTTAACGACTGAGATAGTTTCAGTAATAAGCCATTTCTTTTCATTGTTTGCTTGACATTTTCTGCTGTTTCGGTTAAGGCTTGATGGTGTAGCATAATAATGTTTTGTATAGTTACGGAAATGAGAGGAAACATTAATTTGCTTCACCCTTATTTTGCCTAGAAATGTTTTTAAGTCGTTCAAGCGTTATAAACACCACTTTTCAGACACAATAAATGTCAGCATTCTATGAAAATATTGCATTACCGGGATTAGAATTGTCACGAATTATTACGGTTCTCATATTCAACGAACATATGAGGTTAGGCTTATAGCGATCTACCTCATTACATTTTTAACTTTTATAGCAGATACATTTTAATATTTACATTTGCCTGTTAAATATAGGGATTCGTTAGTCTATATTCCTTTCAAAGCTTCATGATAATTCAAACCTCTGCTTTCGGCTTCGATGTCACGGGATTATGTTTTATTATGATAAAATATAATTACAAAATGTAACTTGCGTGTTTCACATCAATTATGAAATTCTCGGAGGATTTTTACTCTCGCATTTTAAATTTCAGTCAAGTTCAGAATAGAGGTTGGAAAATTATTGCTATAAAATGAGATACTTGTATTCGTAATTGAATCTCGAGTCTTCACCAGGCTAAGAATATCCTCGATTGTAATGCGTTTGGCATTGTAAATGGAATTAAATTTCTGAAATAAACTTGCACATTGTAAGGATTTAATTATAGAACTACGTTTATATAAAATTTATAGCAGCGTATGGTGTACAAGATGATTTTTTTTTCATTGCAAATTGCAAACTTGTACAGATCGATTTTTAAGTTGATTATTACATTTTAACCGTGTATTCGACGCATTAAAATAGGCTATATTTTGTAAATCCCAAAAAATTAAATTAATATTACTGACGCACAGTACAGAACAGCGTTTTTTTTGTTGTCTTTTGTATGTTGATATTTTTGGCCTGTCCTGACCTGTAATTTTAACTCTTTAAAATTATTGTTTGATGAGTAAAAAATTCTGAGAATTATGCATTATGATAGTTATTTACAAGAAGTGTCAAAATTTAGCTGCTACTTTCTCAAGAATATTCCAAATTTTGTTAATCTTCTCTAAATACCGAAAATTTCTCACTATCGCATATGGTGAAACAGTATGTCCACGAGTGAAAAAGAGGGAAAGTATTTTTATTTTTGATTTTACGAAAAAAGGCATTCTTGATTAAAATTTTTGCTTGTCTTTAAAGTGCGGCTCACGTGGAGACCTTTCATGTTGCATATACAGGGTGATTAGAAAATCGGTAATCGGTAATTTTCGTAAAATGAAAAATAAAAATGTTTTCCTCTTTTCCACTCTAACCGTGAACATACTGTATATTTGAATAAACAAATTGTAATTTTCAAGCAATATGACAACAGATATTCTGTCAATTTGTGCTATTAACGTGTTTTTTAAAATACATCTTTTATTTCAGAATATAACAAAGAAACAATAACTACAGACAAATTATCCACTAACAATACATTGCATTATTTTTTAAATCAGTTATTTCATTGGGACAGCGAAGGATATGAGTAGGAAATGCCTAGTTGTTATTTTAAAGTATATATGCTTTATAAGTTATTCAATATAGTTTAAAAATATAAAATTTGAGAGTTGAACAATTTGTGATTTTCTATTTAACAGAAGTTAGCTGAAAACTTAAAAAATGTCATTTTATCAATTTCCCTGCTTCTCTCTGAAATTTGTCACCATAGCGTACCCTTCTGACATAAGTTATCAGAATGATGAATTAAAATCCAATTGTTTGCTTTGACGAAGTAGAATCTGATCGGAACAGGGAATTAGATTGATCGAGAGGCATATCGAAATAAAAAAATGCTTAAAAATTGCCACTAATGACAAATTCCATTAGTTCGAACATTATTGAACAAATCATAAAATGTTACTTTTAACTCATTTCTTTAACAATCCCACAAAATGTAACAACAATTGTTGTAGTATATTCTCTTACATACAAAATGTTTTACAACTCCTAGTATAGGGTATGTAAGCCTGACCCAAATAAATTCGTGTCAGGATTAATTTAGCGGATCTAATATCGTTTGATCGATGAAAACACAACCCAGGGTTAAAATCTAATTTCGCCTTGTATAAAATAAGTCGCGTACGGTAAATTAAAGCTTCAGTTTCACAATTACGCTGTAGCTTCCAGTCTTAGTTAATATCGTTTCATTTAGAAATAGCTTCATTAATCTCCTACATTTCGTTTTGATTAAGGCATATAGCGTTTCTACACGTCTAACTAAATTCGATTTACAAAATGAACTCCGCTTATATTCTTGTTTTTTTTTTAAGAATTACTTCGTAAGCTTTACATGTGTAAATTATGTTATTTTAAAATGATCATCATACTTAGGTTCATAAGTTATCGAGTCAGATTTGACTAAAAGTTGTAAGTAACTTTAGTGCAATAACAGATTCAAGTCGAAAGGCACCAGCCACCCCATTATATTAAGTATCATTGGTGCATACTTTGCTAAAAACTGTTTAGGTGTTTTTTCAGTGGTTTTTTATTTCTTGTTTCAGATTTTAGATATTTGATAATATAAAGTATAAAAGTCCATTTACATACATCAGTGACGTATCAGTTCAGTATCGGTGTTATTTGTAGTCGATCACTGATGCCAGTTTACACATATCCGTCTGTAGTCCGTAAAAAGGAGTTAGTAAACGATAAAATAAAGTGATCTGAATATATTTATCATGCAATTGATACAAATTTTGTATCAGCTTGTTCATCCATTTGAAACAATAACAAAATCTTGTCAGTTTATCAGAAGAATTACAAAAATACCGTCACCGGCATATTTAAAAGTCACTGAATGGACATTGCAGCAGTACATTGATACGGCACTTTGACGGATGTGTATAAACACGCCAATTTAAAAACTAAGCAACGATTTTTTATTCTTCACTGATCGACCACAACTCACACTGATACTGAACTAATGCGTCGCTGATGTATGGGCTAACGGTGAGCGCTCTATAAAACGATATATAATGTCTGTTCCAACAACCGTCGAGAACTGGTTCAGAACCGTGAGAAATGTTTGATCAACACCGTCTTACGTCGCATTCGCCGAGAGTACATTAACAACTGAACTGACTGACTAATTCTGGACGGTTCGGAATCGATTCTTGCTGTGTTGGAACAAACCCATAGTTTTCGCTCAGTAACTCCTTAACGGATAATAATAAAAATATGCGGTTTTTTTAATAGGCTATATATATTATTTTACGTCGACGCTGAAGTGTAAAATAATTTTTTTTAAATTAATTTTGCATATTTTCAAAATTTCAAAACACAGCGTCGACGTAAAATAATTTTTGTAGTCTATTAAAAAAAACCGCATATTTTTATCATTTTTCGTTGAGGAGTTACTGAGCGAAAACTATATCCCTTTGGATCGAGCGCGAGTTGTTCTTCGAGAATCACAGTCCTGGTCATGTGGCTTGTAATCATTTATGAAGGCACTGTATTAAGGTGTATTGTATGTACATTGTGCGCATTTTAAAACTCGCGATTTCGTAGTATAATTTTTTCAAAATGGAGATGTTACTTGTTGCTAATGCGTTGTTATATCAGTAAAAGGAAGAATATCTGATTTTATTGTATTTGTACAAAGAACGACAGAAGGCAAAAACATATTTTTGAACCGAGAGACTCAAAAAGGCTAGTTCCAAATGTCAGTAATGTGCAAACACGGATGTTGTCAAATTTTAGACCCTTTGGCTTGCAGCTACTGGTAACAACGAATAGAAAACAATGGAGCAGTTACATGTAAACCCAGATGAGCTAGTGACGCGATTAGACGTAGCGACTAAATGCAGATATACCGTGCCTTAAGTATATTAAAGGTACGGATTCGCTGGTGCGACTGCGGCTGCGACTCGCGACTGCGACTCGTTGCCGGCCAATAAGCAGTCTAAATGCTGGAGTTGATGAGAACATTCAGACTGTCTATTGGTCGGCGACAAGTCGCAGTCGCAGCCGCAGTCGCACCAGCAAATCCGTACCTTAAGGCTGTAATGTTCGCAATTTTACAAAGCCGTTTTTAGACGTCCACGCGCCTTCATATTTCTCCTCAATGGAAATTCGTATTAAGATGGAGCAAGTTTTAATCAACTAAGTATATTTTATTAGACAGCAGAGCCATATTTTCAAAAAAAAAAAAAATTAGATCTGAAAAATATTTCGGTCGCAATATTGCCCACATTTAGGACTGCAGTAAGACGTTGTTAGGCACTATTATAAAAAAAAAAGCTGTAGGCTAGTAAATCAAGTCTTCATATAACAGACAATTGCCTCAGTTTTCAATTTTTTGCATTTATATTCATGAAATCTGTCCGCCAAGAAGACATGTTTTGCTAAATTTCTGCATACAATTGCCTAACTTACAGGGGCACAAACTTAAACTTGGCGTTGAAGGTGCTGATGGGCAGAGCCTGATAAACACTACACTGTTTGGCCGAACATTATACCCTTAAAGTCTCAGTTTTATGTTTCATTTATTTATTTCTAAAAAACATGAATGTGTTGTTGAATATACACAATTTTCATTTTGTATCGCTGTACGAAGCTATTTAATCAAATAAATCCAAAATCGTAGTAGACAAAATAAGTATCAATATTTGTTGAATAGTTTGTTATCGTCATGCCCGTTGAGGTCCAACATATTGATCCCACAAATTATCAATATTTTAATGCCGTTATGTAACCTTTCATAAACTTAAAGAAAAACCCAATGACCCTAAACTTTCTCAAAAATGTTTACGTCATTGTGGACCAGGCAAACGTTTTTGCCCCAGTGCCCACTCTGGCTCTCAACGGCCCTAGTTGCACACTCAGATATACATTTATTTTTTTTAGTATTCATACACAACCATTTTTAACTGCTTTTTTGCATGCCTTGAAAGCATTTTGCATGGTGTAATGTTTCAAGCTACTAATTATGCTTTAAGCCTTATTTAATAATGCTAGATGAACAATGTTAAACCGTGCTTATTGTACAGGGTGATTTATTTAAGTTTCTAGATGAGTTTACACATTTTATTTTTCGCGGAGAAAGTAAATGCACCCCGCACAATCTAAGCAGAAAAATGCTCTTAATAATATGTTTAACTAACTTGCTTTAATTAGGTTAAGTTGCTATTGTCGTACTGTCTATTTTGTCCTTACTATAAAGGCGCCATTATGTGGACCGGTGCAGCACTGCCTTAAAATAAAAAAATTAAATTTGTAATTTTCCGCCTGTGCGTTTTTATGACAGGGCTCTTTCGCAGATGCTTCAGAAGTTCAGAACTGTCCTAAAACAAGGTCTATTAAACCATACTGCTAACAGAATTTTAAGTACTTCAAGATTACACGAGTTGGTCCCTTGAAAATCGTGGGTACGAGCTAATGGCCTCTAAGGACGTGGCTGTAATAGTTGTTTGTTAGAAATTTCCCTTTGTGTAACGTTAAAATATTTAAAAAACACCGACGCAGGTATGTTAACGCACTTTCTGTGAATAGTAAACTCTGCCATTCTTATTTAGAATCACATCTGACATTGGAGCGTTTTTATAAACTAACGTTTTAATTTTACGACTTGTCATATTAAAAGGTTAAAAGATTTTTATTTTAAGGCAGCTGAGTCAGAAATAATTCATTCGTTTTACACAATTAAATCGCAACTACATTTTCTGCACAAGCGTGGGCATTTTTAACTGGACAGTAAAATTGTAGCGATTTTTAACTGCACAATTTATTTGTAATGATTTTTATTGCACAGTTAAATCACAACTACATTCTCTGCACAGTTACAGCAACGATTCTCATTGCATAGTTAAATCGCAATTACATTTTCTGCACAGTTAAATCGTAGTAATTTTTAACTGGATAGTAAAATTGTAGCGATTTTTATCTCCACAGAAAGTGTAACGATTTATATTCCACAGTTAAATTGCAGCTATATTAACTGCGCAAATCAACCGCAGCGATTCCTATTGCACAGTTAAATCGCAACTACATTCTCTTCACAGTTAAATCGTAGTAATTTTTAACTGGACAGTAAAATTATAGCGATTTTTAACTCCACAGTTAAATTGTAACGATTTATATTGCACAGTTAAATCATAGCTACATTAACTGCGCAAATAAATAGCGGCGATTTTTATTGCAGAGTTAAATCGCAACTATATTCTCTGCACAGTCAAATCGCAGTCATTTTTAACTGGGCAGTAAAATTCTAACGATTTTTAACTGCATAGTTAAATAGTAACGATTTATATTGCACAGTTAAATCGCAGTTATATTAACTGAACAGTGAAGTCGTAGCGAATTTTATCTATTTTCAAATCGCTCCGATGCATTAAGTTAATTTTAAATATTTCAGACATAATGGAGCCTTTAATGTTATAATTTAATATTGTACAACATGTCTAACATTTTGAATTGTAGCTGAAGCTGTTCCGAAACCCACAACAAGGAATCTTGTGGATAGTAAGTACATGCACCTTTTCTATTACTGAAATTGTTTAATTATATGCTTTCATAATAAATTGAAAAAAATCATAGTAAAGTAATAAATAATTTTATTCGAGAAATGTTTGTTGCTTTAATTTAAAGGTTGCAAAATTGCACGTCAGTGATTTTTTTCAACTTTTATTGGATTATGTAAAGCGATTCAATTTTGGTTTTTTGTGTGATAAATACTTATGTGCATACATATATTAAAAATAATACTTGAGAATTTTTTTCTAAAACATTCAAAATAGTTGATGTCTAAACGTAAACCCTAAGGAAATCATTGAGCCCACAAAAGTGATATGGGGTTGACACAGATTAACGGCCGGTCACACGACACGTTAAACCGCTAGTCTCCAAATTTCCAAATGCAAATGATAACTAGAATACCTATGTCACAGTAGAATCGATATCATCAAATTTCACATCACTATCTAAATTACTAGGCAAAGGGAATTGCCCTAGGTCTTTTTTACACCCCGACAAAACAATTTAGCTTCATCGGCTGTATTTTGGTTAAAGTAAGAAAAATATATTACTTTATTTATTTTAGTTATTAAGTTTCTAAATGTACATAAATATTTTCGTTACTCTTTGCTTAAAGAAAAAATTATGGAAACGATGGTAATTGAACAAAATTAATATTCAAGTCATTAAATAGTGTATTTTACATAGTTTCTATCAAAATCAAAATAATGCTTACCGGGTTTGAAACTATTTAAAGGTTGAGAGGAAAGTTAAGAAAGAAAAAGTAAAAATTTTATTATAATACTGGAAAAAATTGCACAAAGTACAATCGTTTACAATAATAATGACACTTTAAAAGTTTATGAAACCTTTTAACTTTTAACATTAGTCCATAGTTGTTTCACTCACTAGTAGAGATTTAATGAAATTTCTACTCAGAATTTCCAGAAGTTCAAAAACTGTTTTGAGGGAGAGTCATTACTATTGCAAAAGCATGTACCTACTTACTGTTTTGAAGAAAAAAATGTTATAAATTCGTTCAGAAACTTTATCTAGGTTTTGGGTACTTGCACAATGTAATTTTAAAGTATGGTGTCAAACTGGAGCAGAAGACATTACATTTTAAACAAAAGATATCTTATGAACACAACACGAGTTCGAAAATGTGCAGTAAAAAAATACAGTTACATGATTAACGCAAAGTTTACAGAATATAGGTATATTTGACCACGTGTCTATATTTCCAGTGTTTCCCACCTGTCATTTCTGGTACACATTTGTACGCAAACAAGATACATCGGGTTGTAAGTAAGTAAGTAAGTACCTACTGGTGCTATTACATAAAATGTTTACACACGTCAAACAAGAAACATGGCTAAAATCATAGAGTTAAAATACAATTACAATACAATCAAAAAAGAAAGACACATCATACATAAAAAACAACTATAAAATCCAAATATTACATTTCGATTTATAATTTACAATTAAATTTGAAATGTTATGATTCAAAAACTCATCCAGTATAAAATGCATTCAACTTAAGATACTTTTTTAAAGTACTTTTATAATGAATGGCACAATGATTTTTAACATTGACTGGCAACTTGTTATAAAATTTAATACAATAATAATTTGTCCCATCTCTAGTTCAGTTCAATCGTAGAAAGTTGTGCCTGATTTGGTTTTTGTTTCTGGTTGAGTATTCGTGATATAAATTGTTTAACTAAAATCTAATAAGATGTTCTCTAATGAAAACAAGGAATTCAAGAATAAATACGCAGGACAGAGTAAAAATGTCGTATCTAATAAACTGCTTTTTACAATCAGCTCTGTACTGAAGACCGGCAATAATTCGTAGCAAACTAAAAATGTTTGCAGAATGACTTCAATTTGGTATTGAGTAAATCATATTGGACGGAAAACTGCGTAGTGGGCTGTTAATAAAGTTGTTGTCGAGACAGAATCAGAAAAAAATCTTGTTATAAATATGACTTAGACAGTTCAGAGATGTGGTTTCCATGTCATTTTTTGGTCAATGTAAACACCAAGGAACTTGGCCTGAGGAGTATAGTTAGCTGCTTCTTCACCCACATGTCGTAGAGAAAGTAAAACTGACTGTATTTTGTTATTGTTAAGTAATAATCTATTTGCAAGAAACCACTGTCTAATATTGCGATGAGTTATTAAAACGTTATTCTTCAAAATATTGTGGTTATTTTCAGTGTTTAAAACGGTCGTGTCATCCGCGAAAAGAACACAGTTACAATAGGTTTGTTTTGGAAACTATCAGATATGTCCGTCCAACTATTTATTGCGTCAAATTCAATGGTAACGCGTTCTCAACTTAACTCGTCGAATATTTCTGTCAGTTTCCAAACCGTTTTCAACTGCTGCAAAAACAAGCCTATTGATTATCACTATTTGGCAAATCGTTTATGTATATAAGAAACAACACAGGTCCAAGAACTGATCCCTGCGGCACGCCATACTTGATAGCAATTTTGTCTGACTATTTGCCATTAAGATAAACATACTGAAATCTATTTGTTACAAATGATTGCACCAGTGAAACACTTGAATTATTGAAGTTATAATAAAAGTTTTTTTTTAGCAGAATATCATGACTTACACAATGAAACGCCTTTGTTAGGTCGTAAGGTCTGTAATACTACAGTTCTCAAAATTTGACAAAATTCACTCAAAGATTTTACTCAAAATAGATGTTAATGTTAGATGGATCATCTGTAGGTCCTTTTTTATGGTTGCCATTAGGGACCGCTTATATTCTGTAAACTTTGATGAAAGTGCTTTGGCAAAAACGCCTATTCTCTTTCCGTTTGATACTCTACATACATATTTTAGAAACACCATACAACGGCAATAGGTATTTTGGCAAAAATTTTAACAATCGATCTTTTTTAGTTGGTATCGCCAACTCCATCCCCTTCATCGGTTTCGGGTTCTTGGACAACTTCTTCATGCTGATTTTCGTAAGTTTTTCCAATCGATAACCTACTATAACTAATTATCCAAACTCTAGGGCGACTACATCGACTTGTACTTAGGCTCGTATTTCTGCTTGACCACCATGGGGGCGGCAGCTTTGGGAAACACACTTTCCGATATCCTGGGTATAGGCACGGCCTTCTACGTGGAGAGATTGGCCAACAGAATCGGTTTCAGCCCGCCAAAACTGTCTCCCATTCAGTTGGACATGAGTTGTTCCAGAAACTCGGCCAACTTCGGACGAGTTATGGGGGTGACGTTGGGCTGCCTCTTGGGCATGTGTCCGCTGTTCTTCAAAAAGAACAAAGAAGAAGCCGAGGAATCAGTCAGGGGAGATGTTAAGTGATCGTCAGTAGTTACTTAAGAACTTGATGCACCGTAAAGGAGTAATTTCTGGAGGCGAAGGTTCCATATCAGTATAGGTAGTTGTGCAATTCGAAGCTTAGGCTGTTAAAAATCTGTCGCTATCAAATTGTAACAGGTGAAGATAAATGTAGGTAAAATTTAATATAATTCGCGAAATACACGAATCACTAGATGGCGCTGTAAAAATCAAGATGTCGGAAATAGGGGTGATCAACAATTTGTTTACAAATGCCGCTAAAGATTATAAAGCTTTTAATTGCCGGGAATGTTGTGTTTTATGGTGTAAATTCTTTGAATTAACGTAATTATTAGGAGAAAGTGTATTTTGGGAAGTGTATCAAAAATGATTATTTTAATGTAAGCCAAATTCGTAGGATACATATATATTGTAAATTCCTAGTATGCTCGTAACCTAATGATTCGGTTCGAGATACAATAAGACTCTTGGACTACATGGGGGATTGTGTGCTATCTCTGAAAGATGGTGAGGGCATTTTAGGCAAGTACATAATTTTCCGTGGGGAAGAACGTGATCAACCCCAAGTTGTCAGTAGTCTGCTTTAGGTCATCAGCTATCCCATGTAACATCTACTTTATTAAGTTTAAGTAGTGGAAAAAATTGGCAGTACAATGTTTAATACAGATTTAAAACCTCATCCTTACATAATTCATAACATAACCTGCTTGTTATAATTACCTGGCATAAAATCCTCTATAGAAAAATGTTTGCTACATACTTTAATGTATTTTCTTATCGATTTTACGATTTTTAATTTAGAGTCTCAGAGTTTCGGATAGAAATATAGAAAAATATTAAGAAACAAACAAAACTTCACACTTCTATTGCGCAAGTAATTTGTTATTCACCCTTACAGCAGTTCCGAAATCTATCAACAGATGTCAGCCACGTCGTGATTTTCGCCAATATGTTGCTCGAATCTTGAGGGTAGTGATGATTTTAAGTGTCGAAAGCGAAGTAATACGATGTTGATATTGTTTTCTACGTAATAAACTTTCAAGATGTTATTTTTTTTAAACGTAAAAGTACCTACGTTCATTTATTCTGCAGGGTCATCTTTTATCATAAAGATTAAATTCTAGTCTAGTATAGTCGTTTGAAAAAAATAATATATGCATATATTTTGTAGAACATTTTAAATAAAATGTTCCGATTGACAGTATTGTTTATACATATGCAACGCGTAAAACCCATTGCCCCTCAGGTTTTGAGAAAAAAACTTGTAAACACTGCTGTGTTGTACGTTGGTAAATACAGAAAATGTAATTTGATGCTAGTGGATGCGAACTTGTGTGTAGACGGAACGAATTACGCTGATCGATATCAGTTAAATTTAACTTTGTATAACTAAGTTGAAATCATTTTGAGTATTAAGTATTTTCAAGTCAAATAATAATAGATGCATACGTGATATTTAAAAGCACTTATATTTAAAGCAATTTTGATAGTTCAGAACGCTTAAGCAGTCTCTCTTCAGAAGACATGATAATATTCATTAAGGTGACCGTATCCCGCGCCGTAAAATGATCAAATTTGTGGTGTTTTTAGGTACTGAAATCTCGAAAAATAAAACTCGTAGAGCAAAAGTAATATCAAAAATAGAATTATTGATGTTTTGTTTATCCACTTTTACTATTTAAACTTTCCTCAAATAATATAATAACTTTTAAAATGCATTTATATGACACACATAATTTCGCTATTCTAACCCCACATTTTAACAATTATTTTCACATACTTATAAACAAAAGTGAACAATCTTATATGCAGAACTATGTAAGTTTATGTTATAACAATGTTTATATCTATAGTTGAATTTAAAAAATACGTACTTAGGTATATTGAAAGATTTCAGTATCTAAAACTGTGCTGGATAGATCGCTTTCTGATGTTAAATATTGATTTTACTTGGTACCTTTGAATATTTGCAGGTGGCATGAAATAACATCCTTGTTATTTGCTAAACTCTATATTATTCAGTTCTTAAATGTCTAAAATTATTTATATTTGTAGAAAACACTTTTCAGGAATACGGCGCCCTTAAGTGAAATGTGGTTTAAAGTGTTATAACTTTTAAATAAAGAAGGTCTCAGATCAAAGTAACAAAATATTTTGGCACCGTCCCTGTTCTATAGAATATACGTACGAGTGTTAAAGACACTGCTTCGTAACGTTTACGAGACATGTTGGCGTTTGACCATCCCCCTAATTAATGAGTTTTTCTAGTCTTTCCTCATTCCTGCACTGAATGATGGTTAGGGTATAGGTACCTGGCCGAAATACGGCTTACTTAATAATAATATGCATCTCCTTCTCCCGCACAACTCTCCGACTTCTGGCTAATTCTCGTAATTAGTATAAGGGTTAGAGATAGTGTTGAAGAATCATGAGGACCGAAATTAATTTAAAAATAATGGAAATAAAATACTTACTATAAATGAATATTAAGTAATGCACGTCATATAGTCGCGGTAAGAATTCAGACGACTTACGTCACGACTGACGTTACGCAATTGTTTTTATTGTCAACGTAATTTTCTATACTTGGTCGCGTTAAATACAATATTTTTTTGCAATTTGGTGCAATATACAGTGCAAACATTTAGTGTAGTATGTATATAGTTATTATAGTTTTATTATTCTCAGTTTCTTAATTATTTTGATGGAAATATAATGAATTATTCATTTGTTTGTAGGACGTAAGTCGTCTGAATTCTTGCCGCGACTATACACACATTTGAAAATGCGCGAATCAATCATCTGGTGAATTTGATTCGTCACATTGTACACAGTTGAACAATGCAGGGTAGGCCTAGGTTTCACATAATACTTTTGATTTGTTTTCTGACTCTTTAGACCACATGTTGCTTAAAGAAAATTGTTAATTTTCACAATTTCTGTAACCCCCGTGAAGGAACTCACTTACATATTTTAAAAACACCCTATATATGAATATTGTCTTTCATTTATTATACGAAAATAAAAGCAGATGTTTTGGAAAAATTAATTTATCATTTTGACAGACAGTGTTTTTCAGCCATGTATCATTATTACTTTTGTAATGTGTAAAATCAATAAAAAAAAATGTGACACTTAAAATTATCCTATACTTCAATATGTATACTGTGAGCAACAAGAATTAAATTTTAGCATATTTTTCATATTTTAAATATTACTTTCTGTTCCTTTTAATTTTTGTAATAGTTTTTACAATTGTTTGATACAAGGTGTTTTCTAAAAGTCTGCCTGAATAAAAAGACCTAAATTAATTAAGGGCGTATAAATTCACTGGTTTTTATGATATGGGGTCTTGAAATAAAAAAAAAATCATATTTATGAACAAGCTTCTGAAGTATGACATGAAATTAGTAACCACCTTGTATAATACACTGCTATGTTCGTACCTACCTTGTTTTTAATGTAACTTAAATATATTTATAAGCAATAAATTATTTATAACTTCAAGTCTTTAATATCTAGCAATACTTAGGTATCTTTAACGTTATGCCATATTTATTATTTAGTGTTAGAAGAATAAACGTTGTACATAACTGTTTTTGTTGTAATGTATAGAGATATATGTGAAAAAAATAAAATAAATTATACTTACAATATGTCAGCCCATACGTAGGACCTACGTATATTGGTAAATTATATATATATTAAACAATCCTGCCAGTGCTATACAAAATTATTTATACTGCCAGAAATTTAAATCTATCTCTAGGTGACCCGTAGGTATATCTATTTTTCTATCTTCCATACAAAATATATTTCTAATGGTATAAGTAATTTTGATGTTTTGAAACTAAGCTGCTAAGAACCACTTGAAAACTAATGTTAAGTACAAATTGAGAAAATAAATATATATGTATACACACAAATTGTTGTTTTTTCCCTGAACCTGATCATTTAAAAAAAATTAAATTGTATTCCCTAAATGCAAACCCAAGTGAACAATTCTGAAGTATGGAAAATATAATTAAGAATGTAGAAATTGTAGGATTTAATTCATAATATTCAAAAATATGTTGCTGCAGATAAATATTATACAGGCAGTTAGGGTCTTGGACATCTGACCAAATTTTTTTTAAGTATTGGTAATGGATTTATTTTATACTGTACTGATTTATGATCCAATGTTCTATTTTGTTCCACACATACACAGAACTTTTTCACTGACAAAACAAAGTACCCGTCGCTCTTGTGGATTCGGCGCCTATGGTTATAAGACAAAATTTGGTTGTCACTTCTATACCTTTCAATAATTAAAATCTTGCTTATTTGTTGTTTCTAATATATCTAATTTTTCTGTTCGAATTTGTAGAAATTTTTACTTGAATATAAATTACACAGTACATAGTCTTATTGGCGTTTGGGAATACTAATGTAGGCAACCAACATGACGCCAGTTCGTAAAGGAATGTCCTCTACGCACCCGATTTACGTTGCATTCCCAGTGACACCCGTCGCCAACATCATCGGTCACGTGACGAGAGTACGGTGCTACGTGTACGTCGTGGAAGCCAAAATTTCACTCTGAAAGTACCGTAACTCCAAAAGTTAGGCAGAGAACTGACGTGACACCTCTTGAAAGGATTGTCCCAATAAATTTAACTGTGATTTTGTAGTGGATAAGTTATAAAGAACCCATCAGGATGGGGAGTAAGTATTTTTATAATACGTGCATCTAAAATGTTTGATTTATAACTTATAACCTATACGATTTGGGCATTTTGTTTGTGTGCTTTTTGTGGTGGTGTTTAACCCGTGTTGACACGTATGAGTTTGCTTTCTAACGTTATATTTTTGTTTCAGTAAAATTTCTAGAGGTTATTAAGCCCTTCTGCAGTATTCTGCCAGAGATAGGAAAACCAGACCGAAAGGTATGCAACATTTCTTTCTGACAAGTTCTTGTAAAGTTGTGCCTCAAACGAATTCTAAATTTATCTGAAACACGTTTACAATGCGTATTACAGTTCATTTTTCTGTAAGATTTGGGAAAACCAAACATTTTTCATTCATACTTTGCAACAGCTGTTTTCAGTACATGTGGCATGTTTCTTGTTACAGATCCAATTCAAAGAGAAAGTATTATGGACTGCAATCACCCTATTTATTTTCTTAGTATGTTGCCAGGTAAGAAACATCTCAATAAAACATTAAATGGAGTAACTATAAATCCTTCTTGTGTTTTTTAGATACCACTATTCGGTATAATGAGTTCAGATTCTGCAGATCCCTTCTATTGGATCCGTGTGATTCTCGCCTCAAATAGAGGTACTCTTATGGAATTAGGTATCTCACCCATTGTAACGTCAGGACTGATCATGCAACTGCTTGCCGGTGCGAAGATTATCGAGGTTGGTGACACTCCGAAGGATCGAGCCCTCTTCAATGGTGCCCAAAAATGTAAGTCATGAAACAAATATGTGTATTAATCAACCTAAAATTTAAAATTCCTTTCAGTAACTATTTGCATACTTTTGAAACATATTTAAATACACATGCATTTTAGTTGTCTATTCCATCCATGAATCTATATTAATTACAAAAAATATTCCATAAATAGATTGTGTAATTAAAAATAAATTTCATTATCTATTCCAATTCTGATCTGATATTTAATTATTTAGTTGTCATGTCGAATACTTCTGTTGAATTAAATTTGGAAAGTTGGCTACTTTATTGTAATAGTTATTTTTTCCTCTAAATTTTTTATGTTGATGAGACAATAAATATGCTTTAGGTAAGTAGGAAATTTTTTTTGATGTTGGGTAAATTTCATATGCACTTGCATATCAAAATTGATAAATACTTTAAATAATGGTCATTTCAACATAAATTACTGGGAAATTTCTATTTGATATACTTACAGGATGACCAATAAAACTCTCATCACTATTTTCTGTAGAATGGAAACAGATGTTTGGGTTTTGCAAACATGGCTTGATGGACCTGCCACATACTTTCATACCGCTATTATTGTTACTACCAATATCGACACACAAATGACTTTATGATGCTACGTTTTTTTATTCTGAAAAATTAAAGTGCTTTTTCTTACAACAATTAGGTATAGCACAAAATTGAAGCTTTTTGGTAGGTCTCTTAAATCATGTTTACAAAACTAAAATGTCTCAACTGAAATGTATAGAAGGGAATAAATAATTGAGTTTAAATATTATATTTATCAGTCGTATCAGTGTTGTAAGATTTTATTTGTCTACTTTTATTACAGTAAACAACCATTGATTTCATTTAGTTCATAACAGTTATGAAATATACCTTCCTAATTACCTATCCATATAGATTTATACAAAAATTTAAGTGTTGAAGAAAAAGTAAAAATTTGTTATTATAAACATTAAAGTCACTGTTCCAATAACTTTAAGGAATTTTGTGTTCTCTTTTATGATATGGAATATTTTTAAATTCCAAGGATATAAACTACTGTGTGGTAATAATAAATGGCATTATCGAGATGTCATATTTTCAATTCGATATAATTTTTGTAATCTTTGAATAAATTGTCAATTTGTAGGATGTCGTGAAATTTATATTCATACCCTGTGGTGTTTGAGAGATTTTGGCATTTTATCCAAAAGTTTCTTGTTTACACAGGGAGATAAATCCAAGAGTCCCGTGCTGACATAGCTATTAGTGATTACCATAATAATATTTATTATCTAGTCACTAAACTCTATCCTCGGCTCCGTTTACTCTTGAACAGCATTATATTAATCTAGGTCTAAGGCCTCAGGGTGACCATTGTTTTGAAACTAAATAGGATCAAATAAAATGTATAGAATATAGTAACAGATTTTTCTCATCTGTATTGGCAAAAAATGGAGTGAATTTTATCTCAGTTATGCTATTAACAGTAATATAGAGGGTGTAATAGAATGTCAAAAATGAAGTTAAGTACTTTGTGTAAATGAAAATATATCTTTCCTGTTAAATATTGATTGAATTAAATATTTTCTTTTATCTAAAAATGTAAGATCAATTAATTGGTTTTAATTTTTTTTTGTAATTATGGTAATGTCAAAAAAAAGCAGAAAATTTGAAATATTGACACTAATTTAGTATAAATATATACAGGGTGTTTTTTGTTTTTTAAGACTTGTAGAAAATTCAGGAGCGTGTTACTGATGTGAAAATAAGAAGGAAATTTCCTATAAACAATTTTGAAGGACAATGAAGTTAATATAAAAAAACATAAATTTAGTAATATTTCACACTCAGTCATTAATATCAAAATTTGGGTGATTGATTATGGTGTAGAGAGCTATTTTTTTTTATGTTAGTAATGTTGGTTAGTATTAAAAACAATATAGGTATGCCACTGTATTTTTTTCTTAAACTGAATAGTCTCCTGAATTCTACAATTTAATTTTAATAATACTAATTTAATAGATGCTAGTAATAAATACATTTAAAAAAATTGTTGAAAATGTCCACCTCAGATCTATAACGTGCATCAGCCCCTCTGTTTGTGTAACGTACATGTTCGAATATACTTGACGTATTTCATATAGGGCATCCAGGTTTTTTTATATCAACTTCATCATTTTATATCTCAAAAACTAAGAATCGGCATATATATGTTTATAGGAACTTCATATTTTAACGTTAGCAAGACACTCCTGAATTTTCTACATGTCTCAAAGAAACACCCTGTATAAATAAGGGGTACTCTCTTTGAACACAAATAAAACTTTAAACTTATATTCATGTTTTGTGTGCTAGCAATTTTTAAAATCATTTTATATTTATCTTAATTATAGTTTTATAGAATACGAGTAGGGATTTTTTTAGAGTGTTGCCATCTAGTATTATTCATAAGTTTGACCAGTGCTCTAACTATAATTACTATAAAAGCTGAGTTCTTTTATACAGTATTTTAGTGTGGTGCTTGTTCAAAAAGTTTTACAAAAACTCAAATAAGTATGTAAGCCTTGCTTGTTATATTTTTATGATATAGTTAAGGCAGTCAGTAAACTTTAAAAATTAAAACACTCTCTCTTGTTTTTAGTACATATTACAGTGTAGTTATTTAAATTATCAGATCTGACATTTAGCCCATTTGACATCACTTTAAATGCACTAAAATGTCAATTCTGATATTTCAAGCACCCACGACATTATTGCCACTTGTATGTAGTCACTAAAAAGGTTGACAGGGGTTTTACAGAACAGTGGCCACCTAGTATTCTCATATTCAAGTTTGACCAGATGTCCAACTATAAAGATATAGAAAATGGTTAAATTTAAAATATTGTATATTCAGTTGTTTTGCATTATCTTACTCATATTTTACCATTGTTTTTTTTTTTCTAGTATTTGGCATGGTTATTACTGTGGGACAAGCCATCGTCTACGTAATGACCGGAATGTACGGCGACCCTGCAGAAATCGGTGCCGGAGTGTGTCTCCTCATCATCATACAGTTGTTTGTCGCCGGTCTGATCGTCCTCCTCCTCGACGAACTCCTCCAAAAAGGATACGGTCTCGGCTCGGGTATCTCCCTCTTCATCGCTACCAACATCTGCGAAACCATCATCTGGAAAGCATTCTCGCCAGCAACCGTTAATACCGGAAGGGGAACTGAATTCGAGGGGGCTGTAATCGCCTTATTCCACTTGCTCACCACGAGACAGGACAAGATCCGTGGACTCCGCGAGGCCTTCTACCGTCAAAACCTGCCCAATCTCATGAATTTGCTAGCCACCGTTCTCGTTTTTGCCATAGTGATATACTTCCAAGGGTTCAGGGTGGATCTACCCATCAAGAGCGCTAGGTATCGTGGGCAATACTCCAGTTATCCCATTAAATTGTTTTACACTTCTAATATTCCTATTATCCTTCAGTCTGCTCTGGTATCGAATTTGTATGTCATCTCGCAAATGTTGGCCGTTAAGTTCCAAGGCAATTTCTTGATCAATCTGTTGGGGGTGTGGGCGGACGTTGGGGGTGGTGGCCCAGCTAGATCGTACCCGATAGGAGGGCTGTGTTACTATTTATCACCGCCTGAAAGCGTCAGTCACATACTGGAAGATCCGGTTCACGCCGTTCTGTACATCGTTTTCATGTTGGGATCTTGCGCTTTCTTCTCGAAAACTTGGATAGAAGTGTCGGGAAGCTCAGCGAAGGACGTGGCAAAACAGCTCAAAGAACAACAGATGGTTATGAGGGGGCACAGGGACCACTCCATGATCCACGAGCTCAACCGTTACATTCCGACCGCGGCCGCTTTCGGGGGTCTCTGTATCGGAGCTTTGTCGGTGCTGGCCGATTTCATGGGGGCCATCGGTTCCGGTACTGGTATCTTATTGGCCGTCACAATTATTTACCAGTACTTTGAGATCTTCGTTAAAGAACAAAGCGAGATGGGCGGCATGGGGGCCCTCTTGTTCTAGTTAGTTTGTAAATCGAGATATCTGTGAGCGGCGGCTCGACTGATATTGTGATTTCGTTAGGTAGATACTAACTATTGGGGTAGTTTTTTTTTTTAGTTGTTTGTACCTTATCGTGCCGCAATAGTTATTATTTATTCGTAACGTATTTGTCACTTTGTATAAAGTGCAGTCTTTTGTACGAAAAACGTTGGAAAAAAGCCAGGAATATATTTTTCATTGTATATTTACATACATTTTTGCGTTCTTGGACGTTTGGAGATATTTATGTGTGGATGTCCATACCTTATTTTATTTTTTACGTTGTCATTCACCATCATTCAGTACGGTTGTGTATTGGTCATTTATTTGTTGTTAGATGTAATTTATTTAAGTAAGTACAGATCATAATTTCTGGAAATGTGTTTTATTTATTTTTTTTGGTGCATTGATTTATCATTATTTTCCCTAAATTAAGTTGTTCTATTCTAACTTCTGCAGAATTAAATTATGAAAAAACCAATTAATTTAAAACAGAGTTTTGAAACTTGAACATAAAAAAAAACTAGAGCAAATACAAAAATTTGAACCTGTAAAGCAATATTTAATAGCATTAAAACATTTGTGTATCAGAAACATTAATTTTTTAAAATAGGCTATTATATAAGCTACGAACTTATATACAGGGTGTTTCTTAAGTAGAGATCAAATATCCAGACGTGTATTCTGTGGTCAAAAATAGGAGTATTTTGTTATATAAATGCAGGGCCCTCGGACACCCATTGTTCAGCTACAGCAAATCAAAAATTAAAAAAGATCAGTTTTTAATTTTTAAACCGCTTGAGATAATTTAACCAAATTTGGTGTACATATTTAGTATGACAGTAAGTATGAAACAGAAAATTACCACCTTGGGGTATCATCAATCATTATTTGCCAAAAAATATATATCACCCTGTATAATAATAATATCTCATTCTAATCACAAGGATTAGCCCAGAAGTCGAAGACTTGTGCGGGAGAAGGGGCGGCATATTAAGCAGGCCGCATTTGCGCCCAGGAACGACTTATGTTGGTAGGCCCTAACCACCATTCAGTGAAGAAATGAGGGAAACCTGGAAAACCTCATTAATTAGGGAGGTAGTCAAATGTCAACCAGTATCAATCTCTCACATTGACCCAATCCAACATTCTTCCATCCTACCATACCCGTAGAGAGGGTGCCAATCTCTCCACGAATATAGCATATACGGTCTACCGACTGCGGGAGTCGAACCCACAGCGATCTAGTCACCTCGATTCAAGTACTGACGCCTTAAACCGCGCGACCACTGACCAATCCAATAATAATATAATACAATAAAATAGGTTATCATATGAGTTTTTGTTTCTTTACACTTTTTATTCCAAACCAATTAACAACAAAATAGATTTTTTGATCAAGTGCACTTTTACAATACTCCATTTTTTATTGTATTAGAAAGGTATTTTAAGCTAATATAAATCAAATCTCCTACAATTCCTATCAATGAAGTCATATGTATGTTCTCTCTGATATTGTGGGTGTCCGAGTAGTTAGTTTCACACAATATTATTAATACCTAAAAATATAAAAAAAACTCCTTACATTACTTAAAATATAAAATAATTAATTAACAATGGAACAAATATTGGAAATGGCAAAGAATATAAATTAAATTTTATTTTTAATTTTCGACACTGTAGCTGGACAATGGTTGAACCCCTGGATTTTTGACCTCTACTAAAGAAATACCCTGTATAAATTCGATGAAATAAACCATTGATTTTATGCTTATATAACCAATGAATAAACCGAATAAACTAAATATCACAAAACATATAACTAGCTAAATACAGTGTCGCAAATGTTACAAATATATTTTTGTTTTCATATACAGGGCCGCCAGTCAAAATAATATAAAATTACATTTCAGTGGCCATACTGAGCTCAAATCAAACTCTTTTGGTTAGTTTGTGTCCAATGTGTGCGAATGTATTTTATAGCGGGAATTTTAAAATAATTTAATCATTCTGTACTTGGAATTTCTGTTACAGAACAAAACGAGATGTCTTCTATAATTTGTAAATCAAAGTATTTGTAACCGGCGGTTCGACTGGAATTCTGATTTTGCTATAAATATAAATTTACGATTCCTTTATGCATAAGTACCTCAATTTTTTAATCAATAAGCGTTCTATTCACTTAATGAAGGTATTTATTAATTAGCCTTGAAAATATCTGTCTTATCTTGCAGTTGCATAAGATTCATAATTTTTTAAATGGAATTAGTGATTTGCCACATAAAATAAATAATAGTAAATAGCGCACTTACACTATCAGTAGTTTGTTTTCATTCATTGTGAAATGCAATAAAAGTTTATGAAAATTGTCTACTAGTGATCTAAATGGTATTTTTTCCTAAAATTACAAAGAAAACAAGGGGATATAGCAATTCAAACAACTAGAAATTATTTGGTGTATAATAGATTTCAGGGTTGTAATATCATGACCTTAACTAATTGATTACTGCAATTAGAATTAATAATTTTTAGCATTAGCTGGGAATTTTTTACCTGTCCTTGTTATTATTGGGCTAGGCTCTATGGGGGCGAACTCGCTATAAGTAACCTAGGTTGCCCATATACATTTCACTTCCTGTTAATGGTATTACGGCTGTTGCGGTCTTAACTGCTGATCAGATAACGGTGGCTTTCAGAGTCGTGCCGTAGCAACGAGCCACTTCCCATGCTTCCAAACGTTTCGCCGCTCACCACCCTCGGCATCTTCAGTGATGACTCCAGAAAAGCTTCGCCGCAATTGTAGCTAAGGCTAGGGGTGTGCACAGTAATTTTGGTACACAATTTATTTGTATCAGCATCATGAATTTAAACAAGATATACCTAGTGATATTTTTTGTGCAAGATATTGCACCTGCTTCATCAACTGTTACTGTGCTTAAATTCTATTAGTTTTTGTCCAATGATATGAGCAAATATTTATTACGGCATTTTTAAAATGATCTAAATATAATATTTTCCAATCTTTACTGTCAAAAAAATATTTATGTTATGGAGAAGTGCAACTAAGCAACGTGTTTTCTTTTCTTAGATTCATGGTAAATATTACATACAGTGCTTTCGAAAAGTAACGATTAAATTTATTATTTTTGAAATTGAGAAGTTTTCGAAAAAATCCCTTGGCACATCGCTTTTGTATTTTAAAAAGACACTTTTTGACATACGACCCATATTTGTGACGTCATCGCTGTTCGAGATATGACGTCATCAACATTTTTTTAAATAGCAACCTCCAATTTTGAGCTTGTCGTTCTACATATACATACATCATGAAAAGTTATGGTGTTACATAACAGAAATTTCAAGAAAATAATGTTTGAAGATTTTAAAATTTAATTTTCACAGTACTGTGCACCTCCTCATTATGCAACACCTGTCCGTGCTTATTTAGATGAGCTGTTCCCGAATCGTTGGACAGGGAGAAGGGGGCCGATTGAGTGGCCAGCCAGATCGCATGATTTGACAGCACTAGATTATTTCTTGTGGGGATACTTAAAAAACAAAGTATACGTTACTAGACCGGTTAATTTAGAAGATTTAAAAGCAATAATTCGTCAAAAGATACATCGTATACCTCCTGAAGTTATTGATAATGTCCAAAAAGAATTTATTAATCGTCTTGGCTACTGTCAGGCAGCCAACGGTGCACAATTTAAACATTTAATTTAATCGATTTTTTTACATAATCATGATCATTTTCAGTATTGTGAAAATTAAATTTTAAAATCTTCCAACATTATTTTCTTGAAATTTTTGTTATGTAACACCATAATTTTTCATGATGTGTGTATGTAGAATGACACGCTCTTTCAAATGGCATTGTCAAAATTGGGGGTAGTTATTTAAAAAAAATGTCGACGTCATATCTCCAACAACGATGACGTCACAAATGTGGGTCGTTTATCAAAAAGTGCCTCTTTCAAAAACAAAATCGACGTACCAGGGGATTTTTTCGAAAACTTCTCAATTTCAAAAATAATGAATTTATTCGTTACTTTTCGAAAGCACTGTATAACAATTTAATTATAAAGTGCGGTAAGAATTTAGACAACTTACGTCATGGCTGACGTTACGCAATTGTTTTTATTGTCAACATAATTTTCGATAGTTGGTCGCATTAAAAATAATTATTTTTTGTAATTTAGTATAATATATATAGTGCAAACATTTAGTGTAGTATATAGTTTTACTATTCTCACTTGTAATTTCTTAAATATCACGAACTATTTATTTGTTCGTATGACGTAAGTCGTCTGAAATCTTGCCTTAATCTTGGATTAATAATTGAACGGGAATATTTGTTCTACTTTTCTGTTCTACATAAAAATTATAGTACGGTTTTACTTATAAGAAAATATAGAACTCATCGAAATATAAGGGTTCCTTATTACTTCTTTAAAATCTTTTACTTATCACCAGTATGAACCATTAACCGAAGTTATCATGCAAATACTGTTTAATTATATTTTTGTAACTGATAAATGATTATTCTAATTTTGTGGTGATAATAGTAAATAAAACTAATATTAAATATTTTGTCTAGTATTAGTCCTTTCTTCATATTTGTAAAACTTTTGAACAATAATTAGATATCACGTGATCAGTTATTTTTATGTATAATAATGATTAGATATCTCCTTTGGTTATCACTATTTTTATGACCTCTGGTCCTCCATGTCTTCTAAGTCATTATCCTATATTTATTTATTAAATAGTAGTTTATCATGGTATAGTGTAGAGAACGGTTTTTATTCCCTTAATTACCATCGACATGTACAAAATAATAAATTTTACTCACAAACGAATTAATGTAGCAAAAATAAAAAATTTTAGATATGTAAGTGCTTCTAGTTCACGACCAGAGGGTCCGCTATTCCCTCATAAAGATGAATTTCCCTCCAGACATATCGGTCCTAGAGATAGTGACGTTATCACTATGTTAGATACCTTAGGGTTTAAGGTAAGTACTTATATACGCTATTTTTTCACTCACAAAAATTTTTTTAAATTGAATACGACAAGCTACACTAATTTTGATAAAATGATACATTTTTTAAACCAGTTTTCATGTATACAGGGTAAAGCAAAAAAATATATATAACACGTTCAACTTTTTTAAATGAAAACTCTTTTGTATTTTTAATCAATCACTTTGCTCGGCGCGTCTGAGATTTATTTAAATGAATGTTTTAATGGCCGTTTGATTTGAAGACGCGGACCAATAGACTGGCCTCGAAGATCACCCTTACACCTATGGATTACCTTTTATGGGGTTATTTATAAACAGTATGGGGATAAATATAGAGTGTGTTACATAAAGATACTTAGAATTTCATGGCAAATTGAATAAAAATACTTAAAATTTTCATTTCAAAAAGTTGATCATAATACCACAATTTATTTATGTTTCATCCTGTATACATGAAAACTGTTTTAAAAAATGTCTAACTATAAATAAGAAATTGACGGGTCCAAGTGATTTTCCAAAACACGAACACCTGATTTTTAAATAAATTATTCCATTTTTGTCTCGCACTGTATATCTGGTCACATTTTATTTTTTATCTTTGTTTATATTTATATAACTCTTTTGTTTTTTCAAAAAAATATTTATATTACAGAGTTTGGATGAATTAACTGATAAAGCTGTACCAAAAAAAATTAGTTTGTCAAAGCAACTTGACATTGAAGAACCTGTTAGTAAGTATATATCTGATATTCAAAACATAGTTGTTGTCATGATATAATGTTATAACAAATTATTTGAAGAAAAATATTTTACTATGCTAGGCTATGAAATTAGCTTTTAATTTAGCAATTACAGCACGTGTATGACAGCTTTAAATATTTACAATAATATGGTATTCCTTACGAAAATATGTTTATCAGTTTACTAGGGTGTCTCATAATATGCAAGGGTTATGCAAGTGTCAGTAGCGAACCGCGAAATTTTTTCATGGGTAGACATTGAGTAAAAAATTCAAATTGGGCATAAGTTCTTATAGCATGTTCAATTCACAAAATTGTCACTTGTAAAAAATAAATACCTAATAAGAATGTTATTATCCATTTTCTACAAAATATATAAAAAGAATAAAATATATCAAATAAAACGTAAAAATAATATTGGACGAAATAAAACATTAAACAATATAAGGTTTATTTTATTTTAATTCAAATCGATGGGTTTTGGCCGTAGCAAAATATTTAGTGATTGCATTTTTAGGTCAGGTCGCTTTCGGGAATTCTTTAAATTCAACTTTATTTTGAAGATATAGAAGAAAAACAATACTTGCTTTTAATATAAACGATTGATCCTCTATATCTGCAATCTTATTAGGATTATATTTTTTTATTACACACATAAAATGTAACGTACAATATAAATAGGGTCATAAATGTGACTACCGAGTACCGATGTCACCGCCATAAATTAAATCAATATCCATCAATTCCGAGTTGCTATACATGTAAGCCATTTTTACCACTTGAAAAACTAATGTAAACACTAGCACCAGAAATAACGTTGTTACCTACTATCGGATCGGAATCGGATTTCAATATTCGGAGTCGCCTGGCTAGAGACAACAGTAGTCTAGCGATGTAAAATTGAAAATACTAAAACTTTAATAATTTTCTTCTCGGAAACTATAAAGATTTTACAAAGGGAAACTATCTTTTATTTTTCGGCTACTCTATTAAACTTGTGAGCGGAGAGAACACGTGCAGCATATACCTACCATTCTATTATAAAATGTCTTTTGTTTTTAACATATACGCAATTGCTCCACTAAGTTGTCTTTGTCTTGCTTCTTGACAGGCGAATATGAACTGATTAACCGCATAAGAAAAATAGCGGAACGTAATAAAATATGGAGGTCGTACATTGGAATGGGCTACCACAATTGTTGCGTACCTCATACCATCATGAGGAACATCTTTGAAAACCCTGGCTGGACCACACAGTACACACCCTATCAACCAGAGGTATGCGATGTTACATTTTAGTCCAAATGATTAGATACAGGATCTTGAAGAAACGATAGTTCATAGTAGATATTTCTTTTCGAATTAGGTTGCCCAAGGACGCTTGGAAGGCCTACTGAATTACCAGACGGTGGTCACCGAGCTCACAGGCTTAGAAGTGGCCAACGCCTCACTCCTGGACGAAGGCACAGCCGCCGCGGAAGCCTTGTCCCTGTGCTATAGACAGAACAAGAGACAGAAGCTCTTGGTATCGAATTTATTGCATCCGCAAACGATTTCAGTGGTTCAGACTAGGTGTCAGTCTTTGGGGTTGACTGTAGAAGTCAACGACGTGTTCGAGGTGGATTTCTCCAGTCGAGAATATGCCGGAGTCTTGGTACAGTATCCGGATACTGAAGGCAATGTCCATGACTTCAGCGGGGTTTCTGAGCAAGCCCACTCGCATGGTAATCAATTATACAGAGCTTAGTTTCTTAAAACAAGTACATGATATTAAAGCCACACGAAGGGCAACACTTATAAACTTACAGGGTTTGCTGTATAATTAACTTGGGTAAAAATATTTTCATTGCTATTTCAGTAACCTTTGATATTCGACCATATGTTTATTAAGCTTTTTTGTTCACTTTTGTCCCCTGAACACTCCTTTCGAATATTGGGGGATTTCCCAATCACCCTGTATATCAATTTCAGCTTCTATTAATGCTTAAAAATTAGTAAGAGACCTCTTTGACCATTTATAAAGCTTCTTTTCATCTCCAGGTACATTGGTATGTTGCGCCACAGACCTACTAAGCTTAACACTTCTGCGACCTCCCAGTGAGTTTGGTGCCGACATCGCTGTGGGTACCAGCCAACGTCTGGGGGTTCCCTTAGGCTACGGCGGGCCCCACGCTGGTTTCTTTGCCTGTAACCAGTCCCTTGTCAGGTTAATGCCGGGAAGAATGATCGGCGTCACTCGAGATGCTGCCGGAAGGGATGGCTACCGCTTGGCATTGCAGACTAGGGAACAGCACATCAGAAGGGACAAAGCTACGAGCAACATCTGCACGGCTCAGGCACTGTTGGCCAATATGGCGGCTATGTTCGCCGTGTATCACGGGCCTCAGGGTCTGAAGGATATCGCTACGAAAATCCATAACTTTGCTTTGGTAATTATTTTTTAATTTAGTAAGATTAAGGCTGGTTTCGCAGTGCCTGAATAAGCCGTAACCATTTTTTCTCATTTATTTTCCGACAGAATAATTTCATTTTTAACTGTAGTTCTATTTAATAATTATCTATTACTTCCTCGCGTTAAAATTTTGATAATAAATTCAGAAATACAGCAAAAACAATTTTCGATTTTTGGTTCCCTTATAAGCGGAAATTCGGCCACGAGCAAGTTATAGATATATTTTTTTAATGATTTTTCACGTTTGTCCCATACCAATATATACAAAAATGACTGAGAAAAATGGGTTCAAATTTTCCAATAATTTCTTAAATTTACTGAAATTTTAACTTGGTACGTGAGACGTTTGGGTGGAACTTGAAATAAAGCTCCGCCTTTACACGTCACAATTCATTCATAAAATTCGAAGATGTTACTCCTATAATTTAACAGAGTGATAGACAGGGTGTTAATATAAAATTGATAAGGAGAAAATAAAATTTCCAATTTCGAGGAAATTTTATTTTTGAAGATTTAACTTCGGAACGGTTATTAAACCTGCGAAAGACCGTTCGTATACAAAGTGTTGAAAAATTTTTCACCATTAAAAAAAACTTTAAATCAAGAGAGCTAAAAAATTGTTTTTGGTAAAACGTCTAACAAGGGTTCTTTAGAATAATAATTAACGAAAAATACAGGGTGTTTAAAAGAGCCCAACCAATTTCTAAAAACCCTAAAAATGAAGGGAATAAAAAATTTTTGATCAGAGATTGAACAAGGGTCTATTAGAATATTAATTAATACAAAAATACAGGGTGTTTAAAAAAACTACAATTTCTAGTAACCCTGAAAATTAATGGATTTAAAAATTTAAAAAAAAATTTAGATGAATCTTTCAAAAAGGGACTATTTATTACCTTACTAATTAACGAAAAAATACAGGGTATTTTAAAAAATTAACCAATCTCTTAAAACCCTCAAAATAATAAAATTTCAATAGAGTTTTTGATTAAACTTTTAACAAAGGTCTATTTAACACTAATTAATGAAAAATATACAGGGTGTTGAAAACAACTTAACAATCTCTAAAACCCCTAAAAATTAATGGATTAAAAAAAAATTATATGAAACTTTTAAGAAGAGTCTATTAGGTCACTAATTAACGAAAACATACAGGGTATTTAAAAGAACTGAACCAATCTCTTAAAACCCTCAAAATAATAAAACTTAAAAAAAGTTTGTGATTAAACTTTTAACAAGGGTCCATTACAACACTAATTAACGAACAAAATACAGGGTGTTTATCTCTAAAAACATTGAAAATTAATGGATTTAAAAAAAAAATGATGAAACTTTTAACAAGGGTCTATTAGATCACTAATTAACGAAAAATACAGGGTATTTAAAACCCAACAATATCTAAAAACCCTAAAAATTAATGGAATAATAAAAATGTTGTTCAGAGATTTAACAAGGGTCTATTAAAACCCTAATTAATGAAAAAATACAGGGTGTTTAAATCTTTAAAACCCTGAAAATTAATGAATTTAAAAAAATTATATCTAACTTTTGACGAGGGTTTATTAAAATACTAATTAAAGAAAAATATACAGGGTGTCTAAAAAGCTTAACAATGTCTAAAACCCTAAAAATTTATGGAAATACAAAAATTTTTGATAAAACATTTAACAAGGGTCTATCAGAACACTAATTAAAAAAAAAATACAGGGTGTGTAAAAGCTTAACAATTTCTAAACACCTTAAAAATTTATGAAAATTCACAAAATTTTTGATGAAACATTTAACAAGAATTTATTAGAAGACTAATTAAAGAAACAAATACAGGGTGTTTGAAGGAGCCTAACCAATCTCTAAAAACCCTAGAAATATATGGAACTACAAAACATTTTTGATGAAACATTTAACAAGGGTCTATTAGAACACTAATTAACGAAAAAATACAGGGTGTTAAAAAGCCTAACCAATCTCTAAAAACACTAAAAATTTATGAAACTACAAAACATTTTTGACGAAACATTTAACAAGGGTCAAGAAGCAATTAACGAAAAAATACAAGGTGTTTAAAAGGCTAACCCATCTCTAAAAACCCTAAAAATGTATAGAGCTATAAAAAATTTGGATAAAATATTTAACAAGGGTCTGTTAGAACACTAATTAATGAAAAATACAGGGTGTTTAAAAGCCTAACCAATCTCTGAAAACTATAATAAATAAAAATAAATTTAAGGAAATATAAAAATTTTTGATAAAATATTTAACAGGGTCTATTAGAAAACTAATTAACGGACAAAAATATAAGGTGTTTAAAAGAGCCTAACCAATATTTAATAACCAGAAATTTATGGAATTAGAAAATGTATTAACAAGACTCTATTGGAACACTAATCAATGAAAAAAATATAGGATGTTTAAAGAAACCTAACCAATCTCTAAACAACCTCAAAATTGATTTATTTTAATTGTACTTTATTTAATTTCTGAATTTGAAGGTAATTAATTTTGTAGGTAGGTATAGGACACATAATTTATAATAATTACGTATATTTATATAACATAAGAATCTGAAATAATTAATGTACTGAAAGAAATAATCACACGTTATGCAGATTATTTATTTTAGTTATACAGTGTGTATAGTTATTTGTATAGTGTGGTGAGTAATAGTCAATGTGCAGTCATTCATAAATGTTTAACTGAACTACTATTTTCAGTGATTTTTGTTTAAAATATTTGGCCGAAGTTTAAACAGGATTATTTTGCAGGAAAAGAATACGTTTTAATCAAATCTTTTACAAAAGTATTACATTTCAAATATTTTTACAGTATATAACAACACATATGCGATTTATAAATTAGACATTAATTCTAAATTGAAAAGATCTAACTTTTTAACTTTTGGAACCACAATAATATGGAAAAAAATATCCAAACGTCAAATTGTATTATTATTTGCACTTTCATACATTACAGACAATTTAAACTACATACTTATATAAATAATTTTATTTAATTATGACATTTTTACTATTTCAGGTAACATATGATCAGAATAGAAATGTTTTAATTTTATCACCATACATTTCCAAAACTGATCATCTCTTTCAACCTATAATAGATAGATACACAAAATAATTAATGGGCATAAATCTTTACTAGATTGTTCTTAAATTACCTTATCTACAACCATTCCTAGAGGAGTCCAAACTATAAAATAACAGTATTTAGCCCGAGTTATTGCCATCTGCCCTTGTATTTGATAATAATAACTATGCCCTTTTTCAATTTCCATTGCCCGTTTTCATTTTGTAAAAATAGACGCGTTTTTACTATCTTCAAAGCTTACATTACCAGCCAAGGGCTCCGCATCTTGCACTCATAAAAGTGAGTATATTTTTGATGGGCATCAAACAGCAAGAATTTATTCTGAATACCTCATTTTGAGACTAAAAGTTCCTATAAATATGTTCTAAAATGTTTTGTTAACTGAAATACAGGCCCTTGAATTGTATTATTTATTTATTGAAGTCGATACGACATGGCGTTTTCAAGAAAAACAGAAAACACTGTTTATAAGTCATAAGAGGGCTTCTTCTGGATATAATTGAATACCCTTTCATATTTTCCACAAACATTAGCAAAATTTCAATTAGGCCACTTTTTTGCAAAAAATTCATAGACACCCCTCTATTTCCACCACTAAAATTAATATGTGATGATTTTCGGTGACGAATTATTTGCTCTCAAATACCTACCTTTCGCCGCAACATACTGATTTTTGTTTGTCAGCGGTTATTTCGTTAATAAATAAATAAATAAATAATAAAGTTCAACGCCCTGCACCTCAGAAACGAAGGAATTTAATATTCTTAAGTTCTGCTAATTAATAGTGAGACACCCTAAATAGAAATGTCAGAGATTGAATGCTACATGAGTTATAAATTTTAAAAGACGAAGTTTTTCCTTCCGTGAACACCCTGTTTATCACATAATAATAAAACAAATTTATCCACACAAAGAACTACATTATACACACTTTACAACTAAACCAAAAATTATTAAATGTGTCATATTGATTATTTCAGTTCACTTTTTATTTGCGGTAAATATACAAATATTTCAAGTAGATGCGAAGTATAGATATTTACAGATCTGTTATATTTATAATTTTAGAAACATAAAGTAGTACCAACAAATATAATTGCCCTGTAGATTTTGTCAATAGTATACTGTTTCAGCTGAGAAGATACATTACTGCAAATAATAATCGCCCTGTATATTTTGTCGATATACTGTTTTTGTAAATTTATATTTGAAATCATTTCAAATTATTTATGGATACACTACTACAGATATTAAATCGCCCTATATGTTTTGTCCGTACACTGTTTCTTGTAAATTAATATTTGAAATCGTTTCCAGATTATTTGTGGACAGCTGCGAAGACGGGTCAGCCGGAAGCACGCTCATTCATATCTGAACAAACGTAAAATCTACACGTGGCTGTCGTTTTTGGGCGGTTACAAATGCGTCTGGTTTTATGCGAGCTTCCTGATGTTCGCTGTCTTTGTCTGTATCGCATACAAACTGTTTTATCGTAGTGGACGGAAGCCGGGTGTTACTCGCTATGTATAAAACTGTGACACGCCTTCTTTATGAGTCGGTTTCTATCATTTGCGAAACCAGCCTTAAGGATGAAGACTGTTTCAAGTGCATAAACTATTTTTGGGCAAAAATAAACTATAAAGTGTATACAAGACGTTTCTTAAGTAGAGGTCAAGAATCCAGGGGGGTATTCTTTGACTAAAAATAAGGGTTTTTTGTTATATTAATGCGAGATCTTAGGATAGCCATTGTCCAGCTACAGCGTATCAAAAATTAAAAAATTAAATTAAAACAATTTTTAAATTTTAAACCGCTTTAGAAAATTACCAGCTTTAGAAACTTACCAATGACGGTAACATCATTATTTGCCAAAAAAATATCGCCCTGTATAATATTACAAATAAAGTGTCATATGCGCCATTGTATTATCTTCATCTTTTGTTTCTTTACACTTTTTTTGTATTCCAAACCGATAAACAACAAAATTTATTTATTTGATCAAGTGGATTTTAACGATACTCATTACATTACTAAAATAATAACAAAATAATTAATAACAACGAAATTACTTTACTATGATTTATTATTAAAAATGTTGGAAATAGCCACCTCCAGCCAAAATACATTTTCAGATCTTGAAATTGCTACTCGAACACGTGCAAAAATTCCAGGAGTAACTTTTGTCACATCACAACCAGCTATAATTTGTAACGTAAGTGATTCTCAGATTCGATGTGTATCTTGTAAACTAATGTCTTGAGATGTCCCCGATCTGGTTGGCCAAGGTTGACCTGGTTCTTGAGTGCCTCGGCCAATCACGTTATTACCGAATTTTTCATTTAAAAATGTACGAGCAGTCAAAGCAGGCACCGGTTCAAGTTCTTGGTAGAAAGTAATTCTCAAATAATACCCACCCATATATTCAAAGAAAACTGATCCACTATAGCATTAGGGTTTTCATCAGACCAAATGTGTTTATTGTGGAAGTTTATTATAGCATCTCTGGAAAAATTAGCTTCGTCGGTAATATGCCAACGGCTAAGTCAACATTTTGTTCAATTTTTTGCAAAATCCAGTGGCAAAATTGTAAACGAGCAGGATAGTCTTGCGGCAGTAGAGCTTGAATCCTTTGTATGTGATACGGGTATAACTGTTAATGCTTCATGACGAACCAAATTAATTTATGATTCATATTAAGAATTGCAGTGATTTTCCTAGTCCTAGTATTTGTGTCTTCTTCAATTTCGTCTAGAATAGCTTCTTAAAGGTCTTCCAGGAATTAGTCCTTTCTGAAATGAGTGTCTCTGAAAGACGTTGAAAACATTTCTGAACATTCTAGGATTTAGGGTTGAATGGTTTGCAAATCTTTCCGTATAAATTCCCCTCCGTACCATTTCCATTTGCAAGGCCATACATGCAAAACCATATTGGCCGCTTCAGCATTTGAATATTCATAAGCCATTGTTAAAACTTAATCTTTTTAAAAAATACACAATATTAAATAAAATGACGGCTTCTTATTATTATTGTATTGCATATTGCACCTTCCTAAAAGTAAGTAGCTGTAAAAATTCACTTGATCAAATAATAATAATATCTCTACCCCTCATTCTAATCACGAGGATTAGCCCAGAAGTCAAAGACTTGTGCGGGAGAGGGGTGGTATATTATTATTAAGCAGGTCGCATTTGCGCCCAGGAACGACTTACGTTGGTAGGCCCTAACCACCATTCAGTGCAGGAATGAGGGAAACCTGGAAAACCTCATTAATTAGGGGGGGGTAGTTAAATGCCAACGGGTATCAATCTCTCACATTGACCCAAGTCAACATTCTTCCTCCCTACTATACCCGCAGAGAGGGTGCCAATCTCTCCACGAATATAGCTTTATATACGGTCTACCGGCTGCAGGAGTCGTACCCACAGCGATCCAGTCACCTCGAATCAAGTAATGACGCCTTAAACCGCGCGACCACTGACCGATCAAATAAACCAATTTTGTTGTTAATCGGTTTGCAATACAAAAAAGTGTAAACAGACAAAAAGTGAAGATAATACAATGGTGAATATGATAACCTATTTTATTTGTAATATTATACAGGGTAATATATATGTTTTTAGCAAATAATGATCGTTGATATCCACACCTCCGCCACTGGTATTTTTTTGTTTAATACCTACTGTCCTAGTAAATGTGCACAACGAATTTGGTTAAATTATCTCAAGCGGTTTAGAAATTAAAAACTACCTTTATTTTTGCCACATAATGCGTTGGTACCTAGATTTTTAACTTCTACTTAAGAAACACCCTGTATAAACCTTGGTCCGGAAATGCATCATCGTTTCTAAAATGAACCTTTAATTATTTGATTTACAAATTTCTGACACTTTGTACAGTTTGAAACTATGCTTTCCCAACTATAAGGTCTGTACAAACCATTTTGCTTACTGTGGATTACCATAAGTAATAGCTTAACCGTATAATTACAGGTGCTATACTACGGCCTCAAAGAGGACAATAACATGATCCCCAACTCTTTATTCTTCGACACCTTGAGGATAGAACCGAAGTTAGATCCCGATGAAATCAAACAGCGAGCCGCTGAGAAGCAAATCAACCTCCGCTACTACGAAGACGGCTCCATAGGCGTGGCTTTAGACGAAACGGTGACCTTTCAAGACATAAACGACCTCTTCTACATATTCGGCGCCCCTCAAAAGATAGAAAATTTGCTCGACATATCCGCCGTGCGCGACGTGTCCATTTCCAAAAGCCAGTTCAAACGAACTTCGCCTTTCCTGACTCACCCAGTATTCAACTCACATCATTCCGAGACTAGAATAGTTAGGTACATGAAGAAACTGGAGAACAAGGACATTTCCCTAGTTCACTCCATGATACCGCTAGGGTCCTGCACTATGAAGTTAAACTCGACGACGGAGATGATGCCGTGCTCTTTCAAACACTTCACCGACATTCACCCTTTCGCACCTTTGGAGCAGAGCTTAGGGTACCACCAACTCTTCGCTGAGCTGGAAAAAGATCTATGTGCCATTACTGGATACGACAAAATAAGTTTCCAGCCCAATAGCGGCGCTCAAGGTGAATACGCAGGGCTAAGAGCCATTCAGTGCTACCATGAGGCCCTAGGTGATACACATAGGGACGTGTGTTTGATCCCTGTAAGCGCCCATGGTACCAACCCAGCAAGCGCCCAAATGGCTGGTATGCGAGTAGAACCAGTCAAGGTTCGACAGGACGGTACTATAGACGTAGAGGATTTGCAGTCGAAAGCAGAGAAGTTCAAGAATCGTTTATCTTGTTTCATGATAACTTACCCTTCCACCAATGGTGTTTTTGAGGAAACCGTGGCGGATATGTGTGATATTATACACAAAAATGGAGGCCAAGTGTATTTGGACGGTGCCAATATGAATGCTCAAGTTGGGCTTTGCAGACCTGGCGATTACGGTGGAGATGTATCTCACTTGAACCTGCACAAGACTTTCTGTATACCACATGGTGGTGGAGGTCCTGGTATGGGCCCTATAGGGGTTAAATCGCATTTGGTACCTTTCCTACCCGGTCATCCCGTAGTAAATCCTCTTGGTGAGAATTCCACGTCTTATGGAGTAGTCAGCGCGGCTCCTTTTGGATCTAGTGCCATCTTACCCATTTCATGGGCTTACATCAAGATGATGGGACCTAGAGGTTTGAGGAAAGCTACTCAAGTGGCTATATTAAACGCCAATTACATGTCTAAAATACTTGAACCGTACTATATAACTCTGTTCAAGAGTTCTACCACGAATTTGGTAGCACACGAATTCATCATAGACATAAGAGAGTTCAAGAAAACAGCTAACATAGAAGCCGCGGATATCGCTAAAAGACTGATGGATTTTGGGTTTCACGCCCCTACAATGAGCTGGCCCGTTGCTGGCACTTTGATGATCGAACCTACCGAGTCGGAAGACAAACAAGAGCTAGATCGGTTTTGTGAAGCTCTGATAACGATCAGGCAAGAGATTCGGGACATAGAAGAGGGGAGGTTGGATATAAGGGTTAATCCGTTGAAGATGGCTCCACACACGCAGTTGCAAGTTATCAATACCTCTTGGGAGAGGCCGTACACTCGCGAACAGGCGGCTTTTCCAGCTGATTTTGTCAAGCCGGATCATAAAATTTGGCCAACCGTGGCAAGGATTGACGATATGTATGGAGATAAGCATTTGGTTTGCACTTGTCCGCCAATTTTGGAGGAATACAGTTACTGATGTTGAACCAGCTTCCATTTGTTATTGTATTATAATAGGCGTTTTGAACTGGAAGACTAATTGTGATATTTTAAAAATTATTCTGTCTCATGATATTAAAAATCTGAACAAATAAGCATGTAATCCAATAATTATGCTTTTAATTATGTTAAGTTGTACAAAATAATAAAACACCTCTCGTAAATTAAATACTTGTGAATTTTATTGCTAAAGCAGTTTTAAATTAAATTATGCGGATTTTTTTTAAATGGCAAATCATCTCCATTTTCTTCCATCTAGTACCCAAAAATGTTTCCACTTTAAATATTTCTTTACTGCATTAGAAAGGTATTTTAAGCTAATATAAATTAAATCTACTACAATTCCTATAAATGAAGTCATATAAATATTTTGCAATAAATATACAAGGTGTCACGGCTGACGTTACACATTTGTTTTTATTGTCAACATAATTTTCGATATTTGGTGGCGTTAAAACTGTCATTTCTTGCAATTCAGTGCAATATATAATGCAAACTCTTAATGTGGTATATAGTTTTATTACTATCAGTTGCAGATTGATAAATATTTTGATAAAAATATAATGAATTATTCATTTGTTCGTATGACGTAAGTCGTCTGAATTCTTGTCGCGAGTATATATATGTTTGCACCTCCGTTTCTACAAACATTAACTTAGGTCCTAAGTGCGCCCCTGATAATAACGTCATCTGAAAGTGCGGCCATTAGTCGTAAAAAGAAACAGTTTTCCACGTATGCTTTCAAGGACAATAAATAATGTGGGCAAACAATAAATATGTTTATTCAATCAACATTATATCTTCAAATAACAACTTTAAGGAAATATATCATTATTTGCTACAAAATATTCTTAGAACGAACGGACCTGGCACAGCGCAAAATAGTATCAACGAGGATATTTATTATTAGGTAATACTTTTACTGCAATTTTCATGTACCCATTTGTTTATACGACCAAAACAGTTTTGATCACCACGATCGGTAAGACTGACAAACATATATTTTCCTTTACGGTTTATTTTCATGCTTTCATGGGCAACCAGATTTTAAAGTATAAGGATTTTATTGCATTGTATCCACTATATTAAACAGCAAAATGAATTAATCAATGATTTCTAAATTTTTACAGTTGTCTGCAACTATTATATAGGGTGGTCGGAAATTATTCGTTATTATTTTGGGGGGTGATTCCATAGGAAAAATTAATGACACAAAGCCCTATAACATTTCTTCGAAAACTCAAAATTAACGGGGTTATAGATTGTCCAAATTTTTTTTAGAATGTTAATTTTCTTGAACGTAATATAACGAGAAATTTTTTTAAGATTTTTTTTTAATGTTTAAATAAAAAACTGCTAAGTCATTATTTGAAGGCCAAGGACAAAGGAACACTAGTAATATGTGTACAAAATTAGAAAAAAATCAGTACACTCACAAAAAGATTTATTCAAAAAAGTTTCCGAAAAAATGTTATAGGTCTTTGTAGTATTAATTTTTCATGTAGAATCAACCCAACTTACCCTTCCAAAAATATTGATGCATCATTTCCGGACACCCTGTACATTTCAAGCATAATTTATTAATTATATTGTTTTCACAATTTTTGTTAAATATATATTCCTGTTTCAGTTTGAATTATCAATATTTCGTAGTTACAGTAAGTATATCTTAATTTTAATTAACTCAACCAAGTACGCAATTATTTTTTGAAAGAAATTTTTTCTTCCCTGATCCGCACGCAACGCGATTTTAAAGTGTGATTTCCTAGCGACGTCCAGTGTTTGCGTTCGCGAGAAAAATATAACAACAATTCAAATCAATTATTTTTATTTCGGTGGCTCTAGACATTAATTTAAAAAATATATACTCAAATAAGGTTACTTTTATATTATTGCGCTTACATTAAATAGTACTGTGCTGCATAGATAGTCAAGACTTGCCGTGTCTAAGAAATCATTGCCATTGAAATTGAAATCCATTGTTCAGTGTTTGATAGCTGCACGCTGCGGTGGTCCGCGAACGTTGAACTTCGCTAGGTAATCAACACCTTTAGCGAACGTGGTAGAATAAAAGACGTTCTCCAGTGACGTCACTGGACAACAATGGCCGCTCATCTACTAGAAGCTATTTTTGACCAGATCGCGAATTTCTCTTTTAATTCGCCATACAAATGTTATATTGGTGGTGGTTAATTAAGTGACTAAAGTGTAAAGTGATATAACAGGCATGTTTTTTTCCAAACACCTACCTATTTTACAATCAGGTGAGTAATGTTAGTATGTACCCTAGTTCTGTTTATTTCTATACGCTATGAATTGTTTGACAGTGTTATTACATGTTTTACTTGTAACTTTTATATTTATATTTTGTCCAGGTGAATACACAAAATTTCAACAGATGTATGTATTTTATGCGAGATTTTATGTGCAAATGTTTTATTTTCCCAATAAGTATTTAGGTCACTAAAATTACAAAAAAACACAGTTATTCTTATAAGGTAACAATTGCCAATTGGTGACAATGATCTGCTTAGTATTTTAGTTTGTAAGCGATTTGAATACAGTCATTTTCCTTTGATAGGTAACTTTTTAACCTCTTAAGGAACCGCAAATTTACATTTCCAGTGAAATACATTTAATAAAAATAATTTTATAACCTCTGCAAATTTGAAATTTTCAGAGTTACCATTCTATTTTATATTTTATAGTCATAGTAGACGTGCAACAAAGAACAAACGCGTTCTCCAGTGACGTCACTGGACATAATGGCCTCTCATTTGTTACATGCGGTTGTGCTTCGCGTCGCGTCTTTTCCAATTTTAGGCCAAACCGTGAGTTTTTCCTCGAATTCTGTTATATTCACTAACGTAAGTGTATAGTGGTTGAAAATTTATGTAACATACATGCCCGTTTTCTGATTATTTTACAATCAGGTCAGTATTGTTTTTAGATATAGCCTACGTACGTAGTTTTCAGTTTCTTTTTCGAGTTACAGCGATGTGTTTGGCAGTTTTTATCTTCTGAATTCCGTTCAGGTCAATAAAAAATGTCAACAAGTGCATGTCTTATAATGCCTGTAAGTCGTTTTTTATCTCAAAAAGTTTTGTGCGGCTACAAAAACAGCGTCTTTTATTAAGTAAACGATTGGTCACAAGGGCTTGACTTGCATGAACCATGACCTACTTATTCAAACTTTTTAGTATGAGTAGGACAGCAGTTGTATTGATCGGTTTGAATACAATCTTTTTTCTTTCATAGGAACTTATTTTCTTCTTAAGCTGAACATAGGATACGAAAATTTATATTTCTATATTTAGTTAGTAGAGAAGAAAAAATTACAAATTGATAAAAATTATAACTACAAACTTGGTTTTATTTCGACTTCATTTGTATTTTTGGTATAAGTATTTGCATGTATATTTTTTATTGCAGGGCATACCTAGCAAAAAATCTACTCCCCGACCTTTCCACATCTAGCGAAAATGTAAGTACCTACATAATTTGAATCATAATATACGTATCGTTAGAAGATAAAATTGAAGCAAAATGAATTTAAATCTAATAATAATTGTAGCAATAATTATTTTAATTTATTGTGATATGAATAAACTTGTAATACTAATAGAAACCTCAAGATAAACCTTTTATATGGTAAAACCAAGGGTAAAACTGGTTACAAGTTACGATTGGGACATATTTTAACGGGAAATTGCTGAATTTAAAATAAAGCAATTGACTTCAAATTTGGCTTATCTAAATGGCGCTAAAGTTTAAAAATGTTTTGTTTTTTTTTTTATTTTTGTTATACGGGGTGTTCTGGTGTTCAGCGTACAATTATTTACTGAGTACACTCGACCGAAATAACTAAAACTAAGTAGTACCACAGATAAATTAGCTACATTTATCAGTGGTTTATATCTAATATTTTATCACACATTCCTCTACTAAGAAACAGGTTCCAAAATTAAAAAAAAAATCTTTTCAGCCACATCTTTAACATTCTTCAAAGCAACAAATTGATTTTATTAATTTAACTTTGTTAAGAGCTCCGTATTCGTAATGTTCGTATGTTACTAAAAAGTCCATGATTTTCTAAATTTAACTGTAATTGTATTTTTATTTTTAAAAAATGTTAAAAATTCATATTCCTAACATAAGCTTACTTTAGAACTAAATATAAAATTGTTTACTTATATTTTATAGGCTTGTGAAAATAATTGATAAGGTCTGGCAATTATTTTCATGTAGGTATTATATGGTATTATACATATAAATAAAAGAAAACAATTTTATATCTGATACGTAAGTTTATGTTATCTGCAGTTAAATTAAAAAAAAAATAAATATTGTCATACATTTTGGTAGGTACGTAAAACTTTCGTTAGAAAGTCTTTGTTGCTATTTGATTGTTTCTTCGGTACATTATTTAAGATAACATTCTTGTATTTTGCTAAGTCTTATTAAGGTTTAGTTATTAAATGTTTCAAATATTTTTTCTTTGTAGAAACTAGAATGCAGAGCCCTTAAAATAATGTACGTAATGCAAATTTCCTTCTTAATAACTTTTGCGACCTTAATAAATATTTCCCTAATTTGAAGTAGTTCTTATCAATTTTGAACAAAAAAGGTTCTCTTGTACTTATTACTGTAAAGTAAACGGTTTCCGAGAAAAACTGAGTAGAATTTCTGACTGCATTAATTCTTTAAAAACACAATAAATGCCCTTGTTTCTATTGACAGGGAGTTCCAAATTTGATGTTGGCCTTTGGGATATCAGTAATTATAAGAGATGCAACAAAGCTTAAATTGTGTCAAAGTTCCACATAGTGGTGGAACGAATCGTTAATGTATCTCTTATAGTTTCCGAGATTCCAATGGTTATCTCGAAGTTGGAACTCCACATATATTACAAGCAAACACTTGAATATTAATTCTCAAAAAATATAATAAAATTATCACAATCTTTATATACTAACCTTAAACTTTAAAATCTGGCTGTTTTCATCCGTTACACATACAACAAACGCTAACTAGTACAAAACCACGACTTACATATCTGCTACTAAGCTAACTAGATCATAGACATGGGATATACAAAAAAAAATCTTAAAGTACCTACTTTACATATATTTGAAATATAATTTATTCTCTAAATGTAACAGGCCACAATTACCACATGAATCTGTTGATCTAGTAAGCCAACGTCGGTACATTTTAACACGGTATAATATTTAATACATTTTGTTACATTACGCTATTAGTTAACAATTGGATGCAGTCTTTTACAATATTAAAAAGCACGATGCGCTTGAACAATAAAGTAACCCGTCACTTCTTGTACAGTCCTAGCTTCAAAGGGACTTCCTTGCTTTGCCTAGAGCTCAACGGCACCGGAAATGGATTGAAAGACTTGCTCGGCGATTTCAGGGGAGACTTTAGCGGAGATTTCGAACTTGAGCTTTCCCCATGTGAGCTAACATGTAACGTAAGGGACATTTTATCCTCCGAACATTTACTGTTGAGTTTAGTATTGGACTCGCATGCCTCTGTCATGTCATCTTGAGGTCCTGAAGGATTATATCGGGTCTCGGATAGACGTTTCTCATCCTCACTCTCTTGAGTTTTCTCTAAACACCCGTAGTCGCTAAACTCTTCTTTAAAAACTACATCATCTTGAAGCGGATAGCTGCGGAATTGCGATATTAGGTCTTTGTAAAACGGTGAATGTTCGTTTTCTTCTTCAGGAACAGTAAAAGAATATTTATTTGACGAATCAACCTGATCGTTCCCGCTTTGTTTAGATTTAAAGTCATTCAAATCTGTTAAAGATATTTGTGGGGATTTTGCCAAAGGCGGATTTAAATCGAATGTGGAGCTCCTTGCGCAACCGATTCCAGAGTCAGTATCGTCGATACCAGAAGTAAAATCGCTGAAGTTGAAAGCTGTGGAAATAGTATCGTCTGATTCTTGCTTCCAAGAATATGGACTTAAGTCAGATGTATGCTCGTTATCCTTTGTTGTTTGATAAGAGAAATCTGTGTAAGTAAAACTAGTTGCCAACTCGTATTGTTCAGTACCTGAGCAGGGCTCTAAATGTTTGTATTCTGGACTCAGACTAACTAATGTAGGTGAACTATTGCTTTGTCCTTCAAGAGTCGTTTCTGGTGATGTAACCTTACAGGCTTCAGACAGAATATTTTCTACACCCATGGTATCAAGTTTGAATAATTGATTCTGCGTGAGTGTATCGTTATTTAACTTTTTTTCTTCGCAAATTCGCGTCAGATTCCTTTGTTCACTTACAGACTGCTTTAGAGGCGGGATGTTTAAGATTAGAGCGTTGTATTTTTCATCCAGACTCTTACTTTTCTCTAAAATGCTCGTATACTTGGAACCGTATTCGGGGGATTTCAATTCATCTGTCTTTCCGTCGAATAAAATCTGGGTCAGACGATCTGGGTACGTAGTAGTATCGATCTCTGTATGCGATTCATGACTGAGCTCTGGAGAAGGCATATCGGTCTGTTCTGAATGAGACCGGGGATGTTCATGCAATAAAACGGGATCTTGATAACAACTCTCCGCTAACGTATGCGTGTCTGTTTTGTCGCCCACATGAATAGGGGGTGGAGACGGGGACAGCCTTGATTGGCACTGGAGTATCCGGTGCAGGATGAGGGAATTTTCTTGTATGATTTGCAGCGCTTTAGAACTGTTCCTCCTGGCACAGTTCAACCTCTCGTCCGACTCGTCTTCTTGCCCAGTATCGTCCTCCTCTTTAAGGCATTTCACGCGGTCGGCTAGAAACCGTTCAAAGTCGAAGTTTTCGTCATCCGACTCCGATGGAGCTTTTATAGTATCAAAAGTATCACTTGTTTCACTAATTTCCGGTAAACTTTGGCTCGTGGGGCTGATACTCGCGACGTCTACGTCTAAGGTGTCTAGTTCTACAGTTTTCTCTGGTTCACTGGCACTGGTTTTAGCACTTGTTGTATTGTCAGTTCTCATAAGAATATTATCACTGTCTGGGATCAGATTGTCGTCAAATTGACACTTTTCATCGTCAGAAGATTGGCCTGAGTCATCATCGCATAATTCCGTGTCGCTGGAACTGGAGCTTGAGGTTTGCTTGGGTGCGTCCTTCCACAGTAGGGTGCTGGGAGTTTGTCTAGCAGGTGGGATAGTACCTTTGGGAGGACCCAGTCTTTTCGCTGGAACCAAAGCGCTTTTTCCTAGTAAGAGGTGGTTCATAGTAACAGGAGCTGCAGGAGGTGATTGTCTGGAAATAGCTGCAGTGAAGATGATGTGAGCTTGTCTTTGTCTTTGCTTCAGTTTCGTGTACTGCTTTTTCAAGGCGCTGATGTCCAACGCGATGCTCTGCCTCGAGTAAAGCTTCAGCTGCTTTTCCACCACCGCTTGAGGTAGAGAAGGACCCCAGGGATTGATGTTGTACAGGTAGTGCTCCCTCAAACTCTTTAGTTCCGTCAGGGGTCCTATGGCGATGACGGCTTTGATCAAGGAGTTGCCGTCCACGAGGCCGAATTCCAGCAGTTCTCTGGTGAGAACGCCCATGATGCAGTAGAACTCGTCGGCGCTGCGGGCGGTTAGGATCCTGTCCGCCAGAACCTGCCAGATCGCTAGAGCCGTTCGGAGAAGGATTTCGTTGCCCTCCAGGAGAATCAAGTCCCACACGCGGAGCACCGTAGGCTGAGGCAGACAGTTGCAGAAGAGGGTCAGGAACCTGGAAAAGAAAATCTTTACAACAAGAATATTCGTGGAGTTTGTACAGTGGGGAGGCATTCGACGTGAGTCGAACTTTAATGAGAAAAGTTTTTTGATAATTGCTTGTACTGGGAAGCGCGAATTGTTTTAGTCAGTTCGACTTGTTAAGGGAAAGTTGGAAGTTTTACCTATTTACCGTGTGAAATGAAGGAAGTAGGTAAACATTTTGTCGTTTAAATACACTGCGAATAAGAAATGCGTTTGTTAGTTCTACTTTGGATCATTTAGCAACGAAATTTTGCTTTTAGAGATATTGAGCATATAATATTTAACTCTGCTGTTAAGTGAATTTTTAACAACTATTGCTATAGTCTACATATTTTAAATATGTGTTAATGTTCTAATCTTATGTCTCATAATTATTACACATATAGAGGGTAGCTATATCGACAGGCACTATCTCGGAAACTGTTCAAGAAAGAAATGTAACAGAAAAGTTATTGTGTGTACGTTAACCATTTTACTTTCAACCATACAGGGTGCCTCAAAAACACAATGTGTTGCAGACTTTATTCTTTAAATGAAATACACTATATATTTTTCAGTTTTTGGATTCTCCGTTTATTATTTTATGTAATTTATGAGCTAGCCGATTACACATCAAAATGAAAACAGACAAAATACTCGTGCTTGCCACCAACTAACTCCAGAAGTTGTAAGGATTTCTTTGCACACAAGAACATTTAAGGAGATACCTGTAAATTTGTGTAAAAATTAATAATTTTCAACAATTTGAGCCTATTTTATAATACTTATGTTATTGATTTTTTTTGCGAGATTACTTATTAAGAAAATGTTTTTACATTATCTAAAAAATGGTTAATAATAGGTGTAGAATATGGTTAATAAAATATGATTAAAAATAAAAGAGGAATTCAAAACCTGAAAATTATACAGAATGTTCCATTAAAAATTGCACAACATTCCGTGTTTTTGAGACAACCTGTGTGTTCAAAAGTAAATGGTTAAACGCATCTTTATAACTTTTCTATATAACGTTTATTTCTTTCTCGACAAAACAAATGCCTGACAAAATTGCTCTGGGACACCCTGTATACGACTGTACACGATATTCGATTCTGACAGAATGTGGAAAGAGATTTTTCAGTACAAATATTAAAAATCTCGTAGATCGGGCTCGGGTGATCGAATAGGCCAAACAACTGGACCATCTCGACCAATCCAGTATGGACCATATTTTTATCATACACACAACGTCGTTATTTTTCTGACATTGATGGACACTAATAACAGTATGCGCGTTAAGATAACACCCAATGATAGAAGAAACCGAGGACCCAACCTGAATCCACTATATTCTTTCCTTTGAAGCTTCTTAAAGAAAAAAATATACATCTTCGGTGTACAATAGAGAAAATCATTTAATCGGAAAATGTACATCAATTTGATCATTATTTAAATTATTGTTTGTAATTATTAGAAATTCATAGCATAATCCTGATTAAAATATCTAAATATATGAAAAAAGCTAGCGATAATATATATTTATTTCTTTGTAATGATATAATGATACAGACAAGTAAACTGCATAGATATCAATATATATTATAGCGTCCGTGCATAACGGTCTATGCATTTTAATCACAAGCGATATTGTTGTAATATATCAGATATACAGTGTGGAAGCAAAGTATGGAATAAATTCATTATTTCTAAAACAACGAAGTTTCATGAAATTTCCTCGGACCCGTCGATTTTGCTTTTTAAAAATACTCTTTTTTCTATACCAACGCATTTCCGACGTTCATTTGTTTTCGCGTGATGACGTTATCGGACATTTTTTTAAATAGAACCTCTATATTTTTCCATCGGATTCTTGTAGAACTTAACTTGATGAATTCAAAAATATATAATTTCAGCACTTTATTCCTTCAACTTTCCAAAAAAAAATTAATAACCGATCCAAGAAACGCTGCAGTTGACAGATGTCAATTCTGATTAGATTTTGTTTAGCTGCCAGAAACAGTTTCTGAGGTGACTTGATTTAATTTGTTGTTTTTGCTATCAAAAGATGTAATATTCTAACATGCAATCTAATAAAACAAAATAATAAATTAGGGGGTCAAATACGATTGAGGCAACTAGGATTTAATGAATTAATTAGTTACTTATTGTTAAATTGTTTTAAAAATGAAGAGTGATATTTGTGATATTGCCGATGAAATTCACTATATCCACTTTACTCTCAACCAGCCCACACAGACACAAATGGGAACATTCACAATTTTTTCCAGCCGATTTTATTGGATAGGTTTTTTTTTTTTCAGAAAGTTGAAGGAATAAAGTGTTGAAATTATACATTTTTGATTTCAGCAAGTTAAGCTCTACAAGAATCCGATGAAAAAATATAGGGTTCTATTTAAAAGAATATCCGATGACGTCATCATGCGAAAACAAATGAACGTCGGAAATGCGTTGGTATAAAGAAAAGTCTTTTAAAAGCAAAATCGACGGGTCCGAGGAAATTTCATGAAACTTCGTTGTTTTAGAAATAATGAATTATTCCATGCTTTTCTTCCACACTGTATATATTATAGCTCACCGTTCGTAACTAAGCTAAAATGCATAGAACGTTACGCACTGACGCTGTGATATACAATATTTATTTCTATGCGGTTTACTTGTCTGCAGGAATAAGTCTCATTACAAATAAATAAATATATGTATATTATATTATCGCTCACCATCCGTAACTAGCTTTATACGCAAAAATAAAACGTAATTGCGTCATTAGCTTTAGTTAAAAAAAAATATTCATGTAAAAACATTAACGTTTTATTGCTATTACTGTGTACAAAGTTTGGATAAAAAATATTTATATATTTGCGAGGGTATTTGTGTAGTTGTAGACAATAAAAAAAATATTGTATCAGCATCGAGGGCGCCATTTTCATAAGCAAGATTTCAACAAATTTCATAACTGTTTTTTAATACAGCCTAAAAAAATCCGAGTAAATTAGAAAGAATATCTCTTCACTGTGTTAATTATAATTATAATGTTTTTCTCTAGGTTGTATAACAGTTTCCAGGTAACGAGTTATCTAAATAAAAAGCGCTTAATTTTCACTTATCAAAGTTAAAGGAAATGATTTCAATATTACATTTTGGTACTACGCTAATAAAATCCGCCACCTACTACTTAGGTGGATTTTTTTGTGCGTATTTAGATATGATTCTTTGTCCTTGAAACGCCAGCCTTAAAGTCGAACGTCCTATTATTTTTTTTCATGCTTTATCCTTATTTACTTTTTATATTAAGATCGAAATAAACAGAGACACCCTGTATAAATAGCCAATGGCCGGTTAAAATTATTTTCCAGATAATCACACTCATTCGGGAAATCAATTTATATCACAGCCACAATTTATTCGGTGTGTGCTTACACGAGAATTAATTTCCAGCGAAATAGGTTGCAAAGGAATATTATATCATGCGGTATAATTTGTAACTGTGGACAAAACACGAAGCGTTCGCTGGGTATTCAATATTTTGGTGGCTAATGAACTATCTTGCTATCTGTGATCAGTTGCCGTGTAACTAACACGATCCTAATACATATCCAAGCGTTTACGGTGGTTAACCACGTAAAATAGGTTTAATCCTATCCCATTCAGCATATTATAGGTAATGTAATATGTTTATTTAGCGCTGCTTTGTATTTATATCCCGTTATTGTTAAAAAAATGTGTAATACTAATGTCAAATTATTCACGTTGCGATACAGAGGTTTTGTTTTATTGATTGGTTATATAATAATGTCGACAATAGTTATTTATGCATCAAGTACAAAAAGTTAGTGTTTATTGCACACGACGTGAAATTGTCAAACGAGGCCGTCAGGCCGAGTAGAACATGTTGAGTGCAATACACACTTTTTTCTACGTTCATGCAAAAAACAAAACTTTATTGAACTATATTTAGTGGAAAAGGTTGTTCTTTATTGCACTAAGTAGTGCAATAAAATGTGTACTGCATTTATCTGTCATTCTACTACAGCGGTTTGTTATCATGACAAAAATAAACGTTCAAATCGACATGAAATTTTCTGCACTTAGTGTCATCTAAACACTACATTGTTTTTGCATGAATGTAGAAAAAATATTGTATGCAACTCGTACAAAAAGTGTTCATTGCAATCGACGTCGCGTGCAATAAACACTTACTTTTTGTATTTGTTGCATAAATAACTATTTGTACAAGTTGCATACAATATTTTTTCTACGTTTATGCAAAAACCAAAAAATGTTTTATTTAGATGACACTAAGTCTAGGAGAATATGAAGTCGATTTTAATTTTATATTTGTGATGATGACAGAACGCTGTAGTATAATGACAGATGAATGCAATAAATATTTTATTGCACTAGTGCAATAAAGAACCACTTTTTCCACTAAATATAGTTCAATAAAGTTTTGTTTTTTGCATAAACGTAGAAAAATACCATTAAGGTCATAATTGAAAGATATTCTAATTGTCCAAAGATGGTGGTACTAGCTAGTACCATCGTCGAAAGATGGAATATCTTCAAATGGCAGTACTGTATATTTGGACGTCATTCATAGATATCGCACTCGTGATGGAACTGGATTTTGAGTCAGAAGTAATATTGTATAGATCTTTGTGTCTCGTACATACCTCAGAAAATCTTTCTTTATTTCATAGACAGAATTAGCATGGTTTTGACAGATATTTTTTATAAATGTATAAAATAATAATCAATATTAAACTTTTTAAGCTTTATCTGATGAGTGCCATCTTTTTTATGAAAAAATCTTGAGTTTTCGTTTTTGCTATGAACCACATATCCCCATACGGATTGAAACTTGATTTAGTTTTGACAATCATTGGACTTATGGCTATAACTAAACATTTTTATGGTAACAACAAAAAAAACCACAAGATCTACTAATCAACGCTTATATAACGATATACAGGGTGCCCGGAAATGATGCGTCAATTGTTGCAGGGCTTCAAAAAAATTTTTTATGCATTTTTTCTAATAACTTCGATCTGATATTTTTAATATTTTCCAATGTGTCTAAAACTAATTACAAAGCTATTTTAATTTAGTTTTTTATGACATGAATCCATTTAACCAACAATTTTATTGACTAATTCAGTGTAATTCATTTTTGCAGAGCAGACCAAATTTGTATTTGTTTAGTTGAAACATCCTGTATTTGAATGGATATTTATATTTTACTTGAAATTATGCAACATTTTTGTAATATGTACTCAGCAGTTTCCGAGATATTAATATTTTAATATAAAAATTACATTTTAATGATTATTTCATATAGCTACTCATCACCGTAAATTCTGCAGTGGTCAGTATTTATAAATGGCATACAGGGTGTTCACAAAATCGCACCAAATGTTATTATTTTTTAAAGGCAAAACATTTCCAAAATCTACTACTTTCATAATAGGTGTTGTAATCAGTTCCTTATATTTTACGAAACATTTAGTAATCTCTTTATTTTTCAAATTTTACAAACACACACAAATATCCACGCACTAGAGATAAAGAGTTGAAACAAAAGAGCATTGTTTAGAATTCATCTGTACTTTACTGTTATACATTAGATATTAGTTAAATTATTTTTAAATCGTTCATTTTTTATCTCCTCACCCAAACCTATTTTTGCTTGCCACAGCGTTGATTCACCCTGTAATAGGTATAGATAATATATTTTGTTTATATCTATAATCATTGACTTTTACTATAATATAGTTAGTCAACTAGTCAAACTTAGGTGTAAAAACAATAGATGGCGATACTCTTTTAAAATTCATGTTATCCTTTTTTTCACTATAGACAAGGGTGACTTGGATTTTAACAGAGTATCGCACTTATTATTTTTATTCCAGTTTGACTGGTTGACTAACTATATTATAGGGTGTCCTGAATATGGGGGCCGTAATTTTAAGGCTTATATATCTGATCAAAAGAAATAAAAAACTCTTCTAAAAAATAAAAATAACACTACAATAATATGCAAAACTATGTTACCAAATTACAAACTAAGGTACAACGTGACTTATAGAGATTTTAATCATATCAATGACTAACTGTTTTATAATGGCCTGGCTACAATCAACTGCGATCATATTTACTTATTAGTTGATGTAGACTCACAGGTTGATTTTTAATTCTAATTTGTTAGCTGTATTAAACAATCATGCACCACTTAGAAAAGTCAGAGTAACTAAGCCTCATTGTCCTTGGTTAACTGCAACTATAAAGGACATGATAAAATTACGTGATAATGCTTTTCGTAGATATAAATCCTCCAGGTCGCAAAATCACTGGACTTATTACAAACAAATTCGCAACTGGTGCAATTAAACGCGAAAAAAGCTTATATACAATTTTCTATGCACCTTAGAAACAGTAAAACGCGATGGAATACTTTTAGGAACTAACTATCGTTGATAATAAGCGATCTTTGGATCTTCCATCTACATTTAGTGAATTCAGTAAATTTATTTATTTAATACTGTCCCTAGTGTCAATAAAACTAAAACTTGCACCGATATGTTGTCAAAATATGATCGTCCTTTAATTACAAGAAATGTTTTTAAGTTCTCTTTAGTTCGGCCCTATGAGGTTATCAAAGTTATTAATAAAAGCAATTCCGTTGGTTCCGATCAGATATCGCTAAGAATAGTAAGAATGATTTCATTTAATTTATTTCATCATGTAACTTACATCTTAAATACAGCTATAACAATTAATTGTTTTCCATCTAACTGGCAGCATGCATTTATCATTCCTTTGCCAAAAGTTTCGAACCCAACTGAATATTCACATCCCAGACCCATCAGGTATATTACCTACTATGTCGAAAATTTTAGAATCTTTAATGAAAGATCAAATTTGTTCGTTTGTATGTGACAATAAAATTATACCCATAGTACAGTCGGGATTCCGCGCTCACTACTACCGCTCTTTTAAATATTACGGATGATATTTTTCATGCTACTGATGCTAAAAATTACGTGTCTCATTCTATTAGATTATAGTAAAGAATTTGACACCCTGGAACATGACTTGCTTTGTATTAAACTTAGTTACTTTGGATTTGACCCAAGTGCCATCTCTTTTGTACGTAATTATTTAAGCAATCGTGTTCATAGTGTTTTCCTGATTTCTGACATTTCGAATCCGTTGCCACTTAGATTAGGCTTACCTCAAGGTTCCATATTAGAGCCGTTGTTTTTATTTATATTTCTGATTTTTATACATTCATAAACAGTTGCAATATACATCATTCTGCAGATGATACACAAGTGTATTATTCTTTTCCTTTGATCAATATAATAGGTTTGTTCCTACACAGCATCAAACTAGCAGCAAACTGTCACGAGTTTGCGCAGTACGAATTTAACCGTTCCAACACAATCAATCCGGGAACTATTTCTAAGATTTTTTGTTCCAACACAAAAGTGGATGGTTTGGAAACTGTTTGCTGACAGTCAAATCGGTTTGACGATTATTAGGAAACCACTAGTCAGACGCATGCGCAGATAGAATCTAACCGCTAACAGAAGTCAGCTTTTGGTAGGCTAGGTAATGAACGTAACTAAAGTTTTATGTAATAATGCTATTTGAGAAAGTTATTATAGTTGCACAATTAATTTGCAGATTTTTAAGTACGTAATTCTGTAGTTTTTCAAAATGAGTGACTCTAGTGAAGAGGAGCAAGTTAGCAATTACAGCAGTACCTCGGATTCTAGTGATGATGATCCTTATACATGAGTGACCGAAAACGGTTACTGCTTGAACTAAACGTGTCGTTCCAACAAAGGAATTAGAAACTGATTTCAAACTAGTACATGAATTGCACTTGCGCATTAAAACAGTGCTGTAAACTATCAGTCATTGCTATGTAGGAACAAACCTAATACTGAGGAACCATTGATACATTCTGATCTGAACAGGTTGCTTAATATGTTACTTGCTCATAATCTAAAATTAAATGCAAACAAATCTGCGGTGATGCTTTTCAGATTCAAACCAAAAAGGGATATAATTCGCAATAATATTAATATTAATTTAAGTGGTTGATTACTATAAAAATTTAGGTGTATGGATAGACTCTGATCTGAGATTTGTTAAACATTTATATTATATTATATTTATATTTTAACACAATTATCTTTCGAAAACAGGCTATAACATCCTTAAAAAACTTTTTTCTCAAAGACACATATTAAATACCAAAATAAGGCTGCAACTTTGTGAGGCACTTATATTTTCAAAGCTGTCGTATGCTGACTGCGTTTATGGTCCTGCATTATTGGAGCGTGACGTTAATAGATTACAATTACTGCAAAATGCATGCCTTCGATTTGCTACAGGACTGCGTAAATTTAATCATGTTAGTCACAAATTCGCTGAAGTCCAGTGGATAAAACTTGATAAAATGCGTACTATCCACAGTCTCTGTCTGGTACATAAAGTTTGAATCACGCGTGCACCTCAATATTTATTCAATAAGCTTACACCACTCCACTCTAATAATACCTACACTAGAAAGAAACACTTTTTACTTATTCCAAACCACTCTACTGCCACCATGAAACGAAGTTTCTCTTACATGGCTAGTAAAGGATACGATAAATTGCCACCACATTTTAGACATTATTCTATTTATTATTTTAAAAAGAAAATAAAAGAATTTGTTGTATGTTATACGCATGGCTAATTATTATTATCATCAGGAAATTTGCTATGTTTCAGATATTTCTCGGGTTCATTAGTGTTAATAGTTGTCTTAATTTTTTTTTATATCATTATTGTAATAATTTAAATATTTTTCTATTTGTATTTCTGTTAATGATGTAAAATTAGGTTAAGTTGAAAAGCAGCCTTGGATGATACTTCGCCTTTTCATTGTACGCTTTACTGGCAATGAATAAAGACCATTTATTATTAAGGTTAAGTAAAAGCGGCTGTAACGTAATTTGTTCGTAATTTGATTTTTGATCAGTATTAATGAAGTAAACAATTGAAGTTTCCGAGAAACTCGTTAAAACTGTGACGTATGTAACGATCGACAACGTTGCAGTGTCAGGCTGCTGCTGATAACCTAAAAGTAATATTACTCATAGGTAAAGGTAATTAATCTTACTGGTAATTAGGCCATATTTGGCCCTTTTTACCTACTAACTTATACTGCCCTCCACCCTTACAATCACAAACATCCATGGGTAGGACAGAAAAATTCCTGCCCCGTGTTGGATTCGAACCAACTTCCGGCCGCTCGTGCTTGCCCTGGCAGCCACTACTCGTCACCGCCTTGGCCGCTCGGCTACCGTCAGCCCTAATATTACTCATAGTGGTGCGTATACCTAGTATGTTTCATTTTCCTCTAGTTTTTTTTGATGTTTGTGAGCGTACATATAAATAATTTATAGTAACCATAACCAGCTGCATGACATGTTAATTTACGGCAAATCTAGGCAAAACTCTATAGCTACGAGACGTTTGTATTGAAAACGCTTCTTGCAAGAAACAGAAGTCATTTTAAACCCTTGTAAACTGTTTGCAGTAAGTAATTGTTATGTATAAACACATAACATTCCTAAGGTAGTATATGAGCGACGTTGCCACATATTCAAGACCTGTTTGCTGTCATAATTTTGTTACCGCTGGTCAGAGAAAATAAAATTGTTAAGTCAAATATGTTTTGTTTAGTAAAACTTATCACAAAATTAAGGCATTCATATTTCGGATACCTTATATATACTTAAACAAGGATAATGCGATAAAAAGATTCAGATATTATGTTGTTTACTTTAATTTAATTAGAACGTCTTTTTAACGAGCTCCCTTGGTACACCGAAGAAAATGGAAGATTTAATGAATTAAAACGTGAGAAGGATAATGATCCTGCCGACATTATCAGTTAAACTATCTTTATAATTATTATCACGTGGCGATTCGGTCGAGGACGGATTGCGTTACTTTTTAATGCCTTCTCATTTTTAGAACTAGGTCGATAATAGCAAGCCATATTTTCCCATTATGCACTGAATTTTTAAAGAAAAGCGTGCCACCGTTACAGCCACTCTTTTGTGATGTAATGAAATTTAATGAAAAGTTTAAAGGTCGCGGGTCGGACATGCCAGTTTGTGACATCTAGTGATTAAGTCTAAATAATAAATTAATGATTGCTTAAGGTCGCCGTATTTCTCACCGTAAAATCATCTTTGTGGTTTTTTTTAGGTACTGAAATCTCGAAAAATAAAACACGTAGAGCAAAAGTAATATCAAAAATAAAATTACTTATGTCTTGTTTATCCACTTTTACTATTTAAACTCTCCTCAAATAATATAATAACTTTTAAAATGCATTTGTATGACACACATTATTTCTATTCTAACCCCACATTTTAACAATTATTTTCACTTACTTATATAAACAAAAGTGAACAATCTTATATGCAGAACTATGTAAGTTTATGTTATAACAGTGTTTAAATCTATAGTTGAATTTAAAAAATATGTATTTTAAAAGATTTCAGTACCTAGAAATTTGCTAGATAGATCGCTTTCTGACGTTATATCACATAGCTAATTTATCTGTGGTTATATATTGATTTTACTTCGGTACCTTTGAATATTCGCCAGCGGCATGAGATAACATTCTTGTTATTTGCTAAACTCTATATTATTCAGTTCTTAAATGTCTAAAATTATTTGTAGAAAACACTATTTCAAGAATACGGCGCCCTTAATGTATACTTATATTGACTGAACGTATTTGTTACAAGGAGAAAATGTGCCTCTTGTTTAAAGTCAATGGGTTTGTTTTGGTTCTACATTTTAATAGTCCTAGAACGGTTCTAAATAGTCACCCAGTTCAATTCTCAACTTATAAAAAATCTTGGTAAATCTTTTTAATGAATTGGTCAGTTATTTTGAACAGTTCAAGAGCCGTTTCCTAGTGGAACCAAATCAAGTCTAATATAAAGGAAGTTCCAAATTCGAGAATAAAAACCATTGGGATCTCGAAAACTCTAGACCTCTTACGAACATTATCTTATTATTGCATTATTTATTTAAGTACATTGTGAGCGACAGCGAAATATAAACTTGTCATGTCTGAATATGAACAAACGCCTGCTTTAGTAGTTTGTACAGTGGTGCTTTAATATTTCGTTGTAATTGTAGGATATTTCAGGAACTGCAAGAGATAGAAAGATGTGGTTGTCGTGGCTCTGCACTATTTTGATAAACTTAAGTTGTCGTAAACAGAACTTTTATTGACCTCTTCGTTGGTACTTTTAAAGCATTCTCCTAACTCGGAGAATAGATGAGATATCGGAATAGTGAAAATTGCTTCTGATTGAAGTTTTTTTACGTAGAGTTCAGTGGGTACTTGTAATTTCTCTACAGAAGGCCTCTTTTAAAGTATGATCCAACTTAGAAGTTTTATTTAGTTCCAAATGTTTAATACATAGCAATATATGATATCAAAGAACCATGAACTGTCATTAAATGCAAAATGATGGAAACCTACTAGATACTGATCTGTAAATTACATGTTGGAATGGAAATTATGTACGCGTAGGGTCATAAACTTTATTTTTTTACTCAAATACTGTTAGTAGTACAGTATCAACATCAAAAAACATTAAAAATTCAACAGGCATTCAAAAAATATGTTTTTATTAATGAATGATATACAGCTCATTATTCTGGATCACTCTATATAATAAATAGGAATCATGTTTATGCTACCTACATCTAGCGGATCTTTAGCACCATAATAATGCTACATGCAGTGTGTTCTTAAATGATGCGTCAATATTTCGGGAGTGATTCTCCACCAAACTTAAAATTAACGGAATCACAGGATATCAAGAATGACGTCGATTTTACAAAACGTCTTTGAAGTCTTTCCGAAGAAGCGATATAAATAGCACATAATGGGTTCCAGACAACAGACGCATACTCTAATGTAGACCGTATAACTGAAATAAATAGCAGCCGAAGAATAGCAGTGTCAGCAAATGTCTTGGAGTTTTTACAAATAAATCCTAAAGTTAAGTTGTTGCTGTAACCGTTTCTATGTGTTTTGAAAATGATAACTTCGAAACATATGTTACTTAGAGATCCTTGTTAAAATTAGGTCTATGTAGTTTCGTTCAGTGAATAATCAAAAATATTGGATCTCTTTTCCTACAACTTATACTATTGATAGCATTTTCACAGTTACTAGGTACTAGCCTCTACTAGTATTTTATTTCGCAAAACATTTTTAAATCATCTGCATAAAGTAGATAATATAGACACGTTACTATATCATTAATGAATATCGCAAACAATAGAGGCCCAAGCATTGAACTCTGTGGAACACTAAAATCATATTCTGTGTAAATTTTGTCAGCTGAACTGCTTGTCTGTGTAAGCTACAATTGGGGTACAGTTGCTCAATCAAATGCGGTTTGAATTTTGAAGAAATTTCAAATGCTTTTGGAGATATTCGAAAAAATGAATTTCGAAAATTGGTACTCATTTTATTCTGACGTTATTTGAGATCATTTTTTAAATTAAAATGTACTGTTTCTTTACCACTTTTTATTGTCTACAAAAAGGTACTATCAGGCTTTGAATCCATCGTTTCGATTCTTTGGTAATAATGATGACTTGGATATTTTTCAGATTTTGGAATAGCTCGTTGTTAATGCAGGGGCGGCATTTCATTGAGCACCAAATTACGTAAATTTGCCACAATTTAAGTGTTTTCGTATAGTTTCCGATATACCAATAGCCACCTTCAAATTTGAGACTTCTTGTACAATATAGGAATTACATATATAATTTATAATTAGTTAGTAACAACTAACAAAAAAGGTAAATCTGATACCAATTTATTGAGTTGATGCTTATAAGTTCACAGTTTTTATTGAATCCACTGTATATCTTTGGGGTGTTTAGGTGGAGATTATCAAATGATATATTTGAAATATTGTGTCCGAAAACAAAGGGGGATTTCAACACAACGAACAAAGCTGCCTGATTTTATCAGATATGCTCCCTTTGTGGAGTTATTATTTGGTGTCACTCAAACTGTTCCATTCTCTCGATAAAAAGTTTTTTTCGAAACAATCCAACTTTTTTTTAAGAAAGTGTTAAGTGAGGCGAATACGAGTGTATATAAAAGAGATATTAAAGTTCCATACAAATTGAAAATCGTGGGGTATTTTCTCTTTTGTGATAAAAATAAGAAGTTCGGAATTAATATTTTTTTTTTTATTATTGTTTGATACATCTAACAACCCGCATATGACACGTTGACATTAATATCTATAAAAAGTTTCGTATCGGGGTTGGTTACTTTCTGATTCGATTTGCTACTGTGCAATTGGAACATATATAGGGTGATTCAGAATTTATCTAAAACAATTTGGGAATAGATGTCATGAAGAATTGAGTCGATATAGTAAAACTTTTTATTATAAAATCTTTATAGTTTCCGTATAAAACATTATTGAAGTTGTAGTATTTTCAACCTTTATATCGCTGCGCCACAGTAGTCTTTAGACAGGCGATTCTGAATATTGAAACCCGATTACTTTTTGTACCCACTAAAGTTCTTGTGATGCCAGTGTTTACATTAGTCTTTCAAGTGTCAAAAATGGCTACGTGTATATACTCGAATCAAGAATTCAGACGTCTTACGTCACGGCTGACGTTACACATTTGTTTTTATTGTCAACGTAATTTTCGATATTTGGTCGCGTTAAAGCAATGTTTTATTGCAATTTAGTGCAATATATGATGCAAGCTTTTAGTGTAGTATATAGTTTTATTACTATCAGTTGCAGTTTCTTAAATATTTTGATGAAAATATAATGAATTGTTCATTTGTTCGCATGCAGTAAGTCGTCTAAAACGAAGTGTATTGCAGGGAAGTGAATACATACTTTTGATTTACGGAAACGTATCATAGTTGCCGCCAATAACTTACAAGTTCAAAACGGACACGAAGCAGAAACATTTGTGTTAATTTGTAGAAACTGGGTAAGACGGGCCCAAAATGTTATAACATCAGGTATGTCAAACTATTTTATTAATGAAAAACCACAAATTAAATCTACCTATTAATAATTAATAACAATAGCTGCAAAAGCATTTAAATTTGCTGTATAAAATCAGCTTTATAAAATATATTTATTTCTTTTCTGGAGCATTTCTTTCAATTTTTTGTCCGGTCGCAGATTGCCGCCTTATCAGGTTTTACAGTGGACCAGTTTTCAGTGCCGTGCAGAAGTGTATTTTTAAATCATTTTCGAACTGCCCTTTTTGATTTTTTCTTTACAAAATTGTATTTGTAAGAGTCCCCTGTACATCCAGATTATTTTTTAGATAAGTTCTAAATCACCCTGTATATGAGAATAATAAATTTGATGACGTGTGAATGCCAGCAAAATACTGTACAAGCTTTCCGTCTTTATGCATAAACTTTTCAGATGACGTTTTACTTAAGGCATTGAGGGTAGAAGAACAGTAGACAGGTTTCTTCGCAACACAAAAATTTAATCAGTTACGCTTTTATTTTCTTGCTAAACGTCATCATCTTTGATGGTCTGGTTGTTTTCTATTCTTTAGTTACAAAGTTAAATATAAAACAAAATTTTAATCGCAAAATTGAAAGTAAACGACATTTTCTTTCTTATAGAAACGGGCACGCAGGTTTCCGGCGCTGACCTGCTTCAACCTGCTCTCACTGTGTACGTGTCAATTTAAAAATAAGTTATAATTTTCAAAGTATATAAGCGCGTGTCAGCGCGGGCTTCTAGTAAGCTGTAACCCTGTTTCCATTGTGTTTCTACCCTATAATCATCTCGAAACAGTTTGATTTTGTCAATGGTCATTACAATAACGGCGAAAATTTTATAAAACAAGTTTTAATAGCTAATTAGTGAAGTTTAGTCGCAATGGGGTCTAGGTTTATGGCCTCTGTGGTCATTTTACTTATATTGACACATAGTAGTTATTTCCTGCAGTATCATTTACAGATTGACATACTTTACATTGCGATTAGATGTATAAATACACTTTTATTTATTTAAGACAAATTATTACAGTGAAAAGCGATTCACTAGCGGCTCGTGCACTTAATTATTGGTTAAGCGAAATAATAAATAATATATCGCGACGAAGTTATCATTTTCTATTAAAAATATATCAAACCCACTTACTTTTTAAATATAAGGTTTATTCTTCGATTTTTATAACTGCACTTAAGGATGATGTAATATGATTCTGCACTTATAAATGTCATTTAATAGTTCTTTCTCATTTGAAATTTTTGCCACATCTGTAAATCAGGTATCTGTCCTTGAGTTATGCATACAAGTTTTAATTCGTTTTAGGCAAGGAAATATGTAATAGTATTTTCTCAGCAGAGTTTGACTGATGCCGATTTCGCGACATCTTTTGCTTAGGGATGGTCTGTATCATAGATATACGGGAATATAAAAAAATTCAAACGACATCGACCGTAAAGAGTGGGATGAGTGGTGTAATATAATTTCAAGCGACATAAAAATCATTAGACTATGTGGATATATGCATAGTATATTAACATAGTTCTATATATCATGCCTATTTAACTCGATATTATTCAAAACGGGGTGGTTATTAAGGAAATATTTTATATCTCATCATCAATCAGTGTTTATTTTACCCCAGTAGATACCACTGCTGGAATATAGAAACTTATATCGGTAAGGCGCTATTCGGAATGCGACGTTGTAACATTTCACATAAACAAGATAACCACTTTCTGTATATTGTTACGAAAGCTCACCTACCTTTTTAGTTGGTTAATTATGTTCCTGTTTTCGTTAGAATTTATAATTGAAGCTCACCTACCTCGTTAGTTTGTAAATTACGTTTCTGTTTAGGTTAGAATTTATAATTTTTGTGATGTCTTTATTTTGACGTTTTCCGGCATATTCCAGGCTATATTCTATTTGTTTCTCGACACGTTCTCGAGATCTCAGAAACTTCGAGAACTCTAAAAACCTATATAAGCAGACAATTTTCGGCCGCTGCAGTCAGTTTATATTGAGCAGTCGAATGCGAATGACTGAAACGTCAAAGTAAAGTATTTGAGAGTTTTAAATTTGTTGAAGCAGATTTCTTGTATAATCAAGAGTGACAATAAAGTTGTTTGTCTACGTGACGTGTTTCAACGATAACCTAATGTCGAGGTTTCAATATAATGGAAATAGGTCTTTGTCTTTATAAAATTTAATCCTTTAATATATATCAAATATGTATCTATGACATATCAAACTATTAGCACTTCATAATTTTGCAATAACGTTTTTAATGTTATTAATCGTAGGCAACAAACTTGGCAACTGTGCAGTCTCTCGTATATCAACTCGCCGACATACGTCGTTCTTGAATACCGTAAGGAAGACAGAGAGAGGAGCAGTTAACGATGCAACTTAGATTATTAACTTGGTTACTTTGCTTGCACTGCAGGACAGTATTAGGTGTTTTTGTAGGGAGGCTTTTATCAAACATTTAATCATAGTATTAGAGGACGTTGCATACTATTCAATAATTTCAGAACAAATTCCGATACTGGCACAAAGAAAAGAATATTCAAGAATTTCTCAAAATCCATAAAATTACGTACAATGCTAGTTTGAAGAAAGATAAGTTACTGCATATAGTCAAAAGCAATAATTTTGCAAAGAAATACGTTATTGATGAGACGGCTACGGCTCAGGGACATACCGTTCTACGGTTGCATCCATACTGCTGTGTTTTGAATCCCATTGAATTAATATGTAGCCAATTAAAAAGAGACCTTCAAAGAAATAATACCAACATAAGGGATTACTGATTTTTTTAAGACGGTTCCCAAGTAAGTTACATTTGTTTGTTTAGGTTTTTAATTACAGTAGCATATGTACAAACTGTTGTTTTTCTATTTAAAGTTTTAAAATATCTTTTATTGTCATTTTTTTTATAAAGGATTACTTTTGTGTTATTTAATAAATGTTTTATGAATTATTCTGGATTTTACTTGTATCGTAAAAAATTTCTTTACCATAATAATATTCAGTGATCCGGACAACCCCCTTACAATTAATTGTCCGGATTATAGAGATTACACTGTATTTTTTGTTTGTAACTATTTATTTTGATAAATTATGCGATAGACATAAGCCGTGTATTTTTATCTAAATAGCGAACATAATATATTAATATAATACCGAAATATAAATTATAAAATTTATATTGGACTAAAAATTATTAGTACGGATACAACGGATAAACATATCATATTTAATTTACAACCTTTTATATATATTTTTGTTGTGTCAATGTTAATTATGCACGTTGAAGGTTATGAAAAAAATACGGTGTTATATAATAAAAAAAGCGGAAGTATCAAACACATGTCTGCGAAATTTGTTGAAAAGCATGCACGAAATGGATTTCCAGTAGGTAGAAAGATTATATAAAAGAGCCTGTTCTGAATATAAAAAGAATCAGATTCAATAGCCTACCTACGCAAAAGAAGAGATTATATGATTCATTTAGCAGAAACTCGATCAATTTAGAATATTTTTATTTTTATTCACTGGAGGAAATGGCATATTTATAGAAAATATGGTAAGGAATTGTGAGTTGTTAAAAAATAGTTACTCTACATTGATCAGCAACTAACTGGTCCCAGAGTCACAACCCCTCTCTAACTACATTTAATATTTTTCATCACAGTGTAACTAAAAAGATATGCTTTCTTTCTCTAAGAAACAAATCATTTTATAATAGTCACCTGCTCTTTCATTAAAAGTTTTGAAACATCTATAGTTACGTTCCAAACCACCGTTTCATGTATTACTTCTAAAATTGGCAGAATTACTTTGTAAAATATAGAGACTACGGACATGAAAGATAAACACCCATTAAATATCATATTATATTTTGATAATTTTTTGCATGTTTACTCTCGGTGAAAATGGTTCCTCAGTGATGTGAGTGAACAATTTACTCGTTCACATCATACATTGATGTAAAAAATACCAAATCCATATTGTATTGCAAGAATACCATATATTTACATCTTTCTTGTAAAATTACATTTCATGTGTCCAAAAACACGGTTTTACAAGAAATATGCATATTCATAAATAGTAACATTCCATTAAGCCAGGGACATATTGCTCTGATGCCACGCCATGTGATACAATGTCTGAAAGATCTGACACCGTGCATTCTTATGTATTTTTATATATTGTGTGTACACTACACCACGCCATGCCACGCCTCTTCACGACATACCACCCCATGCCATGCCATACCACGCCATTCCAAGCCATTCCACGCCATGCCACGCCATGTCATGCGTCAAATTACACATATTGTTAATGAAACAAGATACATTTTAACGACTAGCTAAATGGATTAGGGTACTTAAATGTATTCATCCTCGACTCACAATTTGAGTTTGACCTTCTTCTGATATGAAATATTCCTTAAATTGATGGAATTGTCGAATGTAACTTAACGTGGCATCGCATGGCGTGGTAACAGTGTGCACACAGAGTACATACCACACCGTGGCATCAGAGCAATGTGTCCCCGGCTTTACAGTTGTAACATTACATTCTGGTGTGTTAATTCACACTATTGACCTAGGCAATAGATCCACAGTGTAATATCGCTAATAATTTTTATCAGTGCTCTACGACGGCCTGTGTCTCTCGCTCTGTGCCCACGGCCTTCCTGGGTCCACGACTGGTAATACCGTACAATGGGACGTAAGGATCTGCTAGTCCTTCTAGAAATTTCTCTCATCGACAAATCTGCTTCACGCAACCCGACAATCTGCCCCCTGTCGAAGTCACTAAGCTAGGAAATCTACCCAAATCTACGCACTCCAGGCATAATCAACTGTAAAAAAATATCGTTTGCAAGAGGCTTCACACTTGCAACACAAATGTGAGCAGACATTTTTCGAACAGAATGCTACGTTATCAAAGTACCCATGCAAACGCCAAAAATAAACATGCAAAAGATTATCAAAGTAAAATGATATTTCATTGATGTTTACCTTTCTTTATCACGCAATATACCTCTGTAATTATTGCTATACTTAGAGGTGTAAGAGCACAAATGGTTGACATAAATTTGAAAAGAGTAATTGTACCTACCCGTCCTATATTCTTAGTAAGGAGATTTACCCCTTTCTAAGTTATGTGCTGCTAAGGAATTCTCAAAGGTGTAATTCATTTTGTTGCGGTCACAAAGGTTATATAGATACCCAGAGTGGGGTCGGGTTAGATTTTGTCAGGAATTTTCGAGGAACTACTAAATAAAAAATTGTTCAAGTAGTACCAATGAAAAAATAGGTGATTGAAGTGGCGTCTAATCTAGTTATACAGAGTATCACAAAAATCAACGGACAAATTTCAGGAGCATACAGGAAATATTCAATAATGATAGTTTTTCTATTTTTTTTCCAAAAATACTTCCTTGTTACAAAAATATTTTTAAAGATTTAATTTCCAGTTTTAACACTGTTGTGGTATTTTTTCGGACAATTGTTTTTGAGCAATTTTTTTTCCTCAGAGAATATGAAAGTAACTCGAAAATAGTGCATCGCGAAGAAACAAACAGTAATTCTTTTTTTATTTCGAGATATTTACACTGTAAAAATGTTATTAGATATCTCTCTGATGAGCCTAAATCTCGGTCACTGAAAGCTTGAGATCATCAAATTTGTTTAGTGTTATGTATCTACAAATTTTGTGAATTAAATATACAGTGTGATTCAAAAGTAAGCTGCATCCTTTCAGGAGTATAATCCTTGCATAAAAATAAGACTAAAAGTTCCTATTAACATGGGTCCGAAAATGCTTCCTAAGGTAGCTACGACCCTTTGAATATGACACCTTATAGACGATTTTTTCTCTATAACTTTAAAATCCTTTACAATTAAATTTTGAAAATTGGTGTACTGTATAAACTTTTGATGCTAAATAAGATACTAAATTCGAAATTTTAAAATTTTATTCAGTGGCGTCACATACGAGGGTGGTAAGGGTTAAAAGATCCCTATTTCTGTTACTCTTTAGGTTATTGCGATTTTATTCATAAATTATAAAATTTTAGAGTTTTTTACGTAAAAAAGGTGCTCTTAGTTCAATTCGATAGAGCGTACCGTTGTTGTCCGTTTGTACTAATTAAAAAAAAAAAAAAAATATGACCTTGATAAACTTATTCCCAGATTTTTACAGCACTGAAGTCTGAGCGTTGTTTCTTATAGAGCGTCGCATAGTAGCGCAAAGCGGACTTTTTTATGGGGAAATGCTCGTCTTGGAAAGCCTTGGGGGAGAAATTTTCACTATCATACATTTCCATCCGAATAGTTCCAGGAAAAATCAATAATTTCTCATTAATAAAGAACTATTGAATTCCCAAAATCATTTATGGAATCTTTCTGACCTTTTTCAGAATTACGGAAAAATTTCGAAAATCTGTATGTAGTCATTTTGATGTCCAAAAATGTGTCTAAAAATTCTGAAAATTTTTTTGCGGATTCCTTGAATGTGTACAAATATTTTTTGTGAGATGAGATTTGTTTCCAATACTTTCCCAGTTTTTAATAGAACGATTTCTGATATGTGAAAATTTTTGGATGATTGTGGCCATTTTAAGAGCAACGGAAAATTTCTCCCCAAAGTCTAAGTAGACAGTCTTGTAGGACTTTCCAAGACGAACATTCCCCTATAATAAAGTCAGGCAAAATCTCAATCTCGTGTTCCGTAGGGTCATTTTTGTGCGAAAAATCTAGTTTTTTCCATGCAAACCCATTTTTGGAGTTAAATTTCGCGAAAATGAAGACCCAAAGCGAAAATTGAGAAAGAGGGATCTATAGGGAATTTTATGACGAACATTTTAAAAAAAAATCACCTCAAATGGCCCAATCCTAAGTGGTGTACAGTAATTTGGGTGGCACAGTGGCGCTTTGCGCCACTGTCGTTTGTAGTTGTCTGTAGTGAAAATATTTTCGTTTCTTGTAGCAAGGGATTTTTTTTTAATATTTGTAATATATTCTCGTATGTAAATTTGAAACTATTTTGAATGAGTTTACTAAAAAATAACTTTTATAGAGGTGAAAATTTTGAAAAAGACTAAATTTAACTGTACTTCTAACTAAATATAAAATAGTCACTATAGTTCAAAGGAACGCTATAAAATCGATTGTAGCTTTTCAAAGTTCATCAATCTTTTTCGCACTGGTAAATTGTTACCAATATTTTGTTGTTCAGTAGGAATTTTGACCCTGTATGCCAGTTTTCTTCGAGAAATGTCTCCTCTTCCATATTCCAATGGACGCTGGAATAGGTTTGAGGTTTTGATGAACTTTGAAAAGCTGTATTTCTGCACCTATTAAGTATATAGATATGGTTATAGACTCAAATTGTAGCAAATTTACTCTATTTTGAAAACGTACACGTAGTTATAATCGAAAAAACGAATGCTTCAAGGGTGAAATCACCAAAAACTGGAGAAAGGTAGACAATTTCGTGATTTTTATTGACAATGTTGCGTTCGAGATTGAAAACTTGAATTAATCATAAACAACAAAAAATCAGAACTACCTGATCTGACCCAAGATCCCTATTTTTCAGGCGACAAGGTTACTGGACTATATGGTTTCGCTATCTACCTTAATATCAAGTCTTAGTTAGTCCAAACAAATTTTACTTGGCAACGTTACTTCAGCCCTTTACAAGAAAATCGCATTTCCAATGATAAAAAGTTACCCTGTATGTACGTTAAAAGTTTAGCACATACGAGGTTCATTTTAAAAGTAAAGGCTTGTTATATAGAAATTAAAATGAGGAAATCAAAAACATGTTACTTTTTGATTCCACGTACAAGATATTTCTAAAATAATTTTAGAATCATCTTGTTTCTACATACATAATAATACTATACATACGTTAATTTCCTATATATTTCCAACACTTTCCAACCACTTTTGATATCGTGGAACATAATTTTAAAAATTCTCAGCATGTCAAGTTTTCAATTTTTAAAATTTGTCGAATGCTGATGAGTTGTAGGAAAAGATGGTAGTAACAACTGTCTTTGAATCTAAGTCTTAAATTATAAGGTGGTGGCTCGTAAATCTCCCTTTCGAACTGTTGACTGTATGGATGACATGAATTGTTGTGAGACTGAACATCTGCATTTTATTCCGTCATAATCTCTTTGTACGCCTTACTGATTTTCCTGTTGAAAAAATTGCTGAAATCCACAGTGCACAATTGCAATTTTTGGCTCTGGAGTTTTCTGGGAAGAGTTTGTAAAATTTTTTTCCACGGCATCAAAATTGTTTGAAAGAATATGGCGACTATGTAGAGAAGAAGTAATTACGAGTATATATGTATGTTATATTTAAAATACATTTGTTATTTACTTTACTATACGACTTGCTTTTACTTCTCAACTGCGCCTTGTATTTTCAACGATGTAAAAATATAGAGAAACACGAATAAATACCTTTTCCATAATATCATTAAAAGTAAATCGTTTAATCTTTGTTTGTTGGGTCCTTTTTTGTGGCAGTCAGTGTGTGGGAGCCTAGCAAACCTCTCCGGAAACCTTTCAGGCTTATTGTCTTCGGTTTTCTATTTCCTTTGACCCAATATTCTGTTATTTTATAAAATTCTACCGCTGCCGGATTTTATAAACATTAACATTTTTTCTAGGATAATTAATAAATAATAGCTTTCGAATTGATTTGTTTTTGAGATAATTTTAAATTTGTAATGCTTATTTCTCACATCAAAATAGGATAATCATCGTAAAATAACTAGCAAGATATTATTGTTTTTACTTATAATTACTAACACTGCAATTAAAAGTGTAAAAAATGGAAATGAACAAATAAATTAACTGTCGTGTTTGATCGTTGAGTATAAACGCAGATTCTCTTGATAATAAAGTGAAACCTTTGAAAAGTTAACATACAGGATGATTTTAAATAAAGTAACAAAAATGAGACCATAGATGAACTTTATAAATTGATAAACTTCGCCCGGAGAAGAATGTAGGATATTCAAGAACAAACCAAAAAAAAGAATGAAGTATCACAAGAGATCGTAAGTGTACGTCTCAAGAGAGCTAAAAAAAACACGATATAATACCAACAGAAAGTGTAGATTACTTATTTTGACTTTCAAGTTATCTATTTATTTTGTTATGCTGACAGTATCCATACCCATAACGTAGTTGGAGAACAAATTATAAATTTTAGCTCATAAAATACTAATATCTATCAATAAAAAATATAATTAAAAAAAAATTACAATAACAACTGTTGAAAAAAATCCAGTAGTCACATACCATCAGCAAAACAATAAGTTTGTTTTTGCAGCAGTTGGAAACGGTTTGAAACTATCAGAAATATTCGACCAGTTAAGTTGAGAACGCGTTACCATTGAATTTAACGCAATAAATAATTGGACGGATATATCTGTCAAACCGTTTCCAACTGCTGCAAAAACAAACCTAATGGTGTAATGTCAAGATTACCTGTGACGTCATTTATAAATGTAATAAAAACAGTGGTCCAAGTATTAATCCTTGAGACACACCAGTTGAAGCTAGACATACCTAAATAGATGGCATTGAATATTGTCGTTTTCGATCGAACAGATAAGAAATCATTGAGAATTGATTGGGTTGTGTCACAGATTTGGGCAGTGAATATAGTAAATTTTAAAAATCAAACGCCCACATTGAAACTCCAGGCAATTTCCATCTAAACACTCCAATTCAAGACTGACTGACAAACGAATATTCCAGGTATTTTCTAACAGCTCTAGATCTATTTCTCGAACGATTCTCAATTTTCCAGTCGCGCCTCGATACACGGCATTATTTTGTTTGTTTACCAGAATCGCGTAGGGGCGATCGGAGCAATCTAGCGTTTTGCAATACCACAGTCGTCGAATTGGGTGCGAGCGGGGCAAATTATGTGACAATACTTATATTTATTTACCATTGAATTATATTCTCTGCAGCATCTGCAATTATTTTTAATAAAATGATGTCCCCCATAATTGTTCTGAATAAATGAAACATTGTAAAAATTTGACTTTGTTTCAAAATTTGGTATAGGTACGATTTCTCATTAACATGATATCGAATACATCATCAAATAAATAGTCCAGTTCTTTAAAATTATGCATTTTTATATGCATTGTATGTAAAACAATTATTTAAAATGAAAAAAACATACAAATTTGAAAATTTAGTCCACTAATTAATTATTATTACATGCCTCTGACGACAAATGACAAGTTTTATTCAAATTTTATAGGTTAAACTTTTCGATAAGTAGTTATCTCCAGCTAAAAGGATCAGTTAACGTAAACTGCAGATAACACTATTTTATCTGCTTATTAGAGTTACCAAGTGATCAAAAGACTCGTTTTTATGTTAAACGACAAATTAAATTTATCGGCAACTCTAACGAAAGATGAAAATACTGGCTCTTAAAATTTTCCAAGTAAACTATACTCTAAATTTTTTGTATACACTTATGTAACATCCTATAAAACTTTCGGTTATTCAGTCTGTTCTTATGTAACACCCTGTATACTTATGACATTCGTTGGTACTTAAATATGATGTCCAAGCGAAAAACATATAGTCCGGTGTTTAGTTATTTTGAGTAAGATTAATCCCATAACTCACCACTGCATAGTGAAGACGTTCGTCAGCGGCGGTTCGTAACTCCTAGTGCCGTCCTTGGCGGCGTTCTGTAGGGTGTCCAGGTGCCTGGACAGCCGGGGCAGCTTGCTCCTGAGGAGCTCCCTGAACACCGCCATGTCCACCGACAATCCCCTGAGGCTGTCCGCGAAGTAGGAGTCGGGCAGCACTCCCTCTATCAGGTAGATCATCAACTTGAGGGCGTCGCTTTCACACTTGTCGGTCACCTGGAGGATAAGCGCGGCCAGCATGTTGAAGCCTTGGCAGTAGCCTGCGAAAGAACGAGTTGCGTACAGATTTTCATTCTTTCTAGTTTTACGTAAATTTCTATCTTTAACATTGGAAATGTTTAAAGTGTAAACGCTACATAAGCATACACTTTCAAAATGTAACAAGTTTTCAATCGCTACCGCTGGATCTTAATTTTGGTGTTGTTGGTAGCATACAGCGTTCTGTGTCGAATAGAAGTGGCCATAATGCCATTCTACGATAAATTCATGTATCTACGTATCAATGATGAGCATGATAACTATGTTGTCACGGCTTTCCTAACCCTTTTTCTTTTACCAAAAAAACAAACAGTTAATTTTTACTGATACACTACCGAATACTAATTACAACTCAACTAAACACTATTTAATTAATCACTATCTAAATCGCTCTGAATTCTAATAATTGATCTCTCTAAAATATCCAAATAACAAGTCTCTAATTCAAGACTCATTCCCTTGAATGAGTCTGTAATTTAAGACTGACTGACGTGGCCGTTTATTTTTCTTTTATAGACCAAACGAATATTCCAGGTATTTTCTAGCATCTCTAAATCCATTTCTCGAACAATTCTCGTCGATTTTCCATATTACAGTCGCGCTTCGATACACGGAATTATTTTGTTTATTTACCAGAATCGCGCAGAGGCGATCGGGGCAATCTAGCGTTTCGCGATACCACAGTCGTCGAATTGGGTGCGAGCGGGGCAAATTCTGTGACAATATTTTTTCATCTGTCATTCTACTGCAGCGTTTTGTCATCATGACTGATATAAAACGTCCAAATCGAAGTCATATTTAGTATATTTTCTGTGAGATTGTATTACGTTTTTCGCGTTTTAAGCAATTGCATATTTTATATTATTTTAATTATATTTATTAGATTATGGATTATGAAATTACTAGATAATGAAATTTATTAACAATAAAATTAGTTTCCTTTGAATATCAATTGAAATACAAATTATTTTTTGGGTTTTACATGAAAAAATATTGTATGCAACTCGTACAACTTTATTGAAGTATATTAGGTGGAAAAAGTAGTTCTTTATTGCACTAGTGCAATAAAATGTTTATTGCATTCATCTGTCATTCTGCTACAGCGTTTTGTCGTCATGACAAACATAAACGTTCAAATCGACGTCATATTTTCCTAGACTTGTGTCATCTAAATAAAACATTTTTTGGTTGGTTTTTGCATGAACGTAGAAAAAATATTGTATGCAACTCGTACAAAAAGTGCTTATTGCACTCGACGAGTTGTTCCACTCGGCCTGACGATCTTGTTGGACAATTTCACGTCGCGTGCAATAAACACTTACTCTTTGTACTTGTTGCATAAATAACTATTCTAAGGGCTAATCTTTCCAGGTTCTTAGTGTGTCACTGATTGCAAATTCCTTAATTTTTTAGCGTAATAAAAATAGAAATATCCATAAGTACAATGACTGTAGCTTGTTTTCCTATAAAGTAAATAATAAATAAAATTTGACAATTTTTCCTGAAGCATTCGACCTGCGATATTTTTTAAATTTCAACACTACCTCAAAACAAGCGTATTTAGCCCTCAAATCATCAAGGCGTTTGGATCTACATTAGTACAAGGACCCACCTAATTAAATTAAATTAAATAATTAAGCTCAGACAAGAACAATACCCAATCATCCCTGAGAGGATTTAACACATCATTAGCGGTATTTCACTTTACTTATAAACTAATAATGGTTCAGTTAAGCGGATCCCCTCTATTAATCAAACGAACACGGAGAGAAATTCTGCACGAGGAACTTCCAGAAGTAACAATAAATCTAAGTTTGTCAAGGTTAGGCGGAGTTGGTACAAGTGCGGTGGCGAACCATTAAAAGCGGTAATTTTGTTAATGTAGTTGTTTAAAGTCCTCGTTTCACTTTGGAGTAGCTTGCGATCTATCTCATATTACTTTTGCGAAGTAATAGTTGAGATGCGAGCACGTTTCCAGAGTGCTATTCTAATAACTGGGATGATGTATGCATTAAATGTGGTTGCTTTTAAGGTCGGCATTTTGAATTTAAACTGCGCAGCAAAGTTCTGATGTTAGTTTCGTTTGCAGGCATCCTTAGTAGTTATAAAACTTTTAGCAAACATACTGATAGGTATTTGAATGCTCTCGATAATCGAGATAACCGAGTTTTTAGCTTGAACATACCAAATTACATGACCTAAAATGATAAACTAAGCATAGCAGTCTGCGAATATTTTTCAGAAATATACAGGGCGTTTTTAAATGAAGTAGAAAAAGTGCGACCACAAATTCCTTAGGTGATAATAAATCGATTTAACCTAACATATCTATATCCCAAGTCGCATAATAAAAAAATAGGTGTCAAAGTTAAAATTTTATTTTTGATATTTGTAGATAACTTCTTAAAAATCCAAATATTTACATAAAATTTGTAAATCAGAGGTTTTGCGGGCGAGAAATTCAAATTTGTTTCTAATTTTGACGTCACTGGTAGAGGGCGCCACTTGTGGCACACCATGTTTCTTTTAAATGGCAGAACTTTTTTGCAGCTTAGTGTATCCATCTGATTATCGAAACAATCGATTCTCCTATCTGTTTTATTTGAAAAAGGTATACCTTGTTGAAGTCATTGAAGGCGATTTTAGTTTACCTGAAATTTGGTACAGAGGGATAAGAATATACGAGATATCGATTTTCGTCAAAAGAAAATTTCTACGGCGACTAGTTTCGGCTATGTCACATTCAATTGTTTTTTTACCTTAAAGACGGCAGATTGGATCTTGACGGTAATAGACAGCGAATAAAATTATGAACACTAATGTAACAAACATTTTTCCTCTGTAAGTATTTTATATTACGTTATATTGTTTCAAACATTTTGGTCGAAATCTCATCGCTGTGAGAAAAAAATACGGTCCAATATCTCTAAATTTATTTGACAGTTAAAAAAATAAGAATTTTTTTTTTAAAAGCTTTATCACATCTATATCATAATCGAAGAATTTTATTAGGGCCTAGTTATTTGAACTTTATTTTCAGATCAAGTACTCTGAAACCGGTTGAAAAGGTTTAGAATTGCTAACGACGGAGTGAAAAATTGCTGGTTTATACTATATTTTTAGCTTGCCTCTATTTTCTAATTCTAAAATAATATTAAAAGAAATACAATGAGTACGCATAATACATACATAATATTTATAAAAATTTAAAAAAAATCAACATGTGTACGTATAATGTATCAATTATTGTGTATGTATATTTGCAACATGAATGCTGCAATAACTCTCACTCATTTGTAAAAGCGGAATTTCAGGAAAAACTACTCTGCGGGATAATGCTCTCAGCTCTGCCCAGCTGTTTGTTATAAGTTTTTCAGGTGTAGCCCCGAAAAATATAGTAATCGCCGATGGCGATACAGGTCAGGGCTTTCAATAGTACCCACCACAATATAGTGGGTCGCTTCCTGTTTGTGGTTGTTTTAACCCAACATTGAGTAGCCAGTAACGAGATGTGTAGACACATCACGCTAACGCTCACCCAGTACACATTTTCATTACATTATAAATATTCCGCATAATTCTCTTTGTGCATTTATACCTATACCTTTTAGTCCCAACTCCCAACTTTCTCCATATCCGCAATTCGTTTTGAACAGAAATTAATTAATACAAAAGTTGTTAAGAGGAAAATGAAATACACCTACCTATAGGTATTCGTAAAATATTTCCAACTAGTAAATATTTTGCAAACACGGAATTCCAGGAAACAACTACTCTGCGGGCTAATGCCCCGACCAGCATTGAATTACACCTGGAAAACCTATAGCAACCTATATGTAATTTAATGCTGGTCGGGGCATTAGCCCGCAGAGTAGTTGTTTCCTGGAATTCCGTGTTTGCAAAATATCGTTTCTCGCCGATCGCGATAAAGGTCGACAGCTTTCAATGGTGTCTACTGCATGTAGAACGCTTCGTGTCTGTGACATTTTCAGTCCGGCATGGAGTAGCGAACGGCCGATAGATGTAGTTGTTAGTTCTACACCGCGTACTCATGGTCCCTTCTGTCGGGTTAGACAGACGAAAGCAGCTAGGATTATTCGTCGGATACCTCACCTATGGCATACTGATGAGAGCTAATAAGCTCGAAACCGGTATATGTCTGGTGGGCGTCTGACGAATGACTCTAGCTGTTGCTATAGGTTTTCCAGGTGTAATTCAATGCTGGTCGGGGCATTAGCCCGCAGAGTAGTTGTTTCCTGGAATTCCGTGTTTGCAAAATATCGTTTCTCGCCGATCGCGATAAAGGTCGACAGCTTTCAATGGTGTCTACTGCATGTAGAACGCTTCGTGTCTGTGACATTTTCAGTCCGGCATGGAGTAGCGAACGGCCGATAGATGTAGTTGTTAGTTCTACACCGAGTAAATATTTTATTAAATAAATATTAAATTGAGGAAACCCAAGCCAAATCATGAACAAAAAAATATTACATAAAAACAGAGCAGTTTATTTTCATTAAAAATTAATAATTCCGTGGGAACAATATTGTATATTATAACATTAATATGTAGGTATCTATTGATATTTAACTGAAAATTGCTGTACGTTGCGAATGTTAAAAGTAGTAAGCTTTTGCTAATCTGTTTTAATTTAACACAGAAATATCCTTGCTGGAGGTCGAGGCGAACAAGTACCGAGAAACTGTAGGAGACAATGACGTCACACTTTGCGATCCGGAGCGAACGTTTCATTCCAATTCGACCTTGTATACAGGGTGTTAAAAAAGAGTATAAAATATTTCAAGCGGTAATAGTATGAACCAAAATAAGCAGAAAAGTCTTAATAAACATGGGACAGCAAAGTAACGGTTGCGGAGATATGGACCACTATTCGTTTTTCAAACATTTTATTTTATTAGGAATAAACGGACAAAGGAAGCTTTTAACAAACAAAAAATAAAGTTACGAAAGATGTTCTAAGTGCCCTCCTTCCATTTCCAAGCAGACACGACATCTTCGTCTCAACGATATTCGAACTTTTTCGAAAACACTCCTTGGTTTGGATTTCTTGACACTTTTGATTAATTCGTAGCTGCAGCTCTTCCAGGCTATTTACAGGAGTACCATACACTAATGTCTTCAAATATCCCCAAACAAAGAAATCTAGAGGGTTCAGATCAGGCGATCTTGGGGGTCATAAAACAGGTTCGGCCCTTCCTACCCATCTATGTGGAAAAGTTTAATGTAAATGCTCTCTAACGGCTATGGAAAAATGAGCTGGAGCACCATCATGCTGGAACCACATTTGGTGCCTCTGATTCAAAGGAATGTCTTCCAAAAACTTATACAGTGTGTTCTGCAGAAAGTTGAGGTAAGCAGCGCCTGTTAATCAGTTTGGTAAAACAACAGGACCTAGAAACCTGTCACCTACAATACCCATCCAAATGTTTAATGAAAAACGTGCCTGATGTCCAGATTCTATTAGAGCATGAGGATTTTCGTCGGCCCAAATATGCGTATTGTGAAAATTAAACACTCCATTTCTTGTGAACCCGGCCTCATCAGTAAAAAGAATGTTTGTAAGAAAACAAGGGTCTTCAGCATCATGACGTAGAAACCAGCGGCAAAAAACCAAACGTGCTTGATGATCATTTATTGGATCTAAGGCCTGTACTCGTTGCACATGGTATGGATAAAGCAGTTGCTTGTGAAGGATTCTCCAAACAAGAGAATTCCTACCTCGGCTGATATTCTCCGCACACTCGTACCTGGATTCTGCTCTACCAGGGCTAGAATCTCTTCTTCTGCTCTAGGAATGGATACCGACCTTGGTCTTCCGGATAAATGGCACTGTTTGCTCAAGGAACCGGTATCACGCAATCTTTGGTGAATTCTTCCAAACATGCGTTGTGAAGGAATTTAGCGATTTGGATAAGCGTCAACATAAAGACGTCGCGCTTCGGTGGCGTTCCCATTAGCACGACCATGCATGAAATGCATGTCTGTTAATTCTGCGTTAGAGTAACCAGCCATAGCGAAAGAAAACTTGTGCACTGAGAACAACTGTCAAATACGTACTGTTTATTTCACTAAACATCAACCAACTATTATAAGAAAATACACAATGTTTTTGCAAAATAAAAAAGGGGTTAAAAAACATAAAACATTACATATCTCCGCAACCGTTACTTTGCGGACCCATGTTTATTGAGACTTTTCTGCTTATTTTGGTTCATACTATTACCTCCTTAAATATTTTACACTCTTTTTTAAACACCCTGTATTTGAAAAACTTATCAGATCAACTTCAAATTTTCTGAGCTGACCATACATCTTAAATGCTTTATAAAAATTAGGCAAATAGAGTAATTTGATGTTTGACCAAATGGCTCCATTCAAAGTCAAATCTTTAACTCTTTTACTATCTGCGACTAGGATTTCACATTTATGGATAGCAAAAGTACAAAATACCACTTATCTCAGAAACAGTCCTATCTGGGCAATAATCCCGAGACTATAAAAGTACCCTGGTGTCATAGTTTTTATTTTTTAAATCTCAATATGTTGAGATTATCTTCAATATCTTGTCTTTTTTTTTCAATATAATGAGAAAAATCTCAATATCTTGACTTTTCTCTTAGTACTGTGATATTTGTATGTATTTATTCACAGTCCTCTAATGATTTAGGTTGTAAAAGGATATTAATTCAGTCATAGGCGTTGCACGTAGAATCGAATAAGGAGGCCAGTTTTTCGAGAAATAACATTTGTGATGTTTTGTTAGAAACTCCTCTTTACCAAATTTTGTTAACCTACCCTCACCGGTTCTTTACTTTTCAATAAATACCTTAAGCATTTATGTCGCCCTTTTGAGATCCCTGAAATAGTGAATCATGTTATTTATAAAATTTTGTGACAATATATAAACAATAAATAGTTTTATGTAAATATCAGATTTCAGTTATAGGCGTCCGATATGAGATACGAAAGGGAACCTGATGCTTCAAATTTGAAGGAAATATCTTTAAAAATGTTCAAGATATGAATACACACACAATAATTCAGTTTTTTTAAGTTCGCATATCTGTTAATTTTAAAATTATTAGTTAGACAAACAGTTTAGTGTTACTACTTTGTTTTTCATTACTTAGTATCACATTGTCTAGAAAATTTTCTTCTACTAAAAAAAAAATAAAAAAAAAATTAAATAGGATTCTATCTGCCCTAAAAATTTTTACATTTATTAATGTATTGCATATTTTATTCGATAACGATATTATTACGTAACTAATTATTGTTTGTCATGAAACTTTCTAAATAAAATGTTTCACACAAGTAAGGTGTCTGAAACCGGCAACATAAATGTTTGAGATATTTACTGAAAAGTAAAGAACCGTTGAAGGTAAGTTGCCAAAATTTGGATAGAGGGGTTTCTAACAAAAAAATCACAAATGTGAAAAATTGGTCCTCCTTTTCGATCCTACACGCGACGCCTATGACTAAAGTATCATGTTTTATCAAAAATATCACAGTATTGAAAGAAAAGTCAAGATATTGAGATTTTTCCCATTATATTGAGAAAAATGTCAAGATATTGAGAATAATTTCATTATATTGAGAGTAATCTCAATATATTGTGTTCTTTTAAAATAAAAAGTATGTTTGACACCAGGGTGCTTTCGTACCAGACACACTGTGAATATGATTTATTATCCTTAAAATTAAGGTAGCAAATTTAATATAAGTTTTATGAAAACAATAATTTCATGTTTAATAACGATTAATGAGGACATTATCTAATTTGGGGGTGCCAATTTAAATTTTGGAATTTTTTGCATCCCAATTCGCGCATATGCCTATATCTTGATACTAAACTACTAACGGGATGCCTTTCTATTATTTTTTAACCCGCGTAATGCAATATTAATAATCGAATGAAATAACATGCAAATAGATTATGTTTCCAATTTGGAGAGGCTTTTGTCCTCTCATCCTACCCACGTTGTTCAACAAATTGGTGAATGATAATTCGGTTTTACACGTAAAGCCACTTTGAACCACCCCAGCGATTCGATCAACCGTACGCGTCACCGTTAAAAAATTAAACGTAATTATGAGCTTTTGACGTCAAAACTCGCTTCTATTACGGAACAGAACCAGGAGAGTTATTAATAACGTCATTTCGGATAAGTTCGTAACTGCTACCCACTGAATGAGTGCCTCTAATACCCATAAAATT